>OY776290.1:10093622-10439495 GCA_963675345.1 Trididemnum clinides
GTATCTTAGTGGAAGTCAATCTTTTCCTAGCTATTAAGTTGCAACCAAACTTGATTATTGAATCGATACTGCAAGTCGTGTCAAGTTTAAGAAGTAAATTAAGATTGAGATAGATTCAAAAACTCTATTGAAACGCCACATTCAGTGACACCTCACACGACAGCCATGCTTTCTTTTTTCAAAAATGCCATTTCCTCTTTTCAGATGTCAGCTTCTTGCTTGCACAAGCCACTGGATATAGCTTTTATTATGTTGTGACATTAGAGCAACACCAAAGTCAAAGTTTGACGCATAAATTTAAAGCACAAATGATTTGACCTAACCTTGTAAACTCAGTATTGCGTTTTGATCAAGTTCCCTTGCAACCTGACTATAGATTTTCTTTAGTTTGCTCCCAATGAATTTTATTGTTTTATGTTTCGCCCGTAACATTGTTTAACGGTGCAGCGATAACTGTGAGTGAAGAATTATGGGCACAGTAATGGTTTAATACGCTGGAAAAAATCATTACACTTTCTTCTTTGTTGCAGTTCTTCTAGCAGCAAGCGAACGAATCTTCTCGAAGTGGACATGGTTGACAATGTTCCAATTACAACCCGATGGATGTCCGAAAAATTCTGCTGACTCAGATCCAAACACGTTCTTGGATGGTCTTGCTTTAAAATTGGCTTGTTGAAGGCCCCAAACAAATTCTTCTAGTACTTGCAAATTTGTTTTCTATTTTTCCGTACACACAATTAGGCAGTCTATACAATTTTCGACGTAATCCAAACCGACTAGTATTTTCCACATAGCACCCACTACTGCTTCTCTAGAATTTTTTCCTAAATGGCATTCTAGAGAAATCGTGCATACTCAAAATGTCATTTAAACTGTCCTCTTAATATCTGCTTCAACAGCTGCAATCTACCGGTATCCTTCACTAAGATCAGTCTTAGAAAAGTATATTGCTATTGGCCTACTACTGGGCAAACGTTTTTGTCAGGTTGGAGTGATGTGCCCTGTCAAGGCACACCGTCAACAAGTTCCGAAGGCCAGCAGTCTTGCAGCTGAACATCAAAAGCCTCACTGCAAGCAATATAAATGTACTTCATGATCTCGCTGTGCAGTATGAGGCAGTCTTCATTCTACTTCAAAAGACCCACTGCAATTGTGCAGATAGGCTAACAATACCAGGCTTTGCACTAGCTGGGTCTTTTTTAAGCAGGAAGCATAGCCTTGCCACGTTTGTCCATGACCGGCTAAAATGAACCCTTGTTCTAAAAAGTGGTTGTACGTGGACGTTGATGGTTATGGAATCGTCAGTGTCTACAAGTCTTCACCTGCCCGATTGCAAGCGTCTGATTTCCCAGTGTTTCCTCACCCCGTTCTCTGTGCTGGCAATTTAAATTGTCCCCATGTCAACTGGGGTTATAGAACCAGCAGTTCCGATGGAGAGTGCCTTGTTTCTTGGGCAAGCCTTAACGACCTTGTCCCTTTCCATGACCCAAAGGATGTGGCCACCTTTCATTCTGGCCGCTGGAACACTGGTACCAACCCTAATCTGACATTTGTGAGTGTTGCTCCAGACAGCCGTGTACTGACAGACAAATCTTAGAGAAGTTCCCTAGGTCACAACATTGACACTCGCTTATTGTTCCACCAAGACTTGCTCTCCCTGTTCCGAGCAAGCCTGTTAAGCAATGGAACTTCCGCAAGGCCAGTTGGAGCCACTAAAACGCATTGGCCAACAAACTTGCTAAAAGTTTGTTGCCACCAGATTTACCGCATGTGGATCTGGCCTTTCAGGACTTCTGCAATGTTATCAGAACAGCAGCTGAAAATTCTATCCCACGCAGTCGTCGAAATAATCACATGCAGTGATGGGATGCTGAGTGCGAGAACCTCTACCGAACATTTTTGCAGTCGCCTGAAGGATGCGACTCTAACGGGGCTGCCGCAGCCCTGTTTCTCAGGCTCGCTATCTCAGGCTCGCGAGAAGGCTAGCTATGGGTTGCAGCACTATGACTAAACTGGAAGAAACAATGAAAGATAAAGACATATGTAGAGCCACAAAAACAAAAAAGATTTATTTCCTTGTGTTCCCAGTAGTGACATATGGCAGCAAAAGTTGGACACTACGTAAGGCGGACCAGCGAAGACCGCGGACTTGGAGACGGCTACTAAAGATTCCATAGACTTCCAAAAACAAATGATTGGGTTCTAGAGCAGATATAATCCCACAGGTCACTTCTCAATATCATTGAGCAAGGTAAATTAAAGCATTGCGGACACATTTTGAGAACTGGCAGCAGCTTGGTAAAAGTGATTGTGCAGGAAAAGGTGAAAAGGAAAAGAAAAACGGGAAGACAAAGAAAGATATGGCTAGATGAACTCACGGAGAAACTGGCACTTAACCTTGAAAGTACTCCAAAACTTGCAACAAATAAGAAAAAATAGAGAAAAGCAGTTTATAAAGTCTCCAGGAGTCGACATCAACTTCACAAACGATGATGATAGTATCGCACGAATAATTAATTAATTCGGACTGCAACTTAACAGCTAGCTGAAAATTGGCTTCAACTAATTACTTATTACGATACTCTAAGCGAAGTCTGGAAGTGTTTTGTGAATATATCTGTTCCGTTCTTGATCTAGAAGTGCGTTTTTCCCAATATTTCGCTGCACTCTTTTTCTCACTCTCTTCACTATATAAAAAAAAAGTGCTTGTGTAAAAAAATCTCGTAGCCTTATACTGAATATAAGAATGGGACGGAGTCTAAAAAATTTAAGAACTCATCACATGACGAAAAAACACCTTCTACTAAATTACGTCATATCGGCAATTAAAAACTTTTGAGATAAAAAAGTATGTTCCCCATCAGTCTTGAACGTAAGCATCTAATCTATCATTGTTACGTCACAGAGCAGGCATGACAATGCAGATTTTACCTTAAGAAAAATAAAGTTTTTGCAAAAACAAACGGGATATAAAAGCAAGTTTGGATTCGAGATAATTCTAGATTTACGAATAAAGTAATTACAGCAGAACAAAAGCAACAAATTGCAGAAACAATATATATATTAATAAACTATTCCAAAAAAGCAAATTTACTTATTCATAACATACGCTTTCCCTAAGAATATCATAATAATAATATTAATACTAAGAATAACAAATTTTGCAAGTCCAATCCACTACTCAGATCCTTCAACATGCACAAAATAAATTCATGCACAAAAAAATTAGCATTTTCTTGAGTGTACCATGAAAATGTTCGACCAACCCATGGCAAATAAGATGATACGGCGTAGTTGTTAATTGTCTTATGCACAGCAATCTTGATACTTCCTCCGTGCACCTCGATACAAATTGCGTGCCAAGATCACTTAGGACTTCCTCTAGTATTCCTAGACGATTATTCATGTCCAGCAACGTTTCCGCCACTGTCTCTGTTTCAATATTTTTAAGTGGAACGACTTCAAGATATCAAATCGCATAGTCTACCAAGGCCAGGATATATCGATGTCTCTTCTCGCTTGCAGGTGAAATTGGTTCAACTAAATCCACGGCGATTTTTCTAAACAACATATCAATCAAAGGCATATCTCTTAGTGGCACACGGGAAACGGATCCTTCAGCAATTGTTTTCTGATATACATCACATGATCTGCAGAAACTAGTAACATCACCTTGCATGTCAAGCCAGTAGAAATTTGCCTGAATGTGGTCTTTAGTTTTCTTGATACCAAGATGTCCTCCAAAAATGGAGTCGTGGGGGACTCCCATAACCTTTTCCCTCAATGTTTTTGGTACCATAACCTGCTTTGAGCACTCACCTAATCCATCAACTCTGTTTCGATTCCTGTATAGAATATTTCTAGGTTTTTCATACTTTCGTGTCCTCTGGTTTGGCTTCTCGAAATTTCTCACGATATTCGCGCTCATTAAAATCAAACCTTACCAATGCAGTTCTTTCGCAGCCATTAAATTACCAGCCGATAAAAAAATGCCGGACGAGCCCCCAGATGTAAACAGAATTTTGCTTTTATCTCAACTTTAATTTTTTCTTAAAATTAAGGCAGCTTTTAATATCGTTATGGCAATGTTATGACAAATGTTATGACAAAAGCAGTAAAAAGCATTCAGAGCGAAATATTTTGTTATTAAAATTTCTGTAACTTCATTTATATAGTCAAGAAACATTTAAAAACTACTACACAAAACTGTAATAGTACAGCATTACAGGTACTAAAATATTCATTGGGCATGCAAAGCAATGTGAATTCTTGCATCAGTCTGCATAAAATAACCACGTCATTCGTGTGAACATGCATATAAAGCGCGTAGATTGCCTTTACAACTCAGTAAATCGATATATGTTACGGTTATGGTGATCACGTGCTATGTTCATAGAGGTAAGGGTTTTAAGTAGATCGCGCTTACTATAAACTCTTTGAGTGGTACACTGCAGATTGAGTGTGAAACAGTCTCAAAGCTTTTTTGAAATTTTTGGATTGCAGCTGAGGATTGGTTTTTGAGTTGCATGCTTTATTTTTAGTAAATAAATTGTTTAATGATCACGGTCAAAAATGTTATTCGAAATGACAGTAATTCTAGTTTTTACAAATTTTCATGCTTTATACAAAAATGCTGAATAAGTTTTTACTTGTGACTTGGCATGTAATGGCATCACGATTGCTTTACATGTGTTTTCAAGTGACTATTACATAGGTACAAGACGAACCAATTGATTATAAATAGTTAATCAATTGAAGGAGAAGTGCAAAAGAATCGGAGGAGTGCGAAAGCCTGAATATCCCATTGAATATTTAGATTTTTGCACTTTTTGAACGATTTCGGCCTTTCGCGATTCTTCCTGTTTAGCGACTAAATTATGAACTTCCCGTAAATACAAACATTCAGGTTTCACCTGTAGTAACTATAGCAATTAACTACAGTTTTGTAACTTTTCTCCGAAGGATCAGTGAAAAAGACCAACCGCGACCATAGGTAGTTAAGTACTGCAACAGTCAGAGGAGTGCTAGTTAAAGTGAAGATAAAACTCCAGTCAATTAACAACTTTTTTCTGGTTGGTTGTTAGCGGACCGGTAACCAAGGTCATTTCTCGGATGACACATGGCTGCCCTTAACAAACCACTTGCTAAACAAAGGATGTTACCCCAGTGCACCTACAACTTTTAACTAGTAAGCCTCTGATGGTTCGATAGTGTGACGATTAGCATGGTCGTATTTTTCCATTTTCCTTCTTCGTATCGGCAAGATTTTTCATTTTTTGGAAAAGCTTCTTTATTATAAGCTTCTAATTAGTCCTTTTTGCTAGTCATTAGCTAAGCTGGGTCACCATGACGGGTAGATTGCTTGGCTCTATCACCTGTCTGCCACATAAAGATGGAGGCATCCCGTTTAGTGTCTTGCCTAAGGATACAACAAGCAAGCTTGCCGGCTTGTTCTACACACAATCAGAAATTGACCAAAAGCGAATACTGTTTTTTGAAATTGTTTGGTATGACTCGACTAGGAAATGAACTGGAGGTTTGAGAAGCGGACGCTTTAACCACTCCCCCATCGCGCCGGTTTATTTTCTCATTAATTGCCAGTCAAATTGAAGTCGAACTTCAGGCGGACCGACAGCTTTTGCTTGCCTAGCCTCTAGAAAATCTACGAGCTAAATCTTGCTTTGCCTCTTTGATTGTTTCCGACAACGGACCACTAGTCGTACCGAAATCGGGCAGCCACTGGATCGAAGGCTTTGATGGCGTATCAATAAGCCAGGCCATACTTTGGCCCACATGTGGTTGCCGACACCGGACCGTTAGTAAACCGAAGTCAAAGGACCAAGGATTGATGAATTTCTTCTAGTTTAACGCTGGCGGACAGATGGAGAGCCGATGAGCAAGGTGATACCTTAGACCGGTGGCGCATGCTGCCAGCGGAGCATTGATTTTTCTCACAGAGAACAATTTACATTACGCTGATTTCACTGTGTAACACAATTTTTGTTCCTGACTTTTAAGTGATACTTTTGAATTGGTTACGTCTAGAAACTACGGAAAACTCATATAGTTTCTTTTAAAGTTTGCTTTTGTGTATGACAGAGAGTGATTTTTTAAAATTAATATTTTAGTGTAAAATCCCGAAATCTGACATATAAAGTCTGCTGTTATTTCTTGATTGTTTTCTTAATTGGAGAGATTTAAATATTGTATTCTATTTTATGCTTTTTTAAGAAACAAATAAAAACAACTTTTTACCTTATAGATGGAGCTGACAACCTTAACAGTTTAAAACAACGCTATTGTACACTTAGGTAGAAACAGAATGCGAAGCGAATCAATCAGAAATGCGTGATTTTTCTAGATTTCCGACAATACTGTAAGTCACTTTCACCGATCAGCCCCCATATATATATATATATAGTCACCCTTCATGCGCTCATTATGCTGTCCATGATAACGACGTTTAAAGTCCAAAGGTTCGCCATGTTCCTCTGAGTAAGCAGCCATATTTTCCTTTAACTCATCCAGATAAGCGTCAAGCATGTGAACTTTGAAGGACATTCTCCAGCCCATTTCGCCGTAGAATTTCACTAGTTTAGCAACCAGCCCACATAATTTTCAGCTTTGTGACTGCCAAAAAATCCATCTACCAATGCAGCAAAGTTTTTCCAAGCTGCCCTCTCCTTTGTTGTTAATTTTTTAGGAAATTCGATGCGCTCAAGCATTTTTTTATCTGTGGGCCAATAAAACCAGCAGCATTTGTTTTTGCTTCAGAAATCATGGAGAAGTTTTGTAAGTATTGAAATGCGTCTGAATTCTTGTCCATTGATTTAACAAATTGTTTGATAAGACCCAATTTTAAGTGCAACGATGGCATCAATATTTTACTCGGGTAAATTAAAGGGTCCCATTTGACTTTGCTTTTTCCAGCAGAAAACTTGGTTCGTTTAGGCCATATTCCTCTATGGTAGTGTGCAGTGGTGTCTCTACTATCCCAATAGCCAACGTAACATGGAAATTTTGTAAGTCCACCTTCGAGACCCATTAAAAATGCCACCATTTTTAAATCTCCAATTACTTGCCGGTTGAATTTGTCTTACTTCAAAGCAACCAGAAGAGTTTTGATACCCTGTATTTGCATAGTTTTCTTTAAGATGCACTAAGTGGGCTAGAAGGATAGAGGGATATCTGTTTCCATTGTGGAGCAAAACAGCTTTGAGACTCCTGCTTGAACTATCGATAAAAAGACGCTAGTCATTAGAAACACAAGGAATCCCAGTAGAGCCAAAAACAACATTATATTATGATAAAAGCAAAGTCCATCTCCTGTGGAAAAAACCCGAGAAGTCCTGGTGACGTTTACGCTGCTCAGCGACTCGAACGGATGAATCCAGCAAGTTCCACTGTTTGAGTCTGGATGTCAACAACTCTGCATGGGATTTTGTGAGACCAAGTTTCATAACCAAATCATTTTTATTTTGCTGCTTGGAAAAATAGTGCTTTTTTTGCTTCAATTCATTGCCTGTGATGTAATCTTCACAATCTGATGTACCTTCTTCACTCTTTAGAATGCTTGACTTATCTTCAGAGGTTTGTTCTCTTTCTTGAGGAGGAGGGTTAGGAACAGGCAACTGAGCAGAATGTGGCACTGGAGCAATTAAAGAAGGAATGTCTAGATTCACAAGCGCAGGTGTATTCTTCCCAGCTCGAGGTTTAGATGGATCTACCAAGCAGAAGTAACACTCACTTGAGTGATTGGTGGCCTCTCGCCACATCCTGGGAACAGCAAACTTCATAGCTTTCTTTTCCTTTCTGTACCAGCCTAAAAAACAATAAAACAGAATGCACTTTTATTTTTCGAAATAAAAGCTATGTAAAATTCTTTCAAAAGCATGAGGAAGTCTTTTTCTTCTTACTTTCTAGAGTCTTTTTGCAGTAATCGCAGACAAAGTGAGGTGCCATGACTTTTCCTGATCCCCCGACTGGCATGCCAAAGTATGCTTTGTAGGCTTCACATATTCTAATGGATGCTTGCACAGAATGTTTTCTTGCTTTGTTTTGATGACTTGTCCATAGACAAAGCAAAATGCATTAGCAGAATGCTTGCAACCTCTTGAGAAATCTTTAAAGACTGAATATACTGCACTTAAACAGGTTGTTGTGCAAGGGCGGCTCGTGTATGGTACTGTGGAACTGCAGTACCCCCAGTCCCCACTTCATCTTATCGATGGCATTCGATTTAAATAAGTAATTTTTTTTTCTTTATTTTTCTTATACTTGCAGTTACATTATATATTACATAAGCTTAATCTCAGCAACCATCCGTAGAAAGAGAACTGTCGCTCATGCAGTACCGACCCTTGTGTGCTGGTGTAATAAGGGTTTCCTTTTGACGGACAACTGGCGAGCTGCGTGTGTGTGTGTGTAAAGCTGATAGATAGTGACAAAAATTAGGCCTATAAGGTGATTTTCTGAAGCAGCCCCCCATTATTTTAGCTACGACCCGCCCTGTTGTTGTGTATAGATCCACAAATTTTTTAACTTCGTGAAAGTGGAACCAAGTACAAATTCTTGTTTAGTAATAACTTAATCTAAATGAAATTTACCTGAAGCAAAATAAATGAATAAAAACAATCGTCTGATACATTAAGTAAATTTAAATAAAACCTTTATTTTACTGGGTCAGTAAAAGTCAAATACCAACTTGACAGTACAGGTTGACCATCACTAATTCGGCAATCAGTTATCCGGCATTAATTTGACCTAGAAAACAGTACCTGTACTCTGTACTGTAATTTCAAATTTCCCTGGTCACCGTGTTAGCTTTGTACTGTACTGTACCAATTATTTTTCCAGTATTTCATTAACATTTCACTTGTCTTTTCTTTATCAATCACTTTGTACAAATTTAGAGATTATTTTAATTTTAAGACGAGGTGGTTAGCATCTGCGTGTCTGTACTCTAAGATAATAAATGGCTAATCCGGAAAAATGCCTTATCCGGCACCCCCCGGTCTCAATGATTTCAGATTAGTCATATTCAACCTCTACTAATATACATGCAAACAAACAAAATTAGAAAAACTTCTGTATATTGTCTATAAAATCACTTAAAACTGGTTGCCAGAAATTTCTGTTTGCAATATAGCTAAATTCTAAACTACGATTGACTAGATTTCCAAAAAATTTTGTAATTTTGGTACTTTATTCTATCAACCACAAAAGCAAAGTTTTAGAAGAAAAAAGGTGATTTTCCGAACATTTTAGTCGTAAGCGATCAGAAAATATTGGTTAGAACCTGGGAGCAAACAAAAAAATTTTTTATCACGTAGTGTTTTTGACTACTGGTTGTCCATGCTTGTGCATGCTTTGCTTGAGTTTTTTTGCACTTTTAAACAAGATATTTACAAGTCTTTAAAGTTTAACAATTTAAAGAGGTACATAAAAACTTTATTCAAAGTAAAGCCATTTTGACCGACAAAAAGCTAGAGGCTTTTAATAAAGCATAGCTTAGACCGTCACACCTGTGGGACCAAATACTAGGTCCAATGTAGTGGATGGTCTGTCAACCTCTGCGAAGCTGTATCACTTGTGAATGAGTGGCGGTTGTCGCAGGTGCACTAAGTCTAACAACTGCTAGAATAATAGCGCAGTCACAGCCCTGTGGTCACAAGCTCTTAAAGTAATCCAAGCGGCTAGCAATGCACTTGACCAACTGCAGACAGTGAGTTTGACAATTATTACATGCACATTTTAATATTGTGTTTGGTTCTTAAAAAATTAGCTCTACGTAATGTTGAAGAGGCTGATACACGCATATTTTTTGTGTACAAAATATGAAGATGCATTTTGGCGTGATAACAACACGTCAAAATAAAAATTTTTGATACAGATGAATTTATACTTGCTGTTGCACTGTTTGCAGAGTTGAATCGGTTAGAATTCGACTGCAGATAAAGCCTGGTTTATTTCCCAGTGCATACAACGTGCAACAACCGCGGGTCAGCAAACAAATACAACTTTTGTTCTTTCACACTTTTACAAGATGTGATCAAACTTCGTTTTTTGCACATTACAAAAAAAGAAGTGCTTGGGCAACATAGACAATGTGTGATTGCATGAATGAAGCTTTTATAAACCTTGGATCAACTTCTATAAAGGAAGCTATCGCAGAGACATGCAAGGTTAGAACGTTTGTTGTTATTATGTATGATCGACCAAGAAACTTCCTTGAACTTAACAGCTTTTGTCATCATCTGTTTGTAAAGAAAAGTCGAGTAATAGAATCTCTTCCACCAACGTTTTTAGCACTCCTTCAGAATGCCCTTCGTGCCGCAAAGCCAGTTGAATATGTTAAAGGATAATTGCTAGTCCCCCATCAGCACCTGCCTCCACCTGAAAACTACGGACGAAAACGCATCTATGGAGCATAGGCTTCTTATTGGACTAAATATGCAGAAGCTGCTTTAGATGTCCGAAAATTGATAAAGGGTTGATGTGATCCTGAAAAAGGATGCATCTGCAAGTGCAAAGATGTTAAAGTAGAGTTAAAATGTACGGAATTATGCAGGTGCAACGGTGGCTATGAAAGAAAAGCGAGCAACGCAATGGTGACTATGAGAGAGATTAAGCACGTAACACAAGTTTTATGCTGTTTGTATGCATCACAACTGTGATATAGTCTACAACATTACTAGCGACGTAATTGATGACATCTCATTATTGTTACTGCTATTTTAACTTTCGGAATTACATCATAAAACACAGAATTGTGCAGACAATAAAAAAGGTTTTGTCAATTTTTCTTGAAAGAGGTGAATAAAACGTAAATTGCTTTGCACTGTGGTGGTAGCCTATATTGATGCAATGGATGCTGTATGAAACCCTTTTGTTGCCTTTCCTACCACTATTGCAACTTGCATCATTTGGAATAAGTATTTTTGATGACACTTAAATATATTTGTTTGTTGGTGTGTTTGCAGTGAAGTCATTGAGCCGTATGGCGTATTCTTAAAACTGAAGGATAAGTTTTACCCAAGCCGTAAATATGTAATCTCTAAGCATTTTCTCTGAGAAGTAACTCGGGGGGGAAGGGGGATCAAAGCTGCCCTCTTGCCTTTCATTTTCACGGTAAAATAACCATAATCGCGGCTAAAATGTTGATTTGCATTTAATATTCAAATTATATTCAAAATTCAAATATGCACGACTGTGTTGAATTTTATATCTTTCCCCTTAAGTGCACCACGGAAAAAACATTTAAAAACACTGCTACTATTGGCGCATTTTGCAAGAACATACTGACGCTTCTCAAAGAGTACGCTGAAAACAATCGTATCAGCGTTCGCTGAAACAATTGTATTAGCGTTCGCTGGTAGATCAGCTCGTTGAAATCAATTAAAATTTGAAATAGTTTTTACTTTTTCGGGGTAAAACAATCGTCATCACAATCCCCTATTCAAAAGCCAAAACTACGACTGGTAAACTTAATGCTGTAATTCATACTTTAAACAACGTCACTAAATTACTTACGCCCAGAACAAATCACTCCGGCTGATCTTCTAAAATTGGCTTCTTGGTAATCTTCACAGAGTCTTGCCTCGTAATAACCTCTTCGTCCAGATCTTGGAGATTGTTCAAGAACGTAATTTGCACATTGTTTAATTTCAGGTTGTGGAAAGTAGACCTTAAACCATACGCTTCTATCTTTTTCATCTCTCCAAATGTGACGGTAGCCACTACGCCTTTCGATATTCACCCAAAAATTACATCTCATACTACCTTCTGGCGCTGAAACACATAACAGAGCCAGAAATAAACCAACCAAACAATTAGTCTAACAAAGAGAGCTGATTACCGGCATGATGGTGTAATGGTTAGAGCGTCAGCTTCGCAGTCGGTAGAACTGGGGCTCATTCCCTAAGTCGAGTCATACCAAAAGACTTTAAATAATGGTATTCACAGCTTCCCTGCTTGGCACTCAGCATAAAAAAGGGATAGTGTGGAGAACAAGCCGGCAAGTTTGCTTGTTGTATCCTTGGGCAAGGCACTTAACGGGATGTCTCCATCTTTATGTTGTAGACAGGTGGCCTACCCGTACTTCACCGAATTACAATTGTGAAGTTGCTTACCCAGCATGTCGTAAAAAAGCGACTCTTTAGGTACCCACTAGTGACAGTCCGCCTTGTTGGTGGTGGGGCTATCAGTCACTCATGACTGGTTCGAAATGGGCTGCCATTTTTTCCTTAGCGTAATTTCAATTAGATTGACGGCATGAACCTAAATTGCCGTTCGTGCCATACCTCCATGCAGATGAAGAGGAGGGGTAATCACAACAACAACAACAAGAGAGCTGATTATGAAACTTCTTAAAACTGCAAATAAGCTTTCAAGTACCCGTGAGATGTTTTACGCTGATTTGCGCTTTTTAAAATAAAGCTGCTCTCAAGCAACTGCGCTCTGTACTGTCTGCGTAATCTTATGAAGAAGGAAGCTCTTCGCAGAGTGGAGAAACGCGAAGTTTGAATAGGAAATCTTACAGGATTTAACAAAAATTATTTGCATCTTTAGCTCAAAAATATAGTCGGCAGGTTATTTATTCACTTGAGTTCAAGGGTGTAGTAATGTGGGAACGGCATTTTTTCACTGCTTCAAACCGAACTGCTTGAAGACCTAGATATTTTTTTTCTGAATTTGTATGTGCTGAGCTCTCGACGTAGCAAAACTGAGTAAATCGCAAGTTATCTTCTTCGTAGCAACCTAGCATAATGATTTGTTAATCATTCTTGTGACGTCATAATCCGAAGTATGTTTGGAAATGGCTGTTTTTTGAGAGGCTATCATGATTTCCTATTATTTAAAAAGTTGTGCGTTTTTAGCATTAAACCCCTGATAAAACCATAAGCTAACCTATTTTTAAAACTTGGGCAATTTTTTGCAACTTTTTTTACAGATTCCTAAATACTCGGTATTTACGTAGCACGATGTTTTAAGCTGTTTCCAGGAATTTAATGTTGCAATTTTTTCCTTTTTACACGCAAGATTTTATTGAGCTTTTGTCAAGTATTGCGCAAATTGCAAATTCTGATTGAAAAACATGCTACAAAACTATTTTAGTATGGTTCTATTCTCTTTGATTTGCATGGCTAACAGCTATGTGGTAGATTAGCTGCGTATCAAGGTTATCTATAATGCTATCTATGTACCACCAATACCAATGCAGGTGTTTCTCGTACAGTCATTGAGTTTGCCGTACGTTCGGTGTGGATGTCACAGCTTACGTCGACCTCGCTTCTGTCAACCACGGTGTTGAGCTTTTCTTTTGATAAACACCTATCTTATTGCAAATACATTAAGGGTTCCAAGTACATGGAGCGCCTGCAATGATTTGTGCATTAAAAGTGAGCGCAGACCGTAAAATGTTTGAAAACCACTGGTCCACAGAATAGAGCAGTCAATAAATGCAACTTTTGTTTAAAATAAATGCAAGTTTCTTACAATTTTATTGCAAAAACTCGCCCTAATTATATAATTAAACTGTAGGTATTGAATTCCGGGGTGATTTGCTCTTTCATGTCTATGTTTATACCGTTATTAAAAAGGCTTAAGATCAGAGGCGCGGCTTGAGGCTTTAGGTCTCATAACTGAATCTTCAACTATATATCGTTAGAATTACAGCCACAATGCTTACTACTTTTCTTCTGTAAATGCTTAACTACTGCGCCCTTTCAAAAAATTGAATTTATGATAGGGTGACCATACGTCCTCTTTTTGGAGGACATGTCCTCCTTTTCGGTAAAAAGTAATTGGTCCTCCGAGGATGTTTAAAAATGCCTTTTTTGTCCTCCTTTTTAATAAAAACTAATTTGGTTATCCAAAGTCGTTCAAAAACTCCCTTTTTACGTTTACCCTGTGATTAAAAAATTATGTCACTGCATATTAGTTCAAGTGATAATAGGTTTAACTGGTAAGGAATGACAAAAGAGAGTTTCCTAACGGTCTACCTCAGACTGACTGTTGCTTTAGGTTTGAAAGAGTAAGATTACATGGAAAACGGTACAAATACCAGTAAGTTTCCAAACTGCATTTCTTGTATTTTACGCAGCGGAGATACGGAGATAAATTTTACTTTGTTGTTCTGGTCGATTGACCTAATTTCAAAGAAACCATTTCGGTATGTATTTATTTTAGTTAAAAAAATAAAACAACATTTTCAGTTGAGCTGTTTATAATTGTTATTGCTGTGATTTTTGAAAAATAAAACAAAAAGCTAAAAAATAAATGCGGTATGCCAAAAAGAAAATCAAAGTTTACTGAAGAAATTCAACAGAAGTATCCATTTTTTAGAAAAGGACGAGATGTGTTCGAAACAGAATGCATTGCTTGTGACTACGGAACTTTTGTTTCTGTAGCAAATAAAGGAAAACTTAGCCAAGACATGCATGTAGACAGTTCAAAGCATAATAAAGCTGTCCGATTTACATTTTTTTGTTCATTGGCCTAATAAAGTTAAAAAATAAACTGCTGTATTTGTACTAATTATCAAAAGCGGTCAGTGTCCAAAAAATGTCCAGAAAAATTTTCCCAGCCTTGCAAAACAACTTGTAGAGCTGATAATAATCATTGTCAAAAATGTCCTCCGTTTTGGAAATGAAAATATGGTCACCCTAATTTATAAGGATAAAATTTTTGTAGTGAATTTAGTTTATTAGTTTATTAAATTTACAAAACCGACGCGATGGTGTAGTGATTAGAGCGTCTGCTTCGCAGGCGGTAGACTTAGGGTTCACTCCCCTTGTCGAGAGACTTTAAAAAATGGTATTCACAGCTTCCCTGCTTGGCGCTCAGCATTTAGTGGAAGTTGTGGAGAACAAGCCGGAAAGTTTGCTTGTTGTGTCCTTGGGCAAGACACTTGCTTTGTGTGGAAGACAGGTGGCCCAGTTTTCCTTCTGAAGAGAGGGTTGGTCGCAGGAAGGGCATCCGACCGTAAAACAAATGCGATGTCATAAAAATGCATATATCTGCTGTGGCGACCCCTAATCGGGAATAAGTCGAAAGAAAAAAGAAGAAGTTCATTAACTTTACCAATATTAATATGCCCCAATAAACTTATTCAAATGAATAAATAAAAGTTTGTGAAATTATTTGCTGCTTTATTTGTGAACAAATGCAATCTTGGACTTAAGAAATGGAGGCTCTAAATAAAAACATAGTTAAGCAAATCCAAAGTTTGAAAAGAAATAAAATATACAGATCTGTAGGTCTGCACCACTGAATAAAATCGCACCGATGGAGAGAAATTTTTGCTTGAAAATAAATAATAAGCTTCGCTCCAAACTTTTGGGGGTGGGCAGAGGTAGTCCGCAACGAAGCAGTTCTACTGAAGCAGGTTTTTTAGTAACGATCTACTTGCATAAATAATTACATTTTTTACTACTTTTACTTTGACTAGAGTAAGCAAAGTCGAAATCAATTGGTTGAAACTTTTACTTGAGCGATGCAAAATTTTATTTATTTCGAATTGAAATGCTGATACTAACATAAAAAACAGATTTGAAGTCAAGTTTTAATTTTATGCAAATCCTTTTTTGAAGTGGGCCATTGTTGGTTCAAATTCTAAAAACCGATTACTATATTGGTAATAGCTACTAGAAAAGATGCAATGACGTATTACAATGCTTCTTGATTTCAAAGTTATTGGCACCAAAAGAAATATAAATATGTTGCTGTGTTTAATTTTTGCAGTTTATTTTATCTTTCCTAGCATATCTTATTTCGTACATAAACTGCAGTAGCTTCTGCTCCTGTCAGTGTATTAGCCAAGGAGGAAACAAAGGGGCAAATAAAAGGTATGAAAGTGTTATATTTGGCCGAGATCTTTATAGAGTCCTAAAACTTGATTATCAAAAAAAACTTCATTTCAGCAAATATCTTTAAAATTTGTTTAATAGTTTAGTGATCCCACTAAAATTTTGTTGGTCTCTAAAACAATTGAAAAAGATCACCAAAAACGTGTTTCAAGATATAATAATTTTGCTCCTCCAAAAGAAATGTTCAGTTGACTACGCGAATGTGGTGCCACCTAGCAAACTGCAGATCACGTTATACCTTTATGTCTCATACATCATATACCAAGAGGAACACGAGGTCTGCGGGTTTTGGAGGAAGCAACTCGATGTTGGCTTAACACCACCACTGCCAGCATCAATTCTGGGCAGCAGCCCGGGGTGGTAAAAGGATAGACACTGGGCCCTGGCCTTGATTTGTGCTGGCCCGGATTGAGTTTGGGTGTCTGACCAAACGACGACGACGACGAGCTGACTATGCATACTAGCTCTTGTTTCAATAAATCTAATACATAAAGCGCAATTCTGTTTGTCTGACTGTTTTAACTCCTCTGAAACTGCAGGAGGTACAAGCATCAAACTTGCCGCGATGATCACCGCCCCATGGTAAATGTCATAAAAGTGTTTGTGACATCATGATGACGTCACAATCAAAAACATATATTAAAATTTGCATTACTTGACAGAAGACAACTGCTTTTGCTCAAACGAAAACCAGCTTCCGACTTAACGCATTACAAAAACTTTCATTTGTTTGGGGTCAAAAATGACGTCGCAATCAACGCTTTATTGCACAATCTGTTTTTTGTTCTTTCTCAAAAAGTACTGATCGCAGAAACGCGACTAAACGTTTTTTCAAAGATATTTATAAAGGGCTTTCGATAAAAACTACTTTACAACTATTATTGCTTATTTGACTCAGCTAAAAGTAATTCTTCATTTAAGCACTTTGAGCTCTATAAGCATTTTTCTCTATTTTGCTTGCACGCACAAAACTGGCTCTATGATGTCATAATACAGGGTGGGCCATAAATAACGCACCAAAGCATATAAAACAATTCAGATAATAATAACAAACGCCATCGGCACCAGACATTAACACTAATTCAACTCGTTCTTTAATTGTTAAGTGCATACCCTAAAAATGATATAAATTTTTTTTAAAAGGCAAATCATAACTAAAAAACTTTGATTGAAATTAAATTTAACAGTTATAGTAACTGATATTGAAATTAAAATTAACAGATACCCAAAGAAAAGATATTTACATTATTTCACATCACAATTTATTTTAAATCTTTGGTGCGTTATTTACGGCCCACCCTGTATATCTCCAATTATCAACCCAAATGTTCGCTACCAAAGATCAAAATATGTAGATGTTTTCAAACTTGCAATCTTTTTACAAATTCAGTTTATTAAAAAACTAATTTGTGACTTTGTTTCTACACTGATTTTTAAACTCTCTTCAACAAATTATAGGTTATTTCAAGGCAATTTTAATACAGTATAATGTGTACAATTAATAGCAGTTTTTATACTGAAAAAAAACTGAACTTTATGACCTGTGGTGTAGCTTTCTACCTTCCCAAAAAGTGATAATCTCAGTAAAAACAGGTAACTTTAATACAAAAACGTTATTGTAAGGTACTAATAAATACTGTCTTTTGAAATCTTAAGAAATTTTTTTACAGCAATATGTGACTCCAATTACTTAAGGATAAAGATTAGTTTGTAGTTGCTGATCAAAACTTGGTTGCTATACACCATGTTTCATTTTTAGTTGAACCATTATCCTATTTGACTAAACAAACTTGCAATTGTTAAACAGAGTTTGTTCTTTGGTACATTTTACTACTTTTCCTCACAAGCGTGGTTCTTTTGCATTATTTATCGACGTTTTCAAAAAGGTCCATCAAAAACAGAAATTTCTAATCGTTTATGAAATGTAGTCTACCGGTTAGAAACATAGAAAATTTTAGTGCCTGCAGTTTACAAAACTCCAATTTCTAGATAAACCAAGTCCTTTGGTACATTTTGGTTATTCTTTCTCGATAGCATGGATCTTTGGCATTATCAATCAAATTATTCAAAAAGATGCATCGAAAAATGAAGTCTAAAAATTTTAATATGTAGCCAACCCCAAGCAAAACACTTGGTGATCACCCAGGAAAAAAGACGATGGGGTGAAGATGGTCCTTTCTTATTGTTTGCAACAAAATGTAAGTGTCGAGCTACATATGATCTAAATGTTGAAGCAATTTTCTTTGCAATTGGGCGAGGCTGTGCAGCAGTCAGCTGATTTAATCTCCTCTCATTTTGATATTATTAATGGGGCCCGTTTATTGCTATAACTTAACTGAGTGCTTCATTTCGAGTTAGTTGCTCTTTGGATGGCGGCGTTTATGCCAGGGTCAAGGGACATGCACACAGTCAGAGACATTGGTCCGTGTTAATTCACCTACAGCAAGGGTTCCCAACCTTTTTGTTGCTGTGTACTACTTATGGAGTTATTCTGTAGCTGCGTACCACCTAACTTTGACGATTAGTTTTGTCCATAAAAGAACTGTACACAAAGATTAACAGATATATTAACATACAAACTAGAATTAATTGGAAATGCCGAGAATACTAAAAAAACGTGGGACCTACCGGCTGGGAAGAGTCCATTGAGTTCACCCCCAGCTATGTAGAGGAAAAGAAATAGTCCGCACAGCTACAATAGTGGTAATGAAAAATTCCGGCCCCAAAGAAGTTGAGTATGTGCTAAGGGATGTCTCAAAGATTGGTCCCTTATGAAAATGTTTTTTATTTGTTATTGTGAAACTTGTTTTTGTTTTGTGTTGCAAATTAATATACTTGCATTTCTTTTTGTTATTCATGAAAGGATTATGCTCGTCGAGGGTTTTACACCGTTTAATACATTATTTATATTTGTTATATATTTTCATGATTATTGTTTTACTACACGTTGTTATTCGTTGCCAATTACTGAAAATTTCACTTTTTGTTCTATTTCAAAGGGGCGGCTATGTTATAGAATCGGCTGCGGAAAGAAAAAAAAATTTTTTTGATTTCTGTAGCTGAACTGAACTGGTGCCCTTTTGTGCTCGCGCGCCTTGTATTTTCTGTTTGGTGTTTGGCAGCTTGAGATCGCAATGCAACTCTCGGGTGTTTTTTGCCTAAAACCGGGAGAAATTTGGATTCCAATTCGCTGGCCTCTCGTCCCAAACAGTAAAGTAAATAGAAACGCTATAGATTTTTAGTCATTTGCTTAATTTTGTTGCTGCACGAAGCTGAAATTTGTTTCTCCATTTCGTTATGATTTGAAGAAGCCTAGGTGAAATTTTGCTCTTCTTTTTATCGATATGGAATTTAATTTGACTGCGTTTTTGGATTTCAATTTTCTTTTACTGAGTTCCTGGACTAAAGGAGTTTTTATTTAGTTGTTGTGTTTGAAGAAGAAGCAAAGGCCTTGGAGTTCCTCCCGGGCACTTATGCGCAAATCTTCGTTATTTGGGGATTTGTAACACTTATTGTTTGCAACAAAATGCAAGTGTCAAGCTGTATGTGATCTAATGTTGAAGCAATTTCCTTGGCAATTGGGCGAGGCTGTCGTAGCAGTCAGCTGATTTGATGTTCTTAATCTCGACATTATTGATGAGGGGTCTCGCTATTGCTATAACTGAACTGTGGGTACTTCATTTCGGGTTAGTTTGCTCTTTGCATGGCGGCGCTTATGCTAGGGCCAAAGAACATGCACGCAGTCAGAGACGTTGGTTCATATTAATTCGCCTACAGTGTCGAAAACGTGGTAACTAACAATCCTAATAATAATGGCTCAAAACGCATTGTGAGGTCACAATGTTAAATGATATCACAATGCTTGCCACTATTTACTGAAAACAGCAGCAGCCAGCAAAATTATCTACTATCATTTTGATGGCAAACATAAATAATAAAGCCCATTACTGATATTTGTAATTGGAAGAATAGACCTAACGGTATAAAACACTAATCTTTATTTAAAAGAAGGGTGGTCTGAATTAGGAGCAAAGTTAAATGCAATAAAATCCCAAATTTAAGAAGAGATCAAAATTAAACACTAATAGCATCAATCTGTAACACTGGATTAAGAGGAAACGTTTTTGTCTGGAAAGAGCGTAATAGGCGCCTATTGCAATAGGTTGTATGACTAAAAGAAAGGCAGGACCCTTTTCATGCTATGACCGAATTAAAGCAAACAGCGCAGGCAAAAATCTTAATGTCACAAATATTAATATAAAAGCGGGCCCACCAAATCGTCAAACATGCCTACCACCGAACAGCTCATTTCTTTGTGAGTCAAAACGATCACCATTTGGAAGATGCCATCAATTTTGATTATGTTTCATCTCCCCCCTCCCTTACTCTTTTACAAATTACGAATGGTAGTTTGTGCCATGGTTCTTCCTTTTTGAATACTTCCAGTCTTGATTAATAAATCAACATGATCACCATTACATGTACAGGAGCTACGGCTTATATTTAGTAAAACATTTCGTTGTGGCTCTAACAAATGTTTGTACGGTGAAGCTGGCGCAGCTGCATTAATTGATACGTTTTAAATGGGCACGGGTGATAATATGGCCTGCCGGGGTGAAATCGCACCATACTTGGGAGAAACATATTTTCTATTTTGCTTGATAATAGCTTTATAGAGCTATCGGAATCAAATCTGAATATTTGGGAAAAGCAAGACCTTATTCAACTTCTATGAGCATACATAAGCGAGGAAAAACAAATATGAATCATAATGCGTAGCCAGCAGGGACTTAAGAAAGTTTAATGCGAAATCAAAATTAACAACGTCGCTGTGTTAAATCTCACCACATGGAAGATACGAGTATTATAGATATTTTGCTTTACAATAGCTTTATAAAGCTACCGGGGTCAAGCCAAACATTTGAGGAAAACCAAGGACACTTTAAACTCCCCAGGGCACGTCAAGCCGGGGAAAAGAACATGCTACATAATGCGTAGCCAGCGAGGACTGGAGAAAGTTTAAGGGGAAATCAAAAGAAAACAGCGTCACTGTGTCAAATCGCACGACACAAAAGACATTTTGGTACTTACGTATTAACGGGAGGACCTTTAAAAACACGACTCAAAAATTGAAGTAAATTATTTATTGAAACGGTTAAAACAATAAAATAACATTAACTAACCCTAACCCTAACCCTACATAAACTAAACTAACCCTAACCCTAACCCTAACCCTAACCCTAACCTAACCCTGTCAAAAAAAAGAAAAAGTAAAAATCAAAGGTCCTCCCGATAATACGTAAGGACCGACATTTTTGTTCCTTTTTCTTTAGAATAGCTTAATATCAGAAATGTGTTTCCTACTTCCTAACTACGAGAAACGCAAGGCTCCCCTGGATTCGTGTCAGCAATAAAGAGAGCATGTAGACCTAAGGCATAACCAACATCTTGAAATGAGATATTCTATTAGAAAAAGAAGCACAAATAGTCGTGGACATCTTATGTGCAGAAAACACACGCACCTTTGGTAACTGTTCATACAAAAACCTGACACGTGAAGCCGGCTTGACCGGCTGAACCGACGCTCCCAATCCCGACGTCACTGATGGAGGGCCTCTGCCGGGCGACGACGGCTAGTTAATAAATGAAGCAAATATTAACCCCCCACCCCCTAAATACTGCCAGAAAACCTAACGGTGTCTTAATCTACTTGCCAATATTTATTGAAACATATTCTTGAGCCAGTATCGCTCCCAAGTTTGACTAGTCAACATTCTTGACTTAATATCGCTTCTAAGTGACCTGACTTACGGTAACAATTTACATTATATTTTATATTAATAAACAATAAATGGCAACACCCCCACACACAATTCACAATTTACCACAACATTCTTTCACACAAAGCAAACTCTACTAATAACGTAATATAGCTTCGCCTTTAGGATGCTTCGTCTTAAATGCAATCAAATGAACCACCCTATACTACTTTGGGCTAGTTACCTAAAAAGATTCTTACCTCTTTGGGCACAACTTGGTATAGCAATTGAGTCCAATTTTCCAAAAAGTTCACCTCGTTTTAATCTATAAAGTTCGTAGGCAAGATGGTATTCAGGATGGAAGTTTATACATGCTGATCGTGCAGCTTTAAGGGAATTTACTTTTAAATCGGGTAAAAAGACAATCCATCGCTCGCGTGATGACTCATATATATGATGATAAGGTATACGAAATGTCACTCTTCCTTGGTGAACTATCACAATTTCTTCTATGCCAACAACAACCAAAAATATTATAGTAATAAGCATGTTGTACACCAAAATGTTTTTGAAATAAATTAATTAATTTTTTCCGAGCACAACTTTCTACTACATGAGGCAATACTAGTTAAGCAAAGACTTTGATTATTTTAGCGTAATAGCCAGTTGTGATCTTACTGAACATCTTTATTGTATCACAATAAAAGGAAATTATAAGAGCTAAAAGAGATTACAGCTCAATGTACCCTAAGCTACAAGCATTTACTGAACCAACCCGCCTAGCGATATGCCTTACATTTTTAGAAGTGATCACAATTAATCCGAATCACATATTTATGTATTAAGAGAGTAAATAATATATCAGACGTAGAGGTGAATTTAGTTATTTATTCTTTTGATACAACAACTGTAATCACTTCTACAAATGTGAGGCATATCGCTGGGCACATCGCTAGACAGGAGGCTAATATATCACTTTTAAAAATACGAGGCATGCTTCTGGACAGATTAATTTAGCAGTTGCTTGTAGCTTAGGCTACAATAAGTTAAACCGTTACCTGATATGCTGCCCTAGGATCCTTGCCATAAAAGCTTAACATTCCATGAAGGCTACATGTCAATCAAGGGTAAAACTGCTCGTAGGTGTAAATATTAGCTGCCTGTAAATATTAGGTAAATAAATATGGTTACATCAGCTGCCAAGCTGGGATGAACAAATCGGTTAAGCTGCTGATTTCAATTAGTCATGTTTTACGCCAACCTATAATTACAGTCATTATTTGAACGTTACTGTACTGTGGGTGAGAGTTCCCACTCTTAGCATCTTTTTAACAAAATATTGATTGCTAATTGTTAGGTAGCAATCTTCTAGCGATCTTTTATTACGGGGGATCTGCCTCCAGCATCACACTAAGGCAAAACAGAAATGTTTTGCTCAAAAATGATCACCAATGTCATACGGTTCCACAAGGCAATCTAACACATCATGTCAATAATTCACGACCGGTTTCGAAAATTGCTACCTAGCAATCTCTATATTTAGTAAAAAGTCTTGACAATGATCCTACATCCCTATTAGGAGTTGCCGATGTGACTTGGTGCCCATGTCATGTGGGTGTGTCCTTAAATGAGATTTTCAAGATATAGGTATTGCTGTATCATATTGTTTTTTATTGCATCTTTTTTTTTTGCCCCAATGGCAATTTGTTCTTGTTTAGAATTTTTATAATTTTCTGTTTTGCTTTTATTTTAGAGTTATAAGACATTGAGGGAAATTCAATTTTTTATTCTCCTGATACTTTAGATAGCTAAAAAAAGCTCTAAACATTAATAGCTACTAGATCTTAAATCAACAAATAAAAATTTCAAAAGCAATTATATTTTGGAGTCATGTCTTTTGGCAGTTTAAAAGAAGAAAAGGAAGTTTTGAAAATTTTTGAGAATTTTGGTTTTGTTTGAACAGATGCAAATTCGATTTACTAGTTAAAACAACTAAAAAAATGAGCCGGAAATTTTGTTGTCGCAGTGACTTACTAAACTGTTATCACTTCCATACAATTTGGCATATACAGGGTGATCCATAATGATGGGACACATTTTAAATGCTTTTTTCTACAAATATGAAAACGACACAGATAAGTGGATTTGTTTATTACATAACTGATACTCCGGAGTTTAACGTGTTGTGTAAGATGTAAATATTACATCAAGTTTAATTATTTCTGAGAGAAATTCGAGAAAAATTTTCTTCGAGAAAATTTTTCTGGGCGTCTTATTTCGAGATTCGGTGATACCCATTGGCCATTCAGGTCACCTGATTTAACCCCAGTGGACTTTTTTCTGTGGGGTTTCCTAAAAAATCGAGTATACGCAGGCAGGCCCCACACAGCAGAAGAACTTAAACAAAGCATCCATAGAGAGGTTACAGGTATTCCGATTGATGTATTAAACCGCCTTTTACATGATATGAGAAATCGATTTCTTGAATGTTTTAGTCGTGATGGTGAGCATCTAAAGGATGTAATATTCAGATCTTAGATATAGGTGGGTCAGTTTTGCAATGAGTTAGTTTTATGTGAATTATGTTAAACTCTTGAGTATCAGTTATGTAATAAATAAATTCACTTATCTATGCCGTTTTCATATTTGTAGAAAAAAGCATTTAAAATGTGTCCCGTCATTATGGATCACCCTGTAGATGATTGGAACGACTCAGTAACTGCTAGTTTAAAGCAGCAAAGAGTACGACAATTTATACCGTCTAAAGAGACCGAGTTAAGCATTTTATGCTGTATTAGCCGGCTGTGCCGGCTTTAACCGAATTGTACTTTTAAAGCCATAGCCGCAGTTGCTAGAAACGAGGGCATTGCCCCTGTGCCCCCAATCGCGATCGTACTAGGGGTACTTCAAATTAAGAGAGGTCTCAAAAAGGCACTATCATTTTACAAATTCTACTCGTTCCTTAATTATAGGAGAAGAAATACAGAGTAGGGAATGGACGCCGTAATGGTTTTTGTTTTTCGTTTAAACAAATCAGTAATTTCGTTGTATGCACATCTCACGACTTGGTGCAAACCTCCCGCAAAATAACAAACAGTAAACAAACAAAGAAATAATAATTCATGAGCAAAGAATAGTCAAAATGTACCAAACGGCTTAATTTTTCTAGAAATTGCAATTTGTGAACCCCAACCACCAAAATTTTGAGTGTTTTTGAAAAGTTGACTACATTTTAAAATTTTTAGAAACTTCATTTTTTAATGAATATCTTTGAAAATTCAGACAAATGATGCCCAAAAACCATGTTTTTGGGAAAAAGTAGTCAAAATATAACAAAGATTTAAATTTTTTTAAATTTCAAGTTTTTAAGGTCTAGTAGAAAAATTTTCCACAAACAATGGTAAATGATGTATGGCAATCAATTTTTGATCAGCTGTTGAAAATTAATCCTTAACTCTAATTAATTAGAGTTGCATATTGCTAGAAAGCAAATTTCAAAAGCTTTAAACGACACCAACTGCTAGTACTTTATTACAATCTTTACTAATTATGCTAGTACTTTATTATAATCTTTACTAATTAAACTTATCTGTATTTACTTAGCTTACCACTCTTTGGGAAACGACTTGTTGCTGTTGTTATTGCTGGTTACCCGGCCCCCTCCGAGGGATGGGGGTATGGCGGAAGACTATGGAGCCCCATAAGCTGGGAAAATTTCTAGGGCCTAGACCAGAGGTCTTACAGAGACAGAGAGTCGCCAAAGAGCGAAAGGCGCAAACAGTCCGTGGCTGGACAGTGCAAAATAAGATGAGAGGTGTCCTGACGCGAGTGTCTGCAGGCGCTGCAAGAAGGATTCTCGATTCTGCCAATCCTAGAGAGATAAGAACTTAACAGAAAGCTGTGACCGTTGCAGCGGAGACGAGAGAGAACACAGAGAGTATGACGAGGGAGCACAAGTTTTTCGGTGGAAATCGAGGAAACCTGTAAATCGAAGAATTTAGATGGAACAGTACTCCTCCAGTCCGAAAAAAAACGTGGATACGAGAGATAAAAGGAGAGAAACTACAAGGAATTGCAAATTGCACAAATAGCCCTCCCCGTTTGGCCAGCTCATGAGCCGTATCGTTCCCTGGGAGAGACGAGTATCCGGGGACTTATTGCAACCTAATAAAACAGGAAAGAGAAGACAGTTCCTGCCAGATCTGGCAGAAAGATTAAAGTAAAAGGAAAGATGGAAGGGAGAGCGAGAGACAGATCAGAAGAAAAAAAACAGAAATGCCAGACTTGTTGGTGCTGCCGAGGCCAGCAAAGAGCTTGCAGGATGATGCAGGCTTCCGCGGAAAAACTTGAGCATACTGGGCCTACTGAAAAAGAAAGAGTCGCCTCAGTGTCACAGAGAAAGCAATTGGCAAGTACGCCAGAGCCGTCTTTGCCAAAACGAAAAGGAACAGAGCGATTTGTTCAGATCAACAGATCGTGAGATGGAAGAGAGTCAAAGTGAGTGAAAGCCGCCCCTGGGCAAGTAAGGGGGATCAGAGTGAGAGCATGAAGAGGAAAGAGTGGACTTCACAGTAAAGATAAGCAGGTTCTGAAGAGGTGAGAGATGGCAAGCAAAGAGAGTCTTCCTAGGGGAAGTAAAGGGAGGCATGAGCGGGTGAGTAGACGCAAAAGCTCTCGAGAAGGATGTGGAGAGTCTTGGTTTCACTCCAAGCCTGGCTAAATCTGAAATGGAAAAGGAGGTAGGGAGATAAAGATCCCGCTCATAAAATGAAATAGTGAAATGAGTCCAGATGACGCCCCGGGGAGGTAGAGATGCCTCAGACAGAAGAAGTGGGATAGGGGATGACGAGAGGAAGCCGGAGATGATGCGACTAGCCGCTCGGTGAAGAAGTTCCAATTTGGTAATATTGGTAGCGCTTAAGAAAGGAAACCATCCGGACGAAGCATAAGTGAGAAGGGGCCGAAGAAAAAATTTATACAGAAGAGAGAAGGAATACTTAGAGGGGCACCATGAGAAAGCAGAGATACAGCGTAAAGCCTTGAGACGAGGAAAGAACTTAGCCTTCAGCAAAAAAACATGTTTAAAAAAGGAAAGAGTGCGGTCGAAGGTGACCTCAAGAAAAGTTGAAGTGGGGTTGAAACGGAGGCAGAAGTTGAATAAGATAGGTGAGATTCAGCTTGGTAGGGATCCACTGAGAAGAAGGAGGCCTCACATTTGCTCGGATTGAGAAAAAGACACCAGTGCTTAGACCAGCACTCCGATCGAATCAGAGCTTGTGTGGCTTTCACCGCAGTAGAAATCGAGGGAAAGAAGTACGAAATGGCCAGATTGTTAGTATAAAGAGAGCAGCTTACGGAAGAAAACATAGAAGCATGAAGATCATTGATAAAAAGAGAGAAAAGTACAGGGCCAAGAACGGATCCCTGCGGAACACCTCGATGGACTTGAAAGGAACAACTTTTGTAATTTAAAAAACCATGCAAGCGGATCTATCAGAAAGAAAAGATTGAGTCCAACGAGAAAAGCAAGAAGAGAGACCAGTTGAAATGAGTTTTTGGAAAAGAGTGGGATGCCAGACAGATTCAAAAGCTTTTGAGAAATCAATAGTAACGAGGAACGTCCGATCTGCCTAACCGGCGCGATGGTGTAGTGGTTAGAACGTCCGCTTCACAGTCAGTAGACCTGGGATTTATTTCCTAAGTCGAGTCATACCAAAAAACTTCAAAAAATGGTATTCGCAGCTTCCCTGCTTGTCGCCCAACATAAAAAAGAGATAGTGTAGAGAACAAGCCTGCAAGTTTGCTTGTTGTGTCCTTGGGCAAGGCACTTAACGGAACGTTTCCACCTTTATGTGGCAGACAAGTGGCCTACCCGTACTTTACCGGGTTACAATTGTGAAGTTGCTAACCCAGCATGTCGTGAAAGGCAACTCTTGGATACCACCAGTGGAAGTCTGTCTTGTTGGGGTGGTGGGACTACCAGTCGCTTATGACTAGTTCGAAATGGGCTGCCATCTTTCCCCTAGCCTAATATCAATTAGGTTTACGGCATGCATCTGAATTGCCGTTCGTGCCCTACCTCCATGCAGAGGAAGAGGAGGGGTAATCATAACAACAACAACAACTACAGGATTGTCTGAGAGCCCTGTCTAGGTTTTGCTAAATTGATCCGAAATGGACTGCACTAATACCGCACCAATCAACAGCCGCCTCAACGTGGTGGTGAGGTCCCCGAACCAGTTTGGGTTGGGTCCAAATGGCTGTTGGTCTTCCTAGGGATCCCAGTTACCCCGGGCACTCCCCTCGCTTCTTGTTTTTTGGTTTCACAGCTGTTGGAGATACTCCAGTTTGCACTTAGTGTGACATTAGAACGACTAACGATTCAACGATTCAGTTAAATTTCTTCAACACCAATCTTTAAAGCATCCCGGGTCAGTTGGTAAAAGCGAAAAATATTTTGAGTAAAAGTTGAAATATTAATCACTAAAGTTGGCAGATTTCTTTAAGAAAGACCAAGCTAGAAACTCTGAAGCAATAAGGGCTAGTTATTTGGTTGCAGATATGATTGCTAAAGTTAGGGTGATCATATTTTCACTACCAAAAAGAAGGACATTTTTTGATAATAATTATTATCAGCTTTACAAGTTGTTCTGCAAGACTGAGAAATTTTTTCTGGACATTTGTTGGACATTAACCGCTTTTGATAATTATATTTTGATAATTAGTTCAAATACAGCAGTTTATTTTTTTAATTTATTATGCCAATGAATAAAAAATGTAAATCGGACAAATGACAGAAACAAACTTTGAAAAACAACTCTGCTGAATGATGACGGTCTGTAATTGTGCATGGTGTAAACAAAGCTGAACAAAAGAAAAGAAATCAACAAAAAAATATCCAATTTATTTGTTGGATTCGGCCCATGGATATTTAGATGTTTCTTTAACTTTTGTCAATAAGGTAGAATCATTTTTTGCCATGCCATAAAACTGGCTGCACGTAACATCATTAAAGTTGTACACTACTGTTAAAATACTTGCAACGGACTGATTAAAAAATTCTCTGTTTCTTTTAAAATTAGGTCAATCGACCAGAACAACAAAGTAAAATTTATCTCCGTATCTCCGCTGCGTAAAATACAAGAAATGCAGTTTGGAAACTTACTGGTATTTGTACCATTTTTCATGTAATCTTACTCTTTCAAACCTAAAGCAATAGGCAGTCTGAGGTAGACAGCTAGGAAACTCTCTTTTGTCATTCCTTACCAGTTAAACCTATTATCATTTGAACTAATATCCAGTGACATATTTTTTTAATCACAGGGTAAACGTAAAAAGGGAGTTTTTGAACGACTTTGGATGACCAAATTAGTTTTTATCAAAAAGGAGGACAAAAAAGGCATTTTTAAACATCCTCGGAGGACCAACTACTTTTTACTAAAAAGAAGAACATGTCCTCCAAAAGGAGAACGTATGTCGTGCTGTCGTGCTGTCAACATATTTCGTGCTGTCCCGATTTCGATTGGGGCTTCACCCTAGCTAAAGTAGGTGCTTCTTAAATTTATAACGAAAAACTTGTATAGTCAGCAATGATTTCATGTGCTGAAGCGCTCTTAGAAGAAAAGGTTGCATCAACGTTTAAAGGAATTCCCATATCTAGAAAAACTATCACAAGACGATAGAATGAGATGGCTGATTATTATTGATTCACAATGAGTGGAGGTTTTTGAAAAGAAAGAAAACTGGCCATTTCAAATTGACGAACTACTATGCACAACCAAGCTCTTTTGTTACCATATGGAAGGTTATAAGAAATTATTGTACACAACCACAACAATGACATCAAAGAAAAAATGTTATTTTTAAAATTACTACAGGAGAGGCTGTATTTAATGAAGTAAAGAAATATCTTGATGATAAAAATATTTCGATAGACAGCGTGGTTCAAATCACTTCACATAGTGGTGCATATATCACAGATAGGAAAGACAGATTTGTTTCCAGAATGAAACAAGCTGCTTCTCATATCAGTCATATACACTGCATAATTCACAGACAACATTTCGCTGTTAGATACTTAGATGGCCTATGGAAGAGACTCTTAATGCTGTTGTCGCAGTTATTGACTTCACAAAAACAAATTTCATCAATGAACGACTTTTTAGACAACTCTTTGAATATGGTGATTTAAAAGTTGCTGCTGTATGAAAAAGTAAAATGGCTTTCCAAAGGCTATAGCTTAGGATGACTTGTAATATTATAAGAGCCCATGATCGCTTGTTTAAAGGAGCTCAGCTTGAAGCTGGACACAAAGGTCCTAATTCAAAAAAGAGAGAGTTGAAAGCAAATATCAGAAGGGAGAACCTTAAAAATACAAACATTAAATCAAAAATATTTTATTTTAGTGATATTTTAATATTTCAACGACCTTGATTTCTCGATACAAGGAAGAAAATCTGACTCAGTAAAAAGCACTTAAAAAGCAAAAGGTTTCATGAACAAGTTGATTTATTAGAGAACTATGTTTCAAAAGAATGGTATATCTGTATTCAAGAGCTTTGGAATAACCAATTTTTCAAAAAATTACATAGTGCCTGCTGCGAGAACTTAGAAGGCCTCTACAATGACTTCCATAGAAGATTAAAAGACAGTTTAAATTGATTACCCAGCATGGCTTCTTGATTTAAAAAACTTTGAACAATACAATGATATTGATGCAAAAACAGCTGAGAAGCTGCTGGACATGAAAGAAAATATTCAGCTTTCTCGAAAAACAGAAAGGGAAGGTGTATTTGGTTATACTAAAATCAGAAATTCCAGTCTACTGATTTTCAAAATTATACAGCCTTTCATTTATCCTTTCCAACAACATGGCTTGTTGAGGTTGAATTTTTGTTTTCAAAGACATGTGGAGCCAAAAAAAAACAGAATTGCTAAAAATAAACGCGGCATTGTAAGAGTGCAAAAGAATCAATGTTTTACTTATAATTATGACTAAATTTGTGACAAACACAAAGCACAATGCAGTCATTAAAGAGAAAATTTTTCGTTTTGCGTAGATAAAGATTGCTTTAGGTAGAGAAGTGATGCGTATAACATGTGTGTATGGGCCACAAGCAGAAGACGAGACCCTGAGAAAGTTCGTTTTTATGATGAAATGGCGAGTAAGTGGCCACGACTTGGAAAGTTCCAGTGAAATCATTGCTTCTTTGGGGGGGTTCAATGGACAAGCGGGGGAATGTACTGAGGGTTTTGAAGGTGTACGCGGGGGGAATGGAATTAGGGAAAAAATGCAGAAGGAAGAAGATTGCTGGAGCTCTGTAAAGAAATAGAACTACACGTGGCAAATACTTGGTTTTACAAGGCAGACAAAAAGAAAAATCACTTGTAGTTCTGCTGGCTGTGAAACAGATATTGATTTTGAGCCTGAGGGAGAAAAATGCAGAAAGTATGTAAGGGATGCAAAAGCGATTTCATGGGAACTTCAGCACAGGCTGGTAGTCGTAAATCTGGATAAAAAGGCTCTAAAATAGATTGTGAGAAAGCAACGGATCATAAGAAGAAAGATTTAGAAGTTGAATGAAAACCGAACAAGAGTAGGCTAAGATTTGAAAAAAGAGTAAAAGAACTAGTAAGCACAGACGCGCGCGCCTGATATGTAGAAAACTTTTCAAGGATGGTATTCAAAAGACATGAGTTGAAGTATGTGGAAAGAAGAAGTCTAGAAAAGATTGAGGAGACATTTGGTGGTGGAATGAAGAGATCAACAATACCATAGCAAAAAAGACGGCAGCATTTAAAGAGCTGTGCAGGTTTTCATCAGAAGAAAATAAGACTAAATACAAAAGTATAAAAAATTGTTGATAGAGCTGTGAGAATGCAAGCTAATCAGGAGTTGAATGATTTATATTAGAATTCTAACAGTGTTTTCTACTTTTTAGAAGAATGAAAAAGGATGGGAAGGATGTGGAAGGATGGTTCGCAATAAAATTGTGGAAGCAATGCAAAAGATAAAATCAGGAAAGGCAACCAAACCATCTAAAGTAAGTGTGAAGATGAGAGTTGCAATCGCGAAATTGGGGTTAAAGTGATGATGGAACTGTGTCGGTTTGTATTGGACCAACTTCTACCACCGCCCAAAGGAAGGACCGGAAAAATGTCCAGTTTACCTTAAGCTACAATGGATTGGCAATATCTCCACAAAATTTGAAAAGCACTTCAAAACTGCTGTCAGCTCATGTTTTGGTCCAGTAAAATTTCGTGTAGTATTTTTCACAAGAAAGATACTTCCAACGGTCCGCAAAGATATCGTGCTTACCAAGCAACAAAATATGGTCGTTTATCAATACGTGTGCCACTGTGAGTGTCGGCACGTAGGCCGCACATTTCAAAGACTGCAAAATAAAATAAAACAGCTCATAACAAAAGCAATAGGAAACCAAACTCAATCAGATCGTGACTTATTTCAATCCAATCCTTCGGCAATTGAACAACACCTCCTCAACAATGAAAAATGCGCCTCTTACTAGGATGGCAACCAATTTTCTACTTTGACTAAAGAAAGAACACTTTTTCATTTGTCAACCTTTGAAGCAACTGTAATCAAAATGCATAAACTAAAGCTTTGTTGCTAGAAAGAATTCGTCTACACACTAAAATTACATCATTGGTTTGGACTCGATGAAAAGTCTGGTTGTCTATCAATCAGAACGTTACAACATTTTCACCAACTTCAATCGCTATAAATACCTCGCCATCAACACCAGGCTTCATTCTAGCGATAACTTTTGAAGAGAGCTAGACGAAAACGTTAGAGTTTTCACTTATTCTTTTTAAGAGTACAATGAAATGGTCGATAGCGAAAGCTTTATTGAAATTTTTTACCACTTCTCATCTTTTCAACTTAATTTTCATTTATTCACTTGGTTTACTATTAGGATTATAACAATCCGGTCGAATTTGCTGTCTCTGTTATTATTAGCTATTCGTCATTACTCTCGAGCTGGCCTCAGGAAGCAGCTTGACTAAATAATCTTTTTCTTCTTCGCTGCTTCCTGGTCCACATAACTTGCAATTTTTGTGTTGTTTTCTGTTGCTTTTTTGTGTTTTGTTGCTGTGGACAAAAATAAATCAATCTGCAATGTATGCATCTATTTGCGTTATGTATTGGTTATTTTCCCAACGGTGTGGACTTTCAGTGGGCTACCAGTTTGTGTTAATCATTATATCTATTGGTATTCTATTTGTGATACCGTATGCTTTTTCAAAAAAAAAACGCTTCTTGCCTTCCTCTAATTACTGTATATACTCAATTATTATACATCATAGCAAAAGTTAATCTTGAATTTGAGGAAAATTAAGCGGGAGCGCGTCTTCGATTAAGAACCTTACAAAAGTTTTCGACCTTTTCTGCACGTCGCTTTGGTGAGTCTGTATCGTTCCTTGTGTTACGATCGATCTGTGCACTTGCCGCTCTGGGTCGGACAATGTAATCCGTGAATGTAGTGCAGCTGAATCATCAACTCCATAACTTGTACGTGAGAGCTGAAGGCTTAGTAGTGAAGCGGGAACGTGTCTATGTTACAAAGGCACTTCTTCCTGCCATCGACAGTTTTTTTTAAATGTCTTGGCACCAGCGCCCCGTTCTGAACCCGCAAGTTGCATCAGTAGCGAAACGCACATGGATAGTTTTTTTGCGCAATGCCTCAAGGTGATGGTGATACTTGAGCGCTCTGTCCAGTTTCACACCAAGATAGGTCGGCACTGGGAAAAATGGTAAGATTTTAACATTGTTCTTAATTTTTAGCTCACGCTTAGGCTCTTGATTGTGAGATGAAAAGCTGCCGTCACTGTTTTAGCATGGCTAAGCTTTAGCCGCCAAGTCTGGAGATATGCAGAAAGCGTAGTCATGTCTTCGCTCAAAGTTCTTTCCAACACCTTCCAATTTCCAAATTCGTAAAGTATCGCCAAGTCGTCAGCGTAGCCATGCTCCTTGGAGATTATGGACGGCAGATCGTATACGTATATGTTGAAAACAAGAGGAGCCAAGATTTATTCCTGTGGGACACCAGTTTTCAGGCGTCGGAGCCTGTTTAGCTTGCTGTCACTAGTGGTCAGGGTGAAGCTTCTGTTCCAAGCAAGTTCCATGATCATTCGGACCATGTGCGTATCCGGCAGAAGTCTCAGCAGCTTGCAGATGAGAACACGGTGCCAGACAGTGTCATAAGCAGATGTCAGATCGACAAACACAGCACCACCTTTTTTTGCCTCAAAATAATCCTCAATGTTTTGCCTAAACAAAACAATCTGATCTACGGTAGACTTTCCGTATCGAAATCCAGCCTGTTCCTTTGGAAGCAAGGGGTCGACTATTGATTCGATGCGATTGTAGATCAGTTCGATGCGATTGTAGATGAGGATCTTGTAAGGGACGCAAAGCAAAGAGATGCGACGGTAGCTCTGTGGGTTCTCTACAGGTTTTGAGGGATTAGGGATCGCGACTACCAGCGCTCTTTTCCAGACTTTTGGAATTTTGAGTTGGCGCAAGCAGGAAGAAAGGAAGCCACGTAGCCAGGATTTCAAGCCGGGACCAGCATAGATTAAAAACTCCGGACAATAGAGTCAGGGCCCGGAGCTTTACTTGGTTCTAAGTGATGGAGGGAAGCAGCGAATTCTGTTGGAGAAAAATCTCTGGAGATATTTACTGCATCTGGGGCAGTAGCCCTCCAAAGGTCAGACAATTCCTGCATAACAAATCGGGAAGTCTCTCGATTTGCACCCCCATATTTCTTGTTTTTTACCTGCTGGCTAGCAATAGAATTTGCTGAAACGAGACATTGACGAGAGGATTGTCGTGACCTACTAGTAAGATTGTTTAACGTACTCCATGCTACCCGGCTAGTGTGAAAAAGTCGATGTTATGGACAGCCTCAGACCATCGATCCCTCCGTTTCTTGTCAAGCCTGGAAAGCAAAGCTGTAACTGCTCTGCTAGATTCATGCCCTTCAGGGTATTGCAAAAATGTTTGGTAGAGGTTTTCACACTCGGCATCCCAACATGGTATACGATTATTTCGTCGGCCACGTGGGATATTCTTTTTTGCCGCAGTGCTGATGGCGTTACAGAAACACGATATGCCCGATCAATATCAAGTTTTGTTTTGTTTTGTTTTATTTGCCATATTTATCCTCCATTGACGAGAAAGCGAATTGTATTGCTCTATTTTGGACGGGAGGTCCGCACTCGCTTGGGAGTTGCCTTTTTCGAGGTTTATGGGCCGCCTGTCTTCCACATAAAGGTGGGGCGTCCCGTTAAGTGCCTTGCCCAAGGACACAACAAGCGAACTTGCCGGCTTGTTCTCCACAAACTCCCCTAAATGCCGAGCGCTAAGCAGGGAAGCTGCGGATGCCATTTTTTAAAGTCTTTTGGTATGACTCGACAAGGGGATTGAACCCCAGGTCTACTGAATGCGAAGCAGACGCTCTAACCACTACGCCATCGCGTCAGTCAAGTGAATCAGGTGGAGGCAAACTCCTGGCAAGTCTGTTTGTAAGAGTAATATAGTGGCACCACTTGGCCTTGCAGAAGTTACATTGCTTGGCATTGCAGAAGGCAACTCCCAAGCGAGTGCGGACTTCCCGTCCAAAGTATAGCGATACAATTCGCTTTCTCGTGAATGGAGGATAAAAATGGCAAATAAAACAAAACAAAAAGCTTTACAGGCTTGCTTGGTACAATACAATCAAACCTGGGTGGAGTAATAAGTGAGAGTCGATGTTGAGACCTTGGGAACTTTTCTTAAACATGCTTGTCAGGTAAACGACTGTCCGAATCAATACTAACGAATGCAAGATCCGGGTTGGTACTTGTATTCTGGCGCCCAGAGTGGAAGCTGGCGGCATCCTTTGGGTTATGAAGAAGGACAAGATTGTTGGTACTTGCCCAGCTAACCAGGCATTCTCCATCTGCACTGTTGGCATCATAACCCCAATCAACATGCTGGCAATTAAAGTAGCCAGCATAGAGACAGAGATGTGGGAATACTGGGAGATCGGATACTTGCAAACGAATCCATGGAGGTTTGTAAGCGTTGACCATCTTATATCCATCAACGTCGACGTACAGCCACTCAGTCTCCGATGTAGGTGGAGATTGGCCGAAAAACGGTCCACTTCATTCGTTCATGGACAAACGTATCAAGACCATGCTTCCTGCTTAAGCAGAACCCAGCTAGTTGATAGTCCGGTAGAACTAACCTCTGTGCAGATTTGCAGGGGATCTCCTGGAGTATAATAACAAGTGCCTCACGTTGTGAAGCAAGATGGTGAAGAACGCTCATCTTGCTTGTAATGAAGCCTTCGATGTTCAGCTGAAAGATGGCAGGCCTTTGGAACTTGTCGACGATGCGTTTTGATGTATTGCCCCGCCCTAAAAAGGGCGTTTGCCACTTACAAGGCCTTGCCAGAACATCGGTAACAGTAGATGCCCTACGGTTTGGGCAAATTTGGTTTTGGTATGTCATAAGAGTTCGGAGGACAGGCGTACTCCCGGACGGGGATACGAGAAAACATGTGCAGTTTAGTCCAGGTGTGGTAGGTTGGCGTTTAACGTGACCGAAAGGAATGGAAAGTTTGGCTAAAAAGAAGTAAAGAGAACAGCAGCAGAGGCAACTGAAAAAGAGGAGTTTTCCTCTGCAGAAGGACAGTAAGAGTCAAAGTGAAAGGCAAAGTCATCTCAACAAGCTTTCTAAAAATTGAAGGAAGGGGGTCGTATTTTGAAGCTGAGGAGCAGAGAAAAAGGGATTGTTAGAAAAATTGGTAGGTGGTCAAATCCCAAGTCCAGAAGCACCTACGAGGAGCAAAAGAGCAAGGAGCAAAGGAGATGTCAGGTGTGAAGCGACTGCAAAAAGAACGATAGAGAAAAGTTAGGGTGTCTGAGGCATTGAGAGGAAATAGGTCAAAGGAGATGACCCAATTGAATATTTCCTCCCGACTGGGTTCTGACGTATCTTTGGAGTCCCAAAGGGGCTGACGGCAATTAAAGTCCCCCAGAATGAACACATTTCTGTAAGAGGGAAAAGTGGAGGGGAAAAAGGAGTCCGTTCTGCTTTCCGTCGAAGTAGAGCGAATGGAGGGAGGATAGACGTCAGGGAAAGAGAGCGGGAAGAAGTTCTTTAGTGAGATGTTGACCCCTACACAGTATGGATCAAGCGAAGAGAGAGGGGGGCATAAAATTCAAAGAAGACCCTGTCTGGCAAAAATGATGACGCCACCGCTAGCGTGCGAGTCATCGGGAAAAAGAATGCCAGACCGGGAGTGAGCGCGATCAGATCGCAGAGCTGAGTAAGAGGAACACGAGTTGAGGTTGGATTCCTGGCTACAGATAAGATCCACGGAGTGGAGCGAGATGAAGTGGAGTAGTTCAGTGCTTCTGGATCGAAGACTTCCGGCATTCCAATGGACAGCCATTGAGAATTTGCTTAAGATTGGAAATCTGATAATTTTTATTAGCGTTGCTTGTGGTGGATGAATAAGCTTTAATGCAATAGGTTGTTAACTTTTGTAAATTAAAAGGCAGTTCATAGCTCATTCTTAGACAGGTAGCCTAAATAAACTTGAACTATTTGGTTGACATCTACTCGTGATAAGGTAAATGTGAAAACTGCGTAGTTTATCAATAACTTACTTTGTAAACTAGCTTTGTTTGTTAAATTAGCCGTGCCTGGTTCACAAGCTAAATATTTATTGATTATTTTTAGCAGTTCACTGCATTATGTCCATAAGTTTGGCGTAGGAAGTAGATCGAACCTGAAGCCAGTAACCGGATAATATAGTTGATTGTTTGCTTTGTGTTTGGTGTGTGTGAGTCAGAGGTGATCAATAACGAACTGCTTACGTGGGTAGTTTCGTTTTTTCTAGTTTACTTGAATATCGTTTTTAATTATTACAATAAGAAAATTAAGTAGTACAGATTTTTTACCTCCTCTGGTTTTTGTAAATCTTATCAAGACCTAAGGCTTTTATAAGTACGAGTAAAGAACCTTGGTTTCATCAAATTGGTCCATGTTTCAACGATTTGCAAGGAAGAAATATTCTATCAAAACTATAAGACAACAAATAAAAAATCAAATAAAATAGACCTAGAAATAGCATTAATTACTGAGCCTAACTTAATTACAGCTTATATGTTTGAATGGTACAATACTATTTTGGACTAGATCAGTGAGGTTCCCAAACTTTTTGTTGTCTTGTTGTCATGGACCATTTAAAAAAATGTTCTGTTCTGCGGACTCTTACCTTAGTTTTGCTTGGAACTCGATAAGCCAACTATTGACTTAAGTCTATAAAAGTCTTCACAGCCCATTTTTTTTGTGGATATCGAGCTTTTTCAAACCACTCCGGCGCAACCTTGGTCATGGTTAATTATGCAAACCGTCAAAAAATTTGATCAAAATTTAGCGAACCACGGGGTGAATCAATTGCTTGTAGTTTTATCAAAATTTACTGAAGCATTTACGGACCCCTGAAATCTTTTCACAGTCCACACTTTAATTTTTAGAAAGCTTGTTGAGATGACTTTGCCTTTCACTTTGACTCTTACTGTCCTTCTGCAGAGGAAAACTCCTCTTTTTCAGTTGCCTCTGTTGCTGCTCTCTTTACTTCTTTTTAGCCAAACTTTCCATTCCTTTCGAATCAAAAACTAAACTCATTGCCTCTGATATTTGCGTTTTGTTCTTGGCTTCCACGGTATTGTCGTAGCAAAAACAAAGGCGTCTGTGGCAACTGTCCAAGTTCTACCCAGTACGCGCCCCATTACTTCTTCACCTTGCGCTTCCAGTTTTAGCGCTTTCGAGCGTTCTTTTGGTAGAAGTGATTCCGTTACTGCTTGGCAATTTGACAACCATTTCGTTAACGTAAATCCAACCTTGCTTAAGAGAGAATGTAAACAGTTCATAATGTTAACACCAATGTCTAAACTTGGCACACTACACTGTAGATCGTCGACATAAAAACATCTTTCAATGATGTCGCTAACAAAGGGCTCAACCTGGGGTTCAAAATCAACTACGGAATGACGCAATACAAATCCTGCGCAACAGGGTGAAGATGTAGGGCCGAAAAGATGTACTTTCATACGATATAAAAATGGCTCTGTAATCAAATCTCCGCCAGGCCACCATAGAAATCTAAGACTATTTTGCTCGCTGGGTGATACCTTATCTGCGACCAGCATAGTAGAATCTTTTCTAAAGCGCAGTGGGATTAAAACTAAACTATAGTCGGCACCCTGCATGAGAGCTTTGTAAAGAGAGGTCTTATTGTTCTCTGCAGCGCAGTCACACACAATCCTCAGTGCTATGGTCTTCTTCTTTCTCCGGCAATTTTTACGTGTATTTTTTTTCGAACATAATTTCCATTCGATTGACGTACGAGTCAATTGTTTTTTCAAACAGTTCAGATGGCTTTGAGCCATTGCGATATTGTTTGGAAACACTTGTTCATCGCCCCTCCACGGTAGAAGCGATTTATAGTGATTCCCATTACGTTTTACAGATTTTTCAGCAAATCATACGTCTTGCGATCTTCGATCGATATATATTTTTACCGTTGCAAGCAGATTCTAAATTAACATCCAGTTCAGAAGCGCTTTTCAACTGACGGTAAAGACTCTCAGATTGCACAAAATGTTATCGGTGCTTGCACACATATTATGATGACGAAAGGCATGATTTTGCTTGATTGAAAGCTGGAGAACTGAAAGAAAGGCCCGCCAATGTCCACCCCAATGGAGATTTCACAGCATCTGGGCAATCCCGATTTGGAGCACTTCTTGCAGCTTCAACTCAAAAGACTTCTGGTACATTGACACCAATCAAGAATTAGACGGACTGAATTTCCACAATAGAAATTTTGACGTCTTGTAAGTAGGGGTGCTCTTTCCGAACATTTCTACCAGATAACGTATTCGGCATTACGGAATTTCGTCCACAACAAGAACATGTGGTAAACCAAACCATTTGCCATCGTTGAGCTTCTGTACCGACAGGTCAAGTGCTACCGTACTCATACATTTTGATGCTGTCAACGTTTATGCTACAGAGCATTTTTCACCAGTAGCTTGAAATTCGTCAGCTAGCCATTTTTCGCAAAAAGAACTGGTGGAGCCTTGATCTCGAAAGGCGTAAACGGCCTTGTTTTTGGTCAAGTATTTGACATTAACAGGAACAACGTGCAAAAAGACATCAGACCTGATCCCATTTTGGTAATGGTTTACATATTAAACTTGCTAACACAATTTGCTAACAAAGAGTTGCTAACACAATTTGTCGTAAGATTCCCTTTCAAAGAACACTTGGTTTTGAAATGAAAACAGGCTACGCAGAAAAAGCAGCAACTTTTTAATTCGACGTCACTGATGGAGAGCCCTGCGTACAACGCAGGCTAGCTTATAGTGGCCTTTCTTTTATGTTATCACAAATGCCTTCTGCTGAAGGCGGAGCAGCCGGCTAAACTGATGTCTTTACTCCTGTTATTACTAACCGGTGGTCCTACCCAGGGCCGGATTAAGGCGGGGGCTGATGGGGCTGCAGCCCCAGGCCCACCCAAGAAATAGGCCCACCACTATACCAAGTCAAAGAAGTCATAAAAGTTACTGATACGATCACTTTCAAAAAATGGTGAAGGTGTAATTTAAAAGTATCACGGGCAAGGTGTTCTTCATTAGAGCCTCGTCATCGTGCAAAGCACAAGCGAAACTGTGTCATAATAAGAAATACTATTTTAGTTGCCTTTTCGTGGAATAAAACATTGTAACCAAAATGTAAACACATATTGACGTCATAATAGAAAATAGAACATTATTGCATAACAATGGCTTTTTCTAAGACTCTGACATGTTCAATTGTTGCCAGTTATATCGAAGTTTTGAAAAAAATGCAGACAGGTTTATGCTGGGCAAGAAAAGTGAGGCTAGAAAAAGTTTAAATAAAAACAACTATATTTTCTATAGTCCGATATTTGAAGAAGGAAGGAGATGAAATTTTACCAAATAGTTTAGACCAGTAGGAAGCAGATGGAATAGTTGAGTGAAATCCCAATTCAAGGGAATTTGTTCCTTTAAATATTAAATAATAAATCACTTCTAAATTAATTTACAATAGCCAAATAAAATTCATATTGATTCCACAAAACATTTTCTTTCAATATTGAAAACCAAAAAAATAATCATTTTTTTCTCTTTTGTTATTGCAAAATGTATCGATATTGATAAAAAATGGAGGCACATATAAACATAATTATTTGCAAATTTAAACTTTTTTTAATTTAAATATTTTCAATATTTTTGCATTTTAAATAATGAAAATAGATTAGATACAATTTCGTGGTATTTTTTGCTTAAACAGTGCACCGCAAGTATTTATAACTTTTCAAGGGCGCCTTTAATAATTAGTTTTTGGAAACTACTGGTTATGAAAAAAATATCATAAAAAAGTATATTCAAGGAGCAAATTCCCTTGAATTGGGATTTCACTCAAAACTAAATTTCAATTGTATAAATTCAGACCGTTCTTGAGTGAACGAAGGTTTAAATTTTAGAACAGAAATTTATTAGGAAATTCCCATATACAGTAGGCGCCGCTTATTATGACCACGGATAGTATGACCGGCGGCTTATTGTGACCAATTTGGTACGGTCAGGAATTTCTCCATTTAAATTTCTTCGTTTAATATGACCAAATTTCGGATAATGTGACCAACATTTTCTTCATCTTTCTTGTTACAGTACAGTATTTTTTCCCGCCACGCACTTATAACTTCGCCTTTTCAACATATTGTTACACACTGTACTAAATTTTACCGTCACTTGTAGTGTTACAGTACTGTACTTTGTTTTACTGCCAACGTCACACTGTTACTTCAGTTAAACGATGAATTTGACGGTATTTGGACTTCTTGTGGCTTACGGCGTCGATTCAAGAGCTGTTATGGCGGCTTCGGTTTTTAAAACCATTCGGATATTATGACCAAAATGGTCTGGTCCCAAGGTGGTCATACGAAGCGGCGTCTACTGTATTGAAATCAAAAAGGTCTGAAATGGCTGTTTTGAAATCGAAAGGAAATAGCCACTTTATCAGGGGTAGCCAACTACACTTTTACCAATATTTACTAATCTAAACGTTTTTGATATTAAAACTTTAGTCAATTTAAAAATAAAAACCAAAAAGTACAAAAGCGGTTGGGAAAAGGAGAAATGTAGAAGAGAAGCAGAAGATAAAATAACTGATTTTTTTCATATAAGCGAACCAAAAAGCGACATTGTAGAAACGACGTCAAGTAATGCAACTGCTTTGTGGCCATCTTCGAGTGACTGTATTGCAGAGCCCGAGCCAAACATAAAAATTGTTTTATCGGAACCAAACTTACGAACCAAATCATCTAATTTTTACTGAGGATAAAGCGCATAGGGTAAAAGAAGCTATTCAACACCACATAGATATTGGATGCTGGGATGTAATTTCTGACTATCTGAGAGATTACTGCTGCCAAGTAGGAAGTTTAGAGTTTCAACGTCTTGGTGCAGATTTTTCTACTTCAGAGACATGCTTTACTGGCGATAAATTCAAAGAACGTTGTTCTAAATCGCTATTTTGGTGAGAACAATTAAACGGCGAAAAAGTAAAACGCGAATGGTTGTGCAATTCACTTTCATCAAAATACTTTACTGCTTTGTTTGCAAAGCTTTTGCGTTTGATTCTGAAAAAATCATGCTGGCATCAGTTGGTTATGGCGACTGGAGCATGCACCACGCGACCTGGCTAGGTACGAATCTTCCGACTAACACTTAAGTTATCTTTCAACATATATCTCTCGAAGAGCAAAAAAAGTAAGCATTTGCAAAGATTTGGAAGAGCAAAAAGAATCTGACAGAAAATATTGGTGCAAAATATTGGCTCGAGTTTTAAGTGTGATAAAATTACAATCATCGAGAGGGCTGGCCTTCCGCGGAAGTAGTGATTTGGTTGGCTCAACACAAAGCGATAACTTTCTCGGAATTTTGTAGTTGTTGGCAGAATACGATATTTTTCTTGCGGAGCATATTCAAAAGAGAGTGAACAAAGACAAGAGACATGTTTCGTATTTCTCATCAACTGTATGCGAGGAATTCTTTGACGTAATTGCAACAAAAGTGTTAGATATGATTATTTCTGAAATAAAACAAGCAAAATATTATTCAGAGTCCGTGGACTCAACGCCTGATACCACAAATGTTGACCAGTTAACAATAATTTTTCGGTGTGTTTTACCTGATGGTCCCGTGCAAAATTTGTCAAGTTTATACCCATCCGTGGACACACTGGCCACCAATTGGCTGATTTTCTTTTCGAGTTTATAGAAGACAATGGGGTCAGTTTGAAAGATCTGAGAGGGCAATCTTATAATAACCCTTCTAACATGAGCCGAAAATATTAAGATTTGCAAGCTATAATAAAAGAATGCAACCACCAAGAGGAATATATTCCGTTTGTAGCACATTCCTTCAATCTTGTGGAAAAACGTGCTGCTGAGTGTTGCCAATCCGTGGTCCGTTTTTTAATGTTTGTTTAGGGATTCTATGTGTTCTTTTCAGCTTCAACACACAAGGGAATCTCCTTACTGATGCACTGAAACCACTTCAATGTCCAACAATTAAGCCTTTGTCTGATACACGTTGGGAGGCGCGATATGATGCTCTACATGCACTAGAAAAAAGTTACCAAGCGGTTCTTCTAGTCTTGAAGGCAATGTATGGTGACAATGATGAAAAATATCAAACTAAAAAAACAGCCAGGGTTGTTGTTTCATTAATGGAAAATCTTGAAACTCGTATTTTACTCGAGGTATCGTCGTGCATAATGGAACGGTTTCATAAGACCAGTCAGGCTCTGCAAGACAGCAAAAATAACTTTGAATAGGGCAACAAATTTGCTTCAGGGTCTACATGACTTTGTTAAACTTCAAAGATCCCAATTTCAAAAATTCGAAGGAAGAGGTCAAGTATTAAATGGCTGTTATCATTACACTGAAGAAATTTCAAGAAAGAAAAGAAGAAAAGTAAGGTGAATCTGAAGTCACATCACTTGATTTATCGAGCAGATTCGAAGTAGACTCATATTTGCCGATCATTAACCAAATTCTTTTGTCTATGAAAACCTGATTAGAAGCTTACAACCGTCTTCAAAGAAAATTTTCATTTGTGATGAAATTGAATACCATGTCTAACTGCAAAATTGAAACAAGTGAGAAAACGCTACTTCAATATCATTCTAGATGATCTGGAAGAGTCATTATTGCCTCAGGAGATGATTCATTTCTCCACACTGATAAAACAACACCATTTTAACAGCGAATGCAAAGAAATTCGGATATTTAGGTTCATGAATGAAAATGAATTTATTCATGCATTTCCTAACGTATCTGTTATTTTCAGGCTGTACCTTTGTCTGATGATTTCTAATTGCTCGGGCGAGCGCTCATTTTCAGTTCTAAAAAGAGTAAAGAATTAACCTCGTTCGTCTATGAGCCAGAAAAGGTTGAATTCCTTAGCTCCACTCTGCATTGAAAACGAACTTTGCGAAAAAACAACTAACGATGATATTATTAAAAGCTTTGCATTGCCTAAATCCAGAAAATGTGTCATTTGAATATGTGCGCACTAAGTAAATACTTTGTTTATGTATTAATTGTGGTCAGTTTTTAATACAACGAATGGAATGAAAAATAGGCCTCTGATTATAATAGAGCCCCAGGCCCATAAAAAGCTTAATCCGTCACTGGTCCTACCAGTCCACCGTGGTAGAGTCACTCATACAAAATATTGTATATGACCATTGACTTCCTCTGCAGGCAGCGACGTGGCTTTTAGTGATAGTGAGTGTGCGGTCCGCGCGTGTCAAATGCGTAATCTCATTGCGCATGTGCGCACTCGAGTAACTAACTTCGTTCAGACAAAAGTTCCTACAGCAGAATACGGATGGTTAAATACTGCAAAAATTTTAGCTAGTGGTAGGTGAATATAATACTTAGCGACAGCTGTTAGGATGTGTTTAACTTAGTTTTTTTGATCAGCAGCTAAACCAACAAGTAGCCTACGACCATTGTCTACTCTAAAAAATCGTTAGGATATACGTGTAGCAGCCTCAAATTATAAAATTTTTATTTAAATTCCAAACGTTTTAGATAAGAATGATTAATATATAGAGGCTGCTCTATATCTTAACGATTTGGAGGAGAAAAAGCACCTCTTTTCCGAAATTCTAACTGTAAAAAGCATTTTAAATTACTCATTCTGCTTGAATTAAGTTAACGTGCTGAGCGAGCAAAACTATCATTGACTGAGGGACGTGCTGTGTCCCATGTTCTACTTATCTAAATATAAGTGAGCATTTTGCAAAGAATAGAAGTTGGGCTGCATATCATCAATATAGAGTACTCCACCCAGCTCCAACAGCAGTTAACGCAAGTTAGAGTCAAAAAGCGTCTAGGTGTTGCCTGTAAAAGCATATCTAAGAACGGGCCGCATTGTTAGATCAGTGGAATTGGATTCCACTGAAACGCGAAAATGCGAATCATAGTTTTAGGATTGTAATTAGGGTTAGGTGTAAACTTAGAGTTAGTTGAGTGGTTGACTTGGTTATGGGTAGAGTTAGGGCTAGATGGTTAAAAGGTGCTACTGTAGCGTGAGGTCTACCGACATAAGTCACCTACCGAGATGCAGGGTGAGGTCTACCGCTTGACTCACACCTACCGAGGTGCAAACCGCGTGAGCTTCGGGTTAGGGTTCGAACCACTGCCCCAACGCCAACCCTAGCCCTAATCAATGATTTATTTGTGTCTGTCTTAGAAGATGTACAAAGTGTGTATCGTTAGAATAAATTTACCTTTGTGTGTGGAATGTATGTGTGGTGTATGGAATTATTATAGCTATAGTAGTAAGTATGTAGCTATAGAGGGGTGAGGGATAAATAATTCAGTGGTAGACCTCACGCTATAGTAGCACCAATTAAAATTAGGATTGTTGTTAGTTCAAGCAATGCGGCCGATTCTGTAGTGGATCAAACTTTTTCGGAGACTGTTGGTATTATAAAAGCAAAAGTCGGCAAAACGCAAAGTTATACCGCTTTTATGAGCTTTCGGATGAACTTTGTCGTTAATGTTGCATAACATGGCTTTTACTGCGGCTTATTATAGATCAGCCGGCGTCGTCCGGCAGGGGCATCATTCAGTTGTTTCTGGTTAGAAATATCGGTTCAACCGGGTGCACCCGTTTCACGCAAATAGCATTTCTGATAAGGGTAACGAAAATTGCTACATAGGGGCATTGCTCCTGATTCCTAATCCAACTTATCTATTTCGACTTACGACTGGTTTCGCAAACTCTAGGTTTATTATTTTACAATTTTTATCCATCTCTTTCAAAAAGTATAGAGGCACAAAGTCACAGTTGGGGGTAGGCTCTGTAGTGGTATTTGTCTTATGATTACAGAACTAATTTATTTGGTGATCAGTTTATTTCACGATTTAGTTCAGCTTTTCTTGTAGTGATATTTGAGCTACCAAGTTCCTCGGATGCACCTATCTGCGTTGGACCCGGAATAGAGCAAAAAAGGCTATACCTTCACCCAAATGTCTTGCATCAGCTCATCCGGTTGGCTTAATGACGCATTTTCAAGAAAAGTTTTCCTCCATAAGTACTATTGTGCAGGGAGACCACGATTGTTATGAGTGTGTGTGTGCTATATGTTTTATCTTTTCTACATGGTGATTGCAGGCCAATATGTGGTGTATACCTACAAACTTACTTTTTTCGGTTGATTTCCCCTCAAACTTTGGATTTTATAAACTATGCCCGTAACATCAAGCCCCCTCTTGACAAATTAAGACTGCTTACTTACAAACAGCAAATAACTTCTCAAACTTTCATGCGTTCATTTGGCTAATTGTAGGCTGTAGTTGTGGAGTGGGATGCCAGACAGAGTCAAAAGCAGTGATGGGATTCAGGGGGTTCGCACGGGTTCGTGCGAACCCGTTCTTGGATTGTCGTGATGATCAGCGAACCCGTTCTTGTTTTTTGTTATAGACCATAGACGACCGCAGCAAATGGTTTTCTAAAATGAGGGAACCTGTTGTTAATGAGTTTGATACAAAAGAGAACCTGTTCTTAAAATTTTGAATCACATCACTGGTCAAAAGCTTTCGAGAAATCAATAGTAGAAAGAGTCGTCCGGGACCCCGGCCTGGGTTTGTTAAACCCATCCGAAATGGACTGAGAAAGATATGAAATTTGATCAAGTGTATACCGTCCAGGGCGGAAATTGGCCTGGCGGGGAGAGAAAATGGAATTAGACTCCAGAAAGAAGAGTAGACAGGATAGTATGATGCATTCAAAAAACTTTGAGACGTTGGAGATGAGAGAGATAGGCCTGAAGGAAGCAGGAGAGTCGAGAGGCTTTCCCATCGTGTGGATGTAAATAATAGAAAATGTTTTCCAGATGAAAGGAAAAATTGAAAATGTGAAGAAGAAAATCCATGCCAGAGCGAGAAAGGTGCTTTAGCATGGGATAAGTAATTATATCTGAGCCAGTGCCAGTGGAGGAAAAAAGGTTGGAGGCAGCCGCAAGAAATTTAGAGGGGGAGAAGGAAGAGCAGGAGGACAAGTGAGACCCCTCAGGGCACGTGGCTCGACGAAGCTCAAAAAAGTAGCCTCTGGCTCTGCTACCCAGTGCCTTTAGCTGAGAGACAGAAAAGTGGGATTTCAGGTAATCGGCGAAAACCGAAGCCGACTCCCTGGAAGAGGAACAGTTGCGAAAGTTAGGACAGGAGGAAGAAGAGCCAGCAACAGAGCGAAGAAGAGAGTATACAGATATGGGGTTAGATTTGGGCGAAAGAGTAGAGCAAGTCGCCTGCCATGCCTCAGCCTTGACCTTGGCGATGACAGGCGAAGCACGTCAGGAGGCGGAGATGTAGGCCTGGCGATCTTGATCGTGGTAAGCATTATGACGTCGCTTAACATTTTTGAGGTGTTCTTTTTTTGACACAAAGCTTTTTTTAAAGTGTTCAATAAAAAAAAGGAAAGCAGCATGTTTAAAAATACGCTTAAATGCTTAATCGCTTGTTGCGTCGTTGACAAAGCATAAATTGTTCAAGACAGTTATATCTACAGTAAGCATCTGGTTAGCATCTCTGGAAAAAGTATTCAACTGCGTTTTAACTGTATCTTTTGAAAAACTAAAAAAAGCAAATTTTATCATTAATCATTAATTGCGACGTTATCCGAGTTCATAACAGAGTGAAATTTGTTGAAGCTGGTGAGTCCTGTGTGCTGGCTTTCGTTTAAGCAAAAACTCGCTTTTTTTGTCAAGAAATGCAAACTTAAAAATTATTTGGAATTGTGGCGTCGTCGTGACATCATTTGGAATTGTGACGTCGTCGCCACAGGCTGCACCCTCTATCGGCTCTAGTAAACTAACGCATACAACGTTGATTGGTAGTGCTGCCCTTAAATCTATTTTGGCTTACAATTTCTTCTCATAAAAAGCGGTAATTCTGTGTTGTGTGGAGTCAGGGATTTTCTATTAACGTTGTACATACCACCTGCAGTACTAAATAGTTACTCTAAAACAACAGCTGTTCAACTTATTAAACATATGATGAAGGAGAAAGTTTGGAGGGCACTAACATACTGCACATTTTTGAAAAGAGGTGGGGACGTAGCAGGAAATCATATCAATGTTTTGAGTAAAGGCAAATAAACCTGATATTTTTACTTTGTTGTCATGGTCGAATAGAGTGCATGGCAGACTGCCTTTCCCTCTACTCTTAAACAAGCTAGTGATCGAGAGGCTGCAAAATGATCATGCGATGCTACAGTACATTGGCCATCCAAACGTGTTTTTGTGGTCGATGATACAGTTATCCTCCTGCCCGACGCGTTGTGGGCAACTTTTTGAGAAAATGGAAAAAACAAATTCTACAAACAAGTGTTAATTGCGACGCTATGTTTCCTGCTGAAGTGATAAATTTTTGCTGATGGATAGGACGGTTGCTGACTTCGTTTGAGCTCCAAATTTCTAAGCTTTGTCAAAAGACACAAATTTTTAAAATGATCATTTTAAGAGATAACGTCACCGTCATTTCTATGACACTCACTCCGAAAAAGTGATCAATCCTCGTTTCTAGGCACACTAGTTTCGGAGGAGCTCGCCAAGTTTCATGTTTCTAGGCACACTAGTTTCGGAGGAGCTCGAACAGACAGAACGACCGACAGAATTGTATTTTGTGAAGTCAAAACGGAAAGGGAGAATCTTGATCAAATAAAACCTTGGTCGAAATTCGGAAACATATCTCCTGTGCACCCCCCCTTGGCTGCGTTTGTGGTGTTTGGGGAAGATTTCATATAAACAGTGTTTAGAAAAGTAATGTAATTTTCCGTGAAACCACATTGCCCGTAATCTTTGGTCTATTTAATATTCTTATTGAATAATGACATATTTAGAATAATACACACGAGTAAGAATTATAGTAGGAATAATTATGGGAAAGTTGACTGCATTTTATATCACACTTGCTGAACAACATAACTTCGTTTTTCATGCTGGAGAGGTTATTTCAGGTTCGGTCACTGTAGACCTTCTTGAACCGATGGAAATGAAAGGTAGGTTAATTTATTTTGATAGTTCTAATTTTTAGTTTATTACTTGTGGCAGCTCCTCATTTTATTCTTCATATTAATTATGGGCTATTGCTGAATATAATTTGCATAACTATTTTTCCACTTACAGGTGAACTTCAGGTTTCTGATCGGAATTCAGGCGCCATGTATTTTTCTGCAAAATATCAAGCACATAAGACCACAACTGTAGCCTAAATGAAACGACAAAAAACGCCGTTGTTTTCCCCCCTGAATTTCGTGACAATCTTAATTAGAGTGTGCAACATGACAGCATGATACACAATGACGTCATCATCACAAACTTAAAATTAAATCTAGTTACCTTCAAGGTTTTACTAGTTGTATACCTGTACTGAGACTACAGTTAGTGGTCAAAGTCAAAATTTAGTTGGCTGATAGTGGTAGTTGTATGTTCTTCCTGAAACATATTTACCTGTGTCCCTCAGCATATCTGTTTAATCAAGCATTTGTTTTATCACCGTTTGCTTCAACCTATTACTTATTCTTTTAATCTAATGCTTTTCGATCAATCAAGTCTCTGTTGCAATTGCAACTGAGACTTAATCGATCGAAAAACACTACAACTACGGTATTAAAGGATAGAACTAAATTTAGAGAATATTTTGTTTAAATATTATTATATAGCTTTGTGTCTGTGCAAATGCTAGATTAGAGTAACCAATACGCGACGCAGCCGTGGCTGGCTGTATCTACTATTTTAATTTAAAGGTACTTTTACTGGTCTGTCGTTTTGATCTTTTTATTTTTTTCTGTTCACATTGTTTTTGGTTTATTATGTTTATTGTGCTCTTTTTCGGAGGTACGTAAAAAGAAACTTGTAACAATCCACGTTATGTTAGTGTCATTCCTAGCATAGTGAGAGCATTCAAAAACGATGGATGTTTTCCTAGGCAAATGAAGCAAACGTTTTAGCCTTTCATTTACTGCTTAAATCTGTGTCCATAATTTCTGCTGAAGGAACTCAACCAAGGTCTATCAAGGAGTGGTAGATATCTAACACCGTTTCCTCCTAAAATCAGTTCTTTGATAGCTGATACCGATGGAAAAACCACGCGCAAACCTATACCATTGCTTAGTAAAAACATTTTTCCAAGATTGATCACATATCGAGAAGATATTCTACGTAGTTGTGGTATCCCTTCATTGATTATTTCAGGCTTTCTACCATGTGTGCCTCTCGACACCATGCCCCCCTTTATCTGAACGCTAAAAACATTGATTAAGCTCTGTTCATAAAGAATATTAAAGCAAAGCCCATCTTCCAAAACGAAACTATTTTTAGTCGACCCCATAAACCAAATAAGCCGAAGCCGCTTAACTAACGCTTGTTGTAGAAAAACTCTGCTGCCGACATTACGGTAATTACTTTCTTACAATAACATTAGTGTTTTTTGTGGAGTTTTAGAACTCCGTTTCAAATTTGTTTTGATTCTATTTTGTCTAGGTCTTTGGATTGCTTAAGACTAGGTTGATTGCAGACTCGTATGTTGGAAGCACATTTGCGTAGTGCTTGTGACATCGAATCCTGTAAAAAGCTTATTACGGCGCAATTATTTGTAACAACATCGTTTGCCGTGATGGACTGATTGTAGGACGTGATTGTGTTATCGATGAGTATGGTGTGATATGCTGTTTGACGTTGTTAGCATGGTATGACGTTGTCAACATAAGCTCACTTAGCTTAGCTGGTGTGAGTTTGATCTCGACCAGGCCTGCGTGTGACAATTTAAATTTTTAATGCGCTAAGGCAGTGGTTCTCAAACTGTGCGTCGCGACGCCCCGGTGCGTCGTTTCAATTCTCCAAGGGCGTCGCGGGATATTTTGGTTTTGTGCCAATAAGTAGGTTTTATTGCGTCAAAAGAACTTTGATTGTAAATTCCATTTTTACTTTCTTCTGACATTCATAATCAGTAGCATTTTCACAATAGTGTTTTTAATGCATTGTTGTAGTTGTTGACTTCTTATTCAAGAATCAAATTGCAGAAGTTTAACTTAATTGGCGAAAAATATATAAAGAATAAAGCATTTAGTTGTATGTTGGACGAAAACAGGAAAGATGAATTACTAACTTTGAGAGGTTACAAAGAGAGTAATTTTGCAATAGAAGATGACAAACCAATCCAAAATCTCGGGAGCATAAAGACAGTTATTTTTGTAGATTATGGGTTGCATTTATCTTGCAGTATGGCAAACTAAGCCTTAGGATGCTGTCTGGTGCGTCGCAAAGTCTCGCAAGCTTTTTTAAATGCGTCGCATCGAAAAAAGTTTGAGAACCACTGCGCTAAGGATTCGAAAAGTCAACTTAGGCAGGTAGCCTGGCCGATGATCACTTTCCAAATCCGTAATCTTTCATTATCTTGATCTAATAACAGTCAATCAGCCTATTTAGAAAGTGTGTTTCGAAATTATAAGTTGTCGCGTTTCATATCATCGATCGTTCATGCCTTCATGCATAAAAATCTGATCAATCTCGTCCATCGCATGTGCTTCAAAAGAATTGCGTGGTGGAAATTCACAACTCTCTATGAAAAAGTTTGCTGACATGTATTTCGTTGTAAGCGATGCGTTATCTGTCGTCATTGACATCAATCTTTTACACACTAAGTTAATGTCGCGAGCAAAGTTTTTGTTGGCAAACTGCCATGCTCAAAATATTTTGTCTTCACACAGCACCATTACCAGATTATTTTTTTAACTTCAGAATCTCGTCATACATGGCAAAAGTTTTTTATGTCATTATCCCCCAATTTAATTCAACATGCATCTTCACAAATTGGAGAAAAATTTTCCAGTTTTTGTTGTAGCATAGTAGCAGCCTTTCTTTCCATACGACCCTAAGCTAACGTGAAATGCTGTTTTCCAGTTCTGTTTTGAAACATCCACGCAGAGCTAACTGGGTTAGTAACCTGGTAACTAGCCAATCTGACCGCTCAAAACCTGCTACTGTCCACGATTTAACCGTGAAGATAAACCGAAAAGGGCTTGCGTTTACAAAAAGTTAATATTTGAAAAGAATAAGACGTAAGAAATGATTCTTGCTGGTCTAGGAAACTCTGGAAGATATGCAGCCAAAATGGCAAAAGCGGCCGCGTACTTTACTCGACATGTATCTGGCATGCCACGTGTAGTGGCATCTCTTCCTTGAAACCCGTGAGTGAATCTCACAAAAATGTTCTTCTATGAACAGAGTTACGTAAATATTAAAGCGTTGAAGTTATTATTGCTTAATAATGTATGCTTTTAGTTTTTGCTTGTAGGCAATTTCAAAAAATATAGCTGCTTTGTTTTTCGACCGCGCTGCAAATTTGATTATAATTAGAAAAAAAGAAATTCCCGAAATTGAAACGAAAATGGTCGGTTTCAAGCTTGGAATTTTCAATTGGGGTAACAGAAATGTAAAGATCATTATCATAATGATGGGGCAAAATCTACTTGAAGATTATAAAAATGATCCGCAATCGGATGTGGTTGTGGACTTGAAAAATTTTGTAGAACTCGTGCTTAAATTTGGTTTTATAAAACCATTGTGAATTCAAACTTGAACCGCATTAAAAATGGTTCGAGTTTGCAGCCCTATTTGCACAGATAAGGAAAAATTTTCTTGACGAAGAAGGACGCATTTGCCACGAGCAATGATTCATCTTGAATCTATATATAAAGCGCAATTCTTTCTGCGTGTATGATTGTGTGTTTTAACTCCTCCAAAACCACTGGGCGTACAAGCATCAAACTTGGCGCGATTAATCGCCTCACCAGGGTGAGTGTCATAAGGGGATCTGTGACGTCTCATGGCGTCTCAATAAAAAATATTTTATTTTGAATTTCCATTTCTTGAAAGAAGAAAATAATGTATCTCTCAAAGGTAAGGCAGTGCTGACTTACCATATTGAAAGCCAAAAATTCTACCTTTTTTGGGGTGTAAGATGACGTCGCAGTTTGTGGTTAATTGCAAAATTTGTTCTTAACTTTCTAAAAGTATTAACCGTAGAAGTACGGTAGAAAGCTTTTTGGGAAGATTGTAACTCAATGCTGGTAATGAAAAATAGATTTCTACAACGATTTAAGCTGAATTGATGACGCAAAAAGCGGTACTTTTTCAAGCGTTGTAAGGATGCTTCTTTTGTTGAACAATTCAAACTCGCTCTTTGTTGCAACAATGTTGTCTGGTACGATTAAAGTGAAAATACTGCAGCGAGCAGCAGTTGTGCTTGAAGTTGTTTTACTTTGTCGTTTAAAAAGCAAACAATGGTGTGCTTTTTAATAAAGAAGAATAATTAATTCATAATAGTATTTACATGCTCCCGTGGTGAAATGAACGAATAAAAATTTGTAAAATTATTGGTTGTTTCAATTGTCAGCAGATGGAATTCAAAAATGCGCCTAAGCTGGAAACAGGGCAAATAAAATGTTTCTAGTGACTTCACCAACTTATAAAACGGCTAAGCGCAAACACCCGCAGTAATTTAATCCCATGAAAAAAGAATGTGCTTTTGATTTTGAAACGACTATTGGCTATGTAAAAAAAAACATCAACTTTTCATTACTGTTCTCACACCAACCATTGAATAAAGCCAGGGTAGCCGGCTGAACCGATATTCTTAACCTTGGGTTAGCTGATGGGGGCCCTGCTATCATTATAACTTAACTGTAGGTGCTTGACTTGTTTGGTTAGTTTGCTCTTTCCTTCGCTGCGCCTATGCCAACCAACACCCGCTCAAACACAGACCTTGGGTCATACACGTAGGCCTACAGTTACCAAAAAGTTGTTAGTAGAGGAACCTGATTTTTAATAATTGCTCATTCTGGAAATGCATGTCAACTACTTTGGCGTTCCCACGACTTTATGTTATGGGTTTCATGCGCTTCCTCAAATCAACACATAAACGTTTGAGAAATCATTGGCTTTTCAATTGTGAGCTTGTCCAGTTTTAAAATACGCCTATACTAAAAAGAGCAAAACAAGACGTTTCCAGTGACTCCAGAAACTTGTTGGAAAATATAGAAGCTCTGCAAAATCCCCATAATAAATTGTTTAATTGATTCCCTTTCAAAAACTTGGCTCGTTTGACTTTATAGCGAGAATTGGCTATGTCAAAAAAGTTAACTTGGGTAAAACCGGCACAACTGGCTGACTCTATATTCTAAACTCCGACATTACTGATGGGGGCTGTGCAGGCGATGCCGGCAAAGCCGGCGAGTGAACTAACAAAGTAGACATTAAATTGCATTATGCGCTTTTATGAACTTGTTTTTGTTTTTCAGCTCTGATGATACAGTTTCGTGGAAAAGCAAGAGTTCGATGGACAGAAGACAGCGGATCAAGTTCTACAACTTACTCCTCGAAAGAAATATACTTCGACCACTCGTTTTCAGTTTACGGAAAAGGTTCGCGTAAAAGACAATTTAGTAGGCTAGTCTAAGCCTGTTCTTCCAAATAATTCACACCTCAATAAATAGAATTTACTTTACTTAAATTTTTGTCAATTAAGTAGCATCAAAAATAGAATTCAATCGAATTTTTTTTAAGGGTAAACATCAAAGTGAAATTGTGAAAACAGACTGAACTGTTGTTTTTTGATAACCATGCTAAATCACTGAATGGAATAATTGCTGTTTAAGCATTCATATCAAAAATGTTCTTACATCTACCACAAAGATCTTTAATCGGGGGTGCTAAGATGCCGCAGAATATTTGCGTAGGTTTCGTCACCTTTAAGGGTTTAGTAGGAGTTGAATTTTGATTCAAATATTTAGAAAATAATAATTTTTGCGTATCTACACAAACCTTGAAGCCAAGCATATGAGCATAAATTGAGGTTATATGATAGCAAAATTTGTGGTTTTCGTTCTGGTTTTAATCTTGTTGTTTGAGTCTTATTGGATGGTGTTACACGGCATTTGCAAAACCCAGTATAGGGTTCCTAGATACCAAAAAGGTTGAAAAACACTGATTTAGGTTCAAGTTATCTGCGAAACGCCACAACGCTTTACAATTTCTAGTTGATATGATTGCGATTGCTAAATGTCACAATCGGTTCTTCGATTGACAAAGCAAACGATTTCGCTTTGAGAGCCGTTTTGTTCAAATTATACAGAAGGCTTGACTTTTGTTTGGGAGAAAGAACTGACCCAATGAAAAAAATATTATATAAGGTACTTGAAAAGAAAAGATTTCTGAAAACAACCTTTTTGCGCGTTTCAAGAAAGGTTGAATCTATTGCTCCTCCACATGTCTGTTGTTCTCCCTGACGTTGGTCACTACTTTAAAAATCACTGCGTATGTAATCAAACCACCTTTACTATGGTGTATTGTTACCTCCTTCCAAAAAACAAACACATTTTCACTTTGCTTCAAAAATTGATTTTGTCAGCGTTTATTGATCAAAGTGTTGTCGCACTCTCAAAATTTTTTGCCCACTGCCCGCATATTTTTTTAAATGCCACACTGCACCGCACTGCGACCGCTAAATTTTGGCCACAACTCACACCGCACTGCCCTTGCGGTGCAATGCGGTGTAAGCTGTGGCTAGAATTTTGCGGTTGCGGTGTGTAATGGCACTGTATCGCATAATTCTTGGAATACACCAAAATACGAAAATACAAAAAAACAATAATACAATTTCGGTAGAGAGGTGACTTTTAGTATCCAAGTTGCTATTATTGCTACTAGCAATACACCGTTGAACATAATAATATAATATATTTAGAAAATTCAAACGTTTTCGGCGCTACATATCGCCCTCATCAGGATCTATACACAAATATTTACAGCATTAAAGCTTTCGTTGAACGAAAACACAAAAACATAAAATAACTTGAAAATAGTTCCGATAAAAAACAGCTGTACTGTTTCGAATTGGCTTATTTGCTGCAGTGCTCATAGTATTGTTTTGGAGTAGTGGATAGTGATGCTAACTACGAATAAAATGGTTAGAAGTTCGAATCTTTGCAGGAAGAGTACTTAAACAGAGGCAGTATACATTAAGGAGGGGATGGCAGTTTGTGGATATCAGTGGGAGTGTAAGCTAAAAGCTCCATTTTTGTCAATTTTAATACATTGTAGGGATTGACTAATCACAAATCACTAGAAGTCACCTTTTTACTATGTCACTGCAATTGACCAGTCACAAACATTCAATGGAAAATAGAGTGCAAGGGTAAAATGTCATTGGCGGCAAAATAGCCACTGCCTAAATATAAACCAAAAATAAAAATTTATTTTTTCTATTACTGTTTTGGGCCGAAAGCTTTCCAGTTCTTTTAATAGAAACTGTTGCGACAATGTGGGTGTAACATAATTTTTAGGGTGGAACCTCATTTTACTGATGTGATCAGAACAACTTATATTTTTAGCTGTTTGAGCAGACCAGACTTTGCCTGTGAACTGTGATAATTTATTTATGAAGTCGGTCCAGTTTTCAGTTGTATCAAAACGTGAATTAATTAATTAATTCATTTTTTCATGAGCAGTTCATTGATGTCAGTGAGAAACTGGTGAAAGCGGAAATAAATTGGCTTTGAAAGAATAATCGGTCAGTTGCGTTTGCGGTGCAAAATAGTCGTAATATAAGAGATATGCAAGCACAAAAAGTTTTTGCAAGATTTAAAAATATTAAGTGTTAGTTATTTCAAATCTTTATACTTGCTGTATTCTGATCAAGCCAATATGATTCAACGGCAAATTTGCTACATTTGTATATTTATCTTTTTAGAGAAATTTGTGAAGGAGAATTAGTTAAGGCTTTATTCATGATTGGTATTTGCCACTATCTTTGGTTATGATAGTAAAACAATAAAGGTTTGAAAGTTCACACCGACATACACCACAAACATTATGTTGAAAACAATTTACAGTGTAATGCAAACAATGTACCCAACCCAATTTGACAAGACCATCCCTGGACGCGTTTCGTCCTCTTGGACTCCTCAGCAGGGCCTGTCCCGTCCCCCAAACCAAACCCTTCATTTGCAATAATATAAACTCGTTTTCTCCATATCAATAGCAATCATGCGTCGGACAAGGGGCGCAAGCATGTTCATGACAGATGGTGAACCTAATGGAGACACTCGGGCTTTTGCTGCAAAATAAGGCTCGCAGAATCCACTGCGATCCACAGACTAAGTCACCTCAAAGCAACACCTTGCTGCCAAGAGCGCCCTCACCTTTTGTGACGGGAGAATCGACTCCAACGACCCCACGCAGGTGGAATAATTAATTAGATAACGTTATGCAAGGTTAGTTAATGGTGTGAAGGTTCACACCGAGATAAACCACAAAGATTATATTGAAAACAATTTACAGTGTATCGCAAACAGTTTGTGATACAGGCCCCCCAATTTTGAATATCCATCACCGAGTACAACGTAAAATGCCATTTCGAAAATTGCGACAAAGAGTTCAAGCAGTTAAGTGGAGAAGTACGCAATCAAAAGATTGCTACTTTTAAGAGAAATCTTTCTCACCAGCAAAGCGTGTTTGTGAATTTGCAAGATGTCAGCAAGTCAGCTGTGGGAGCAAGTTTTTACGTGGCTCAGTTTATAGGGGAGAGCGGCAGACCCTTTACAGATCCTGAATTTGTCAAGAAGTGCTTGATAAAGGTTGTGCGAGAAACGTGTCCCGACAAGCTACCTTACATTAAGGGACGTTAGTCTATCAGCTTTTACGATTACTAGAAGAGTCGAAGACATTGGCAAACATTTTCATGAAACACCAAAAGAAAGCGCAAAGTTCTTTAAGTACTTTTCTCTTGCTATAGATGAAAGCAGCGATACCACTAACACAGTCCAGCTGTTAGTTTTCATTCGTCGAATAGATGCCAAATTCAGAATCACAGAAGAGTTATGCTCTCTGCGGAGTTTAAAAAGCACAACAACTGCTGAAAATATATTATCAGAAGTTACTACAGCTCTGAGTAGCCTAGGTCTTTCATGGAAAAATTTGAAAAGCAAAGCAACAGATGGGGCAAGAAATATGGTGGGCAAGAAGAAGGGAGTTTCAGCACTCATGAATATAAAGGTACTGGAGGCAAACGGTGGCCAACCAATGCAATTTCATTTCATAATTCACCAACAAGCTTTATGTGGAAAAGTCCTTAATTGGAAGCATGTGATGAGCGTGGTTGTATCAAACGTGAATTTTGTTAAAAATCATGCTTTGAACCACCGCCAATTTCAAACCTTTTTTGGCGATTTAGATTGTGAATATGGAGATGAGATGTACCACAATGAAGTTCGCTGGCTTAGCAGAGGAAAGGTTTTGAGACGTTTTTTCAACTTCGCAAGGAAATAAATGAATTTCTGAAAGAGAAAGGAAAAAAGAAAGAGGTTATTTTGATTGCTGATTCAAGATGGCTCCGTGAGCTTGCTTTTTTAAGTGACATCACAGAGCACCTAAATATTTTAAATATAAAATTGCAAGGCAAAGAAAATCTGATCTAAGATATGTTTGCTATTTTGAAAGCATTTTTGTCTAAATTTGATCTTTTCAAGAACCAAATTGCACAGGGCAACTTTACGCATTTCAGGAACTGTAAAACACTGGCTTCTGACAATGAAACTGGATTGGGATTTGACCTACAAAAGTATACTGAAGCTCTTGAAGCACTGCAATGTGAGTTTGCCAACAGTTTCTGTAATTTCCAAAAGTATGAAACTGTGGTAAGATTATTTGATAATCCATTTGCTGTGTTACCTACAAATGTAGATTCATGCTTTCAACTGGAACTGATAGAGCTGCTTGCAAGCATCTTTAAAGTGACAAGATTTGCACAAGGAGTGCGAAATAGCAGAGTTTTATTCACGAATTCCTGATGATTTTGCCAAGCTGAAGGAAAACGTTGTTATTATGCTTACAGTCTTTGATAGTACTTACATATGTGAGCAAACGTTTTCACAAATAAAGATTGCAAAATCGAAAATCCGATCGAGGTTGACGGACAAATATTTGCATGATATTTTGAGAATGTCTGTCACGAATTTCAATGTAAACGTTGATGTTCTTTGCAAAAATATTCAACAACAAGGGTCGAGTCGAAATTTTTAATAGTTTTACTGAGCCTATTTCGTTTTTCAAAACAAAACTTACATACATTTCAATAAGATCTACCTAAATTTAGCTGTGAGCGCAGGGTTGCTTTCTTTAACTTTGTAAAGTCATGTAAACATTAGTATACTTTCCACCACTACTGTCTTTTATGAGTTACGCTAGAAACGTTTTTTCGGTGTTTTCGATAAGCTTGTGTTTCATAGTTTCTGGTTCCTTTCTTCCTGTTATTGTAGCCTATTCTACGCAAGTATGTTTCCAAGTCACTATTATTGCTTGTACTGCAATCTGTTTAAAATTTCCTCCTTTCCTGAAGCTGTTAATTGCAAGATATCATTTGTCATGCGGAGAGACCACACCGCTCTTGCTTGGCACTAAATATTCTGATCAAAGCGCTCGTGGTGCTATTATTACTTGTATGTGCACAAACAAGTGCTCTTATTCATTTGGCATTGTTAAAAAGTCAACAGTATTGTTCAGGGCTGGGGAGTCGGTAGTCTGAACTTCCGACTCCGACTCCTGGGAATATGAAAGGTCCGACTCCGACTCCTGCTTGTTAATACTAATAGCAAATATTCTTATATTTTCTTTTACCATCTATATATAAATCAAATTTCATGTTATTGTTAAAACATTTTACCTTTTCACAAATGGTTAAATATCCTGATTTTATCTCATATGGTTGCTAATTATAACAAAAATATCCCTATTAGGGGGTCTAGGACCTTCCCCCAGATGCACCTACACAGTTAAAATGGCAAATTTACATTGTACATCTGTATCAACATCTGCATACTGAATTTTATTACAATTTTATTTCATTTTTGGGGCTTCAGGAGTCGGAGTCGGCCAATTTTTGCCGACTCCGACTCCTGAAGCCCCAAAATGCCCCGACTCCGACTCTTCGACTCCGACTCTTCGACTCCGACTCTTCGACTCCGACTCCCCAGCCCTGGTATTGTTGCAGGAGCTTGATCTGGCTAACGTTGTTGAATTATTTTTGTTGCTACAGTATTTTTAGATACATATTAGCAATATGTAGTGTGGTTCTGTGCATATTAGCAACATATGGCGTTGGATATTGAGTGCAAAATGCGTTATTTTCAAGCATAGCGTCAACCTATCTGAAGTTGTATTAGTGCGGCTCGCCAAAGTTCTCCTTGGTGCCAAGGTGGCCCGCATACAAAAAAGGTTGACGACCACTGTTATAGATGAAGATAGGCTGCACGGTGGGCGGCAAGTTAACTAAAACAGTACGCGACACTGCGCGTTGCGGCAGTATACAACGCGCAGTTTACATCACTAATTGAATACCATTTTTATTTACTTTTGCATTTGCTTAATCCCCTGAGAGCATATCACTGTGTAACTCCGATCTCGTTCCAAAGGCGCTCACTTGTTTATAATTATTTTTTTTTTGAGTGGCAACCCTGATAGCCAACAGTGTGACAGCCCGCTTGCTACCCTGCAGTAGTAAAAGCAGTGCTCTGTGCGCTTTGCTAAAGTGGTGGCATTTTATTTTATTTTCATTTTAATATTTTATTTAATTATCTTTATGTGTTTACTACAAAAATTCACTATAATTTCAGTTAAAGTAAAAGTTTTTTTTGCGGTTCGTCCTAGTCTAGAGGCACACATAAGAGGTTTTGCAAGAAAATTGTTTTGAGCTTCAGTTTGAATCTTGCCACAAGCCCCTCATTTATTAATTCAATTTTTGTGTGGTCGTGTAGCCATGTCTTACATAAAACGGAGATGAGCGGCGCAAGGTAACAGGCAGTTCGTCATGGTTCTTTGTTATTTAATGTGAAATAAGAAATTTTTAGAGAAGCTGTTGGCATCTTGTTTATGTTGTCATTCACGTTATGTGTATCTAATTATGCAGGATCCGGTTCGACTGAAGACGCGACCCAAATACCAGCCGGGCAAAGAACTTTTCCTTTTAGCTTTCAGCTTCCCCCAGGCTTACCATGCTCCTATGAAGGTAAACAATGTTTAATTTCCAATTTGTTGAGTGTTGGCAGATTGCACGTGAATTTATTGCGGTGTTATTTGCCATGTTTCCAAAAGTTTGTTTCGTAACTGCTCACGAGAAATTAAGAGTGTGGTTCTTTAAATACGGGTTTAGGTTACGTATTGCCAAAGCAATGTTTTAAAATTTCCTCATAGTGTCTTTGGCTAAGTTGTTTTTTGTTGGTTCGCTCCACACGAAGTAAATTCCAAAATGCAACTTTCAGCTTAATATGCTTCAATGCCGATACTCCATGTTAAGTTAACCGAGTTTTTAGAATTAACAATGTTTTCAGGCAAATTTGGACATGTGAGATATTATGTTAAGGCGAGCATCGTCAAACCGTGGAAGTTTGACCACAATACAAAAGTTGTATTCACAGTTTTGGATGAGCTTGACTTAAATAAACTGTCCGATGTCAAAGTACGTTTCTTCATATTTGTACAATAATTGCATTAAATGTGTGATAACCGATAGCTCTGTTTTATCTGGGTGGTAGGCAAGGACGTACGCGGAAATTTATTGAGTGGGGTACGAGAATGGCTTTCTGCAAATTTTACAGGACGGTGGCGGTGAAAACCTTTTTCTTAAAGAACAATATGCTATGAGCTAAATTAGGGGATGTGCGTGTTACCGTTACAAAAATAATGGCTGAAACTCGCTTTTAAAATCTTTCTAATGAGGTGTGAGAATAACTTTTTGTAAATAATGGCTGAAATTGACGTTTTACTCTTCCTGAGGGAGAGGTGCGCGCGTAGTAGCTCCCCTGCGTACGCCACTGGTGGTAGGATACTAGACGAACCTATTAGTTTGAATTTGAGGCTGCTTGATGTACTTAAATTTTCAAGGTTTTTTGGTTCGCTTGTTTTATGTTGGCGGGAAATTCTCACGGGAAAAGATTACTATTTCAACTCGGGACAAAACAAAAACAAGTACCGTAGCACTAAAACATGAAAAAAATTTTGTATCTTTTATCGGAAGCAGACTAGCGCTCGGTTGATAAAAACTATTTTTAAAGACTTCGTAGCTAAACATACTGACGATAAAAAATGAACTCACGACAAGAAGCAATGGCCACATGTTGAATAAGCGGAGAGGAAATGATTTGGAGTCTAAACTTGAACCAGGTTTCAATTGGCGAATGTAAAGAGGCTCCAGAATAAGGAGTTTGGGGTTGTCAGGAAAACTAGTGAGAACCTGTGGATTGTTGAAGTCAACTCCAAAGTTTAAATTGGATTGTAAGTGGTTTTGCGTTCATTGAAGGTGACCTTGTGTTCATCCAGGCATTTTACTACATTCCATTGAGTTTGGCCAATATAGAAAAAAGCACACTGTCACCAAAAATCTCAACAATTTTACTTCAAAGACCCTTAAGCTCATTTCTTAAGAAGCGACGTAGTATACCGGTCAAACTGTTCTAGTGATTTTTTCTATTACAATCCAATTTAAACTTTAGAGTTGACTTCAACAATCCACAAGTTCTCACTAGTTCTCCTGGCAACTCTAAACTCCTCATTCTGGAACCTCTTTACATTCGCCAATTGAAACCTGGTTCAAGTTTAGACTCCAAATCATTTCCTCTCCGCTTATTCAACATGTGTCCATTGCTTCTTGTTGGGAGTTCATTTTTTTAGTGTCAGTATTGCGTAGTTCAGGTGCGTGCAGTCTTTTGTGCTGGTGGGGCAATTTTAGACTTTTTGAAAATTTTGCTGGCCAATCAAAGTTTGCGATCCATGTTGTTTCCACGCACAAATGATCTTTGAAACAGTGACCAGCGACAGTGCTACTGCAAAATTATGATGCAGACCATTTTTTTGAGGGGGGGGTGGGGAGAGATCAATACTATTAAAGCAACTTTTTTGCCAGTTTTCCGAATTATGCATGTGAACAAATATTTCGTTTTTTTGGGGGGGAGATCTGTCTTACCGAGATATAAAAATCAGGTTTCCCATTCAAGGCCACAAAATTTCACTTTGTCAGCTCTATTTGGCTCGCGGACGGCAGGTTGCATCCCCCCTCCCCGGCGTAGTTGAAAGTTAACGTTTTTGTTGCACATCCTTTGCATTGAATATGGAACCAGTTAAACGCTGAAACGTTCGCAGTATGTTTTTTGACAAGTTGTTCGGCTGCTATTTTTAGAATAAGTTATTAGTTTTTTTCCTAATTATACCATGTTCCTAAACATATAATTTGTATTAGTGGGTTTCTTTTTACCATCATCTTTTGTTACTCCAAGGATTGGCTGTACTGTGGAGAGCATCAAAACGTTGCCCTTGCTAGAGCTCTTTGTAGGAATTACATAGGAACAAAACACTAGCATATTTCCTGATGATTCCCAAAAGCATTCGTAAGAATACCGCTCTCTTTCTGCGACGTGTTTGTCTTTATTAGGTATACCCCTTCTATATGATTGAAGAGTATCCACACATTTTGTAGTGTGAGAGAGAAGCCATTGTGCCAGAGATGCACTGGTGTGCAAGCGGTCAAAGAAAATATTGCGCCCTTGCTGATCAACGTAGTTCTGGAGGTTGTGAACAAGTTACTTTACTTTCTCTTCCACTCCTTTAACGTAATATGCCGGTGCTTCTTCGTTAGGTTTTCCACAATGTGGAATTACACAGTGCGTGAAGCATAAGAGACAGCATTTACAGACTTGAAAGGTAAACCGTATTTGGCCGTCTTATTCGGATTATACTGCTTGAAACTAATTTTAGTTCCTGTCGGAGATGAGATTTCTTCAATGCACAGGTACTCTTCGAAACAACACAAATTGAACAATTTTTATTAAAGTATTCGAACAATTCTCGGATAGCTGCGAAACGATCTAATTTCCACAACTATTCTCTTGTACCGAAATCATCAAATGATATGCTGGTGTACAAAAATTGAAACCTGTTTTTACTCATTGTAGATCCACAAGGTAGATGTCCCATGATCGAATCATACAAACGAGCAGCATGATTTTCATGCCAGCGAATCCACACATGTACAACAATTCTATAAATGCACGAATATCGATGTCGTCAGTATCTCTTGTGAATGACAAAAGGGAAGCTAAAGCATTTTTAAATACTCGGCGTGCCATTTCAACTTGTTTATTGGTACATCGTACAGCACATTCTATCGTGCTTTGAGAAAAAAAGAGCTTGCACGATTGTAAGCAATCCAGCGCTGACGAAACTTCGCTAGTTGGTCCAGGATTTCTTAAAATTACCGATGCCTTAGGTTGTCTGCCGACAGCAACTCTTTATGCTTTGATCCAGGAAAAGGTTGTTGCACTCAATAATGCTTTTCAAAAAAGTTCGTCTACTGAGTTGTTGTTTCGACTGCGGATGTATTTTCATAATTTTTGGGCTTTAGCGCTGAAGTTGAACAACAAACCAACCGCAAAAATTTTGTGGCAAAATTATTCCTTTGAGAAAGCTGCGGTTGTAAATCAAGATCAAGGTTTTGATCGGTGATGTTTTTTGATAAAGTTGATTCCGAACTATTATCCTCCCGAAAAGATTGAACATCTACTCCAGGTTTTACTCCATTGTGAGAATCAAATTTAGTTAGTTCTTCTGAAACTTCTTTGGCGGTATGTTGTGTTTGGTACACAAGCTCCTTTTTTGGTCAAATTTTTTCTGTCAGCGTTATCGCATTAGTTAGTTGTTGGGCTAACTGTACAAAACTTCAAAAAACTACTTGTTTATATCTGAAAGCATGTTTTCTCCTTCTGGTTAAAAGATTTTGTTCTCAAATCCGTCTTACTGTCGCGTTTTTAATATATATAGGATATTATTAATAGAACTTTCGGTTCTATCTCAATTTCAAATTCCTTTAAAATTGAGGCGACGTGTGATAATCGCTCGGATAATTAGGTCTGGCTACAACTTAATAAAAGCTTGGAAAAGATTGGCTTCCGCTAAAACACTTCAAACCCACTTTAATAACAGAATAATATATTCACAGAAATGGTACTTCACGACTTCAAAACTTCTTCGCTCAACGATTCCAAAAATGAATCACTTTACCACACAATCAAGAAAAGACCGCAAAATAAGTCCACCAATAACTATTCAATATTCTCCACGTCCACAAAATCCACAACAAATTATCGCAAAAAAACAACACCGTAATGGGTCTTCCTTAACCCGTCAAACCACTCTTTTTTCTATTTTTCGCTCTCTCTTTGGCCTTCTCTCTCTCTAGGGCTTGGTCTCGCTCTCGCTCTGGCCGGCGCTCTGGGCAAAGAAAATCCCGTCGCCTTATATATAAACGACGAAACAATCCAGAGAACGCTCGAACGAAATCACGTGAACAACAAAAAAAAAGCATTACAAGTTACGCTAATCGTTTATCGAAATTCTTCGAAGAAGCTAGAAACGCTAGATCGCTCTGGAATTTTACAATGTCGTCATAACAATTTTGACGTAATAAATGGCGTACACAGCAATCGGCTTGCGAGAAAAAAAGGGTCTTTCCCTCAGTCAGCAGTCGAGTGAACAACTAACGCAGCGCTTTACACAATATGAAAACAACTCTATAAAGCAAATTTCCTTATTCGTGACACTTACCAAACTAGTTTTATCAAGAGAATTCTGCTAAAAGAATGGAAGTTCTGAAAAAATCTAGGAAAGGTGAGAAACCGTTGTTGGAAAATTAAATTTGCACAAAACATTGTATTTAATATGGATATCATTTTGCTTGTACACTTTAGTGAATACATGGAAAGAATCTGAAAGATAATAATTAGGTTTCGTTTACCTACTACAATATGATTTCGGTCTCGCCACTACGTGAGGAATAGACCTATAACCACTAAACAAAGAACTGGCAGTAAAACAAACAACGCAACATCACGCGTAATCGGATTAACTTATATCATTGCTGTTTCCAGACACAAATGTACGAATATACGACAAAAAATGCTTACTCATTCTAAATGCGCTGAAGGTAGAATAATGATTTTGAGTAATTATTCAAGCAGCCAATTTTTTTGGAAATGACATTTTTTTTATTGCCATGAATTTGTGGAAAAACCAATTTTTAGGTTGGGGATTTTTAAGCTGTAGCAAGTAGCAACTGCTACCACTAGTAACCCAGCTTTTTTCTGGTAGTACACAAGCAGTTTCTGGGTTATATTTAAAGTTTGGTGTCAAATGAAGTTTTGTCGTTTACCGCTATAACTGCTGTTTAACTTGAACAGCCGTTGTTTTGAACCAAATTTCTGAACAACAACTACTACTCAAGGATGTAGCAAAGACTTGTAAGTGGTATAGGAGGCTAGCCTTAAAACGATTTATTTTGGCTTTCTCAAAAGTTTTTACTGAATTTTCTTGCCAATGTTGTTGGACACATGGTTGTGTGAATAGGACTAAGGGAGGGGGAGTTCAAACTTTTATTACCTGGTTGCGCACTTGGTGGTACGCAAACACAACAAAAAACTCAAGGAGTGCGTGTACATAAAAAGAATGAGTACTTCTGGCTTAGTTAACAAACATAGCAGATCACAATTCAAACATTTTTATTTACGCAACAGTCTTTTTCGCCGTTTAATTCATCAGGTTCGCTTTAAAATTCTAAAACTTAAAAGCGTGTGTGACTAGCTATAGGTGAAAAGGTGATTGCTAGCTCTGTGATAAATCATGCCTTACGTTACACCCGATTGTTACGTTACACAATGGTCCCATTTTTGAACTAATTTTGAGCTCTAATGCTGATTGGTAATGGCTGCAGGTAGGTTGATCAGTTTCTTTTGTCTTGCAGAATGCAGATAATGGCTGCTAATAGTTTAATTACCAGCTAATTATGGTTAAATTACCAAGCTAATTAATGCTAATTACCAGCTAATGCAGGTAGTGGTTCCGGGTAAATTAATCAGTTTCTTTTGTCTTACAGAATGCAGCTACGATAAATAAATCCAAAACATTGTGTTGCTGGTGCTGTAAAGATGGACCAATTCAAGCACAGGCACAGATTGATAGAACTGGATTCGTACCAGGCGAATTCATATTTATTAATGCCAGTGTTGAAAACTTAAGGTAATTGTTGAGTGATAGTTTTAGCCATGATGCCAGTGCTTTTCAAATTTTTTAGCTTATTTAAATGACAGCATTTTTAATCTTCTTCAATTACATCGTATTTTGTCAAGAATTATTTAGAAAAGGTATAAATTAGCGCTTTTCGAGATCCATAAAACCGAAGATAGCTAAGGTAGTAGTTTTCTTCACTTATTTTGAGTTAAACTGAATCTTTCTAATGTTTACAGGTCCATGTTACACTTTTGAGGCAAATGTTCTTACAATTTTCTTTAAGCATTGTAAACCTATGTTTAAAAGAGTTGTATCAATTAAAAAATTATGTTCAAAAACAATTTGATCGTAGCTGTTGTTGATTTGCTATAGTTTTTCGGTTTGCATTGCATTTCTATGTAGTTTGTATTGCATTTCTATCTCTACATTTCTGCGCTTTGGCCATCATTTCTCTCTTAAGTCAGTAGTGATGGCGAAAGCGCAGAACAATTGTCGAGTTCTGTTTTATGGGTACCAATTTTTAACTTTTACGTTCAAATGCTTTTGCTCGTTAAAATCGATTAAGGAAAAACTTGGAACATAGCTTAGCAATTATTTTCATGTTTGAACCGGGCTATCTAACGTCTCCTTTTCGGAGGACATGCCCTCCATTTGCAACAAAAAATAACTATTTAAGAAATCAGATAATTGTCTCAGACTTTAAAAAATGTTCAAATGTCCTCCATTTTGCAAGTAATGGCATTTTTTTAAATAGAAGTTAATAAAATGACTGTAAAATCAGGATTGTTGAAGAAAATGGGCAAAAATTGGTTTCGAAACGTTGATTTCAAATGAAAAGTAGGGTTTGGGGATTGAAGAAAAAAAGGTTACTGTGTCAAAAATTGGATCAAAAATAGTTTTTGAATAGTTGTACTTCAAAAAAGGATTTCAATTTGGCGAGGAAAGAAAAAAGGTATGCGCAAAAAAATAGGGCAAAAAACGCTTTGGAAATGTTGATTTCCAAAAAAAAATATTCTGTAGTTCAAAAACAAATGCATCAGCGTTAGGATTACGATTCCAAAATGTTCTTCTCCATAGTTTAAATGCTATCCCCGGTTGAAAATCTAGTAGCCCTAGGTTTAAATCCACATACATTCGATTGTAGCCGCTGTAGGCTACTCCATCACGTTGACGATTACTTTTATCTAGTTTTCTGTTTAATTTTGTGCATTGCACCTGCAGTACGAAGAAAATGCATTCAACCAGAGCAGTGATTCAACAAACAACTCGGTTTATCACTAAATCCAAAACTAAAAAGCGGATTAAAGAACTTGCCCGCGTCACCGGAGTTGGATGTGAAGCTGGTCAAGCGATAAATTGGAACAATGAACGACTACAAGTCAGTGAACTTGATTTGAACTTTCGCATTTTCGTTGATGGCTATGCCATTTTTTTAGGCCGTATTTAGGAATCGGTTTCGCTATATGACTCGGATAAAAAGGAAGTTACCGGTATTCACGAAAGAGGTTGCGGTGACAAAAACTATGGTTTTGCTCATTTTGTTGGGTTTTTTCGGTCTCCCGCTTTGTTGCTCACACACACATACTACTACACACTTTCGTGGACGACTTCCGCAAAAAAAGGAAGCTGGTAGATCTGGCAGGAACTGCCTTCTCTCTCCTGTTGTATCAGACTACAATGGGTCCCCGTACGTTTCTCCCGGGGAACGACGCAGCTGATGAGCTGGCCAGACGGGGAGCGCTACTTGCGCCCTTCGCGATCTTTTGTAGTCTCTCTCCTCTTATCTCTCGTATCCACTTTTGTCTTATCTCGGACTGGAGGCGTACTGTTTCATCGAAGTTCTTTGACACACAGGTTCCCTCGATTTCCACCGAGGAACTTCTGCTAACTCGTCATGCTTGCTGTGTTCTCTCTCGTCTTCGCTGCAACGGACACAGCCTTCTTTTAGGTTCTTATCTCTCTAGGATTGGCAGAATCGAGAGCCCTTCCTGCAGCTCCTGTGGACACTCGTCCCAGGACACCTCTCATCTCATCCTGCACTGTCCAGCTACGGACTCTTTGCGCCGCTCACTTTTTGGCGACTTTCTGTCTCTTTACGACCTCTGGTCCAGACCCTGGAGAGTTTCCGGCTTCTGGGGCTCCATGGTCTCCCACCCTGCCCCCATCCCTCGGAAGGGGTCGGGTAAACAACAACAACAAGAAATGAAGCCGTGGAAATCGAAAATAGGTAGTAGTAATATATCTAAACTGTATTTTAGGCAGCAATTCTGTTCCTTTTCCACAAGTAAAACAAAAAAAAATTAAGGTTAACTTGTACTGTATGAAGAATCTTGACTCCTTTGAGCCTTTCAAACATTATATAAAATCAATTTCTAAATGCGACTTCCTTGTTGTAGATCTGGTTGAATATGTTGTCTGTAGACTTTCAAGAAGTGTACGCCCAAACTGAAATAAAACATAATTCCTCTCAGTTTAATGCAGACTGATTTCCCACATTTGTCTATGATAACAGAACTACAGTCACAAAGTTGGTGTGTTGTTGTTGTTGTTGTTTACCTAACCCCTTCCGAGGGATGGGGCATGGCGGGAGACCATGGAGCCCCAGAAGCCGGAAACTCTCCAGGGTCTGGACCAGAGGTCGTAAAGAGACAGAAAGTCGCCAAAAAGTGAGCGGCTCAAAGAGTCCGTAGCTGGACAGTGCAGGATGAGATGAGAGGTGTCCTGGGACGAGTGTCCACAGGAGCTGCAGGAAGGGCTCTCGATTCTGCCAATCCTAGAGAGATAAGAACCTAAAAGAAGGCTGTGTCCGTTGCAGCGAAGACGAGAAAGGACACAGCAAGCATGACGAGGGAGCAGAAGTTCCTCAGTGGAAATCGAGGGAACTTGTGTGTCAAAGAACTTCGATGAAACAGTACGCCTCCAGTCCGAGATAAGACGAGAGTGGATACGAGAGATAAGAGGAGAGAGACTACAAGGGATTGCGGAGGGCGCAAGTAGCGCTCCCCGTCTGGCCAGCTCATCGGCCGCGTCGTTCCCCGGGAGAAACGAGTGTCTGGGGACCCATTGTAGTCTGATAGAAAAGGAGGAGAGAGAAGACAGTTCCTGCCAGATCTGCCACAGAGTTTGAGATAAGAGGAAAGATGGAATAGAGGACAGGGCGGCGAGGACAGAGCGAGAGTCAGACAGGAGGAGAAGAGAAGAGAAATGGCAGACTTGTTGGTGCTTAGACCAGCAAAGAGCGTGCAAGGGTGGACTCCACCGTGAACGAGGACAGATTCCAGGGAGGGCAAGCAAGAAGAGCCTCTCTGGAACAAGTAGAAGGAAGCATGAGCGGGTGAGTGGACGCAAGAGCTCTCCAGGACGATCTGCAGAGTCTTGGTTTCACTCCAAGTCTGGCCAAACCTGAAATAAGAAAGGAGATTGGGAGACGAAAAGACCGCTCATAAGATGACAGAGTGAAATGAGTCAGGGTGACTCGTAGGGGAGGCAGAGAAGCCTCGGAGAGAAGCAGAGGGATAGGGGAGAACGAGAGGCAGCCGGTGATGGCGCGACTGGCCGCTCGATGGAGGCGTTCCAATTTGGTGAAATCGGTAGCGCTTAGAAAAGGAAACCATCCGGGTGAAGCGTACGTGAGAAGAGAACGAAGAAAAGATTTATACAGAAGAGAGAGGGACTCCTTAGAGGGGCCCCATGAGGAAGCAAAGATACGGCGTAAGGCCTTGAGACGTGGGAAAAACTTGGCCTTCAGCGAAGATACATGCTTAGAAAAGAAAAGAGTGCGGTCGAAAGTGATTCCAAAAAAGATTGGAGTTGGATTAGAATAGAGGCAGGAGCCGAGTAGGAGAAGATTGGGTTGGAGGTTAGCCTGGTGGAGATCCACTGAGAAGGAGGCCTCACATTTGCTCGGATTGAGAGGAAGACACCAGTACTCAGACCAGCGCTCCAATCGAAACAGAGCTCCTTGTGTGGCCTCCATCGCAGTGGGGACCGAGAGGGAGGAGGACCAAATGGCCAGATCGTTAGCGTAAAGAGAGCAGCTGACGGAAGAAGGCAGAGAGGCCGGAAGATCATTAATGAAGAGAGAGAAAAGTACAGGGCCAAGAACAGATCCCTGCGGAACACCTCGACGGACTCGAAAGGAACGACTTTTGTGATTTTGATAAACCACACAAGCGCGCCTATCAGAAAGAAAAGATTGAGTCCAACGAGCAAAGCAATGAAGGAGGCCAGCCGAAATCAGTTTGTGAAAAAGGGCGGGATGCCAGACAGAGTCAAAAGCTTTGGAGAAATCGATAGTAGACAGGATCGTCCGAGAGCCCGGCCTGGGTTTGTTAAACCCATCCGAAATGGACTGAGAAAGGTACAGAATTTGATCAAGTGTAGACCGTCCAGGGCGAAAACCGGCCTGACGGGAGAGAGAATGGAATTAGATTTCAGAAAGAAGAGTAGACGAGATAGAATGATGTGTTCAAAAAGCTTTGATACGCAGGAGATGAGAGAGATAGGTCGGAAGGAAGCAGGAGAGTCGAGAGGCTTTCCCATCTTATGTATGGGAATAATGGAAAATGTCTTCCAGATGGAAGGAAAGGAATGCAAAGACCAGGAGAGATTGAAGATGTGAAGAAGTAAATCCATGCCAGAGCGAGGAAGGTGCTTTAGCATGGGATAGGCAACTTTGTCTTGGCCAGTGGCGGTAAAGGAGAAAAGGTTGGAGGCAGCCGCAAGAAATTCAGCGAGAGTGAAAGGAGAGCAAAAGCACGAGTGAGACTCCATAGGGCACGTGGCTCGGCGGAGCTCAGAGAGGTAGCCCTTGGCTGAGAAATGGAAAAGTGAGATCTCAGGTAAGCGTCATAGACCGAAGCCGATTTCCTGGGAGAAGAACAGTTGGGAAAGTTAGGAGAGGATAAAGAAGACGAGGAAGATGAGCCAGCGATAGAGCGAAGAAGAGAGTGTACAGATTTAGGGTTAGATTTAGGTGAAAGAGAAGAGCAAGTCGTCTGCCATGCCTCAGCCTTGGCCTTGGCGATGACTGACGAGGCGCGTCGAGAATCGGAGATGTAAGCCTGGCGATCTTCATCACTTCTGTGAGCGGTAGCGAAAGCCTTGCGTCTTTCACTAACCGCATTTTCCACCTCAGCAGACCACCAGGCTTCAGGAGGGCGTTTGATGCAGCCGAAAGGAATGGAAAAGTTGGTCTCGCAATTAACTATTGGTGGTAGATACTTTGAAGATAGTGTTACTGCTTTGTAAACTTTAAACGCTCCACGCTTACACTTCTTCATCGGTTACCGACAGGAGCGTAGGGAAAAAGAGAACCAAAAGAAACTTTCCTCTCGCCAAAATTTTTGTCTGCTCATTTCATAATTGAATGTGAAAATCAGACTATGCTCGTGATTTTAGACTATGCCCATGATCACAGGCTATGCCCCTGATTATCATATTTCCAATGTTGACTTTACAGATTCCTTCACTTCCTCCTTCGTTTCTTCAGCATTGTAGTATCATCCATATCGAGTATACTTTGGAGGTGAGATAAATCATTATATGCTTGACTATTGCTACGTTTTGGCTTCTCGCACTGTGAGCGAAATTCCAGACAGCTGAGGACTACCAGTTGTAAGCACATGTCCGCATCGTCAACACTGGCACGTGGCTAGAAAGGAAAATGCGGAAGGCCTTTGATTTTTGCCCTCTTTAATATTTGGCTCCAATATTTAATAAAACTTGGGACGATGGCGCTTCTCGCTTTACCTCTGGCCACCCAACCAACACCCAGTTTGACAAATTCATTTTTATCGGCCTGACTCGCGGGACAACAAAGACTAGACAGTTATCCAGAGCTGTTTTGGAGTTTCCGAGTTCCAACGTTATGTTTAAATTAATATTATTAATTCTGAGAAGTTTGTTGCGAGCTGGAATCCATCAAACAGAGAAAATTATCGGTAAATACCTTTCTTATGGACACAACAACACAACCATTGTAAATAAAACAAAGTCTGATTCAAAAGCGAGTGTATGGTGATACCGTAAACATACTCTACAGTATATCAGCACATCTGCAAACAAGCGAAAAAAAACGTTAAATCAAACAAATTGGCAAGCAGTTTTGTTAGTTGCAAATATAATTAACATGATGTTGAGCTAGTTTGCCGTTGCTTTTCGTTTTCCCGGCAAACGTGGCCTTAAAGGAGTAATTTTGCCGTGGAATGGTTTGTAAAGTAGGTAAACATTGTGATCAATTCTTGATTTATAAGATTGGTTAATCAAATGAAAACAATACTTTATCGTAGTGTCTATTAACACTAGCCTTGAACTGTTGATTTTGTTACCCGACCCCTTCCGAGGTATGAAGGCATAGTGAAAGACCATGGAGCCCCAGAAGCCGGGCAACTCTTCAAGACGTGGACTAAAGGTCATAGAGAGACAGAGAGTCTCCAAAGAGCGAGCGGCGCAAAGAGTTTGTAGCTGGCAGAGCAGAATAAGATCAGAAATATGAACGGATGGCCGCAGGCGCTGCAAGAAGGATTCTCGATTCTGCAATTCTAGAGAGATAAGACTTTTAACAAAAGGCTGTGTACGTTGCATCGAAGACGAGATAGGACGCAGCGAGCGTGAAGAGGGAACACAACTTCCTCAGTGGAAACCGAGGAAACCTGTGTGCCAAAAAATTTAGATGAGACAGTATGCCTCCAGTCCGAGAAAATTGGATACGAGAGATAAGAGGAGAGAAACTACAAGAAATTGCATGGGGCAGAAGTAGTGCACTCCGCCTAGCTGACTTACGTCTCGTATGACTTACGCCTCGTATCAGCTGCGTCTTTCTCCCGGAGAAACGAGTGTACGGGGACCCATTGTGGTAAAGGAATAGAGACAAGATCTGCCAGGGAGTGTGAAGTAAAAGGAAAGACTGAGGAGAGGACAGAGCAAGAGTCGGAGAGGAGGAAAATAGAAGAGAAATGGCAGACTCTTTGGTGCTGTCGACATCAGTGGAGAGCTTGTAGAATGGCTCAGGCTTCAGCGGAAAAACTTGAGCAAACTGGGCCTGCCAAAAAGGTAAGAGTGGCCTCAGTGCCACAAAGCGAGTAGTTGGCAAGTACCACAGAGTCGCCGTTGTTAAAAGGAAAAGGAACAGAGCAATCTGTCCAGATCGTGAGGTAGGAGAGAGTCAAGGTGAGAGAGAGCCGCACCTTGGCGAGAGAGAGAGAGGGGTATTGGAGTATGGGGAGAAAAGGATGGACTCCACAGTGAAAGAAGGGAGGTTTTAAAAAGAAGGAAAGCAAAGAGAACCTTCTTATGAGAAGGAGGCATGAGCAAGTGAGTCGACGCAAAAATTCTCCCGGAGGATCTGGAGAACTGTTGGCTTCACTTTCTGAAATGGGAAAGGAGGTTGGGAGAGGAAGGGCCCGCTCATAAAAAGACTGGGCGAAATGAGTCAAAATGACTCGTAGGGGAAGTAGAGGCGTCTCAGAGAGAAGAAGTGGGATAGGGGAAGATGAGAGGCAGCCGGAGATGGCGCGACTAGCCGCTTGGTGAAGACGTTTCAATTTGGTGATGATGATAACGCTAAGTAAAGGAAACCAAGGAGATCAGAGCAGATAACCCAATTAAATACTTCCTCCCCACTGGGGTCTGACGTATTTTTGGAGTCCCAGAGGGGCTGACGGCAATTAAAGTCCCCCAGAATGAAGAGATTTATGGAGAAGGGGAAAAAGGAGTCCGTTCTGCTATCCGTCGAAGAGGACCAAATAGGAAGGGCATAAACGTTAGGGAAAGAGAGCGGGGAGGAATTTGGTAAGATGTTGACCTCTACACAGTCAAGAGTATGGATCAAGCGAAGAGAGAGAGAGGGGTATAAAATTCAAAGAAGACCCTGTCTGGCAAAAATGATGACGCCACCGCTAGCGTGCGAGTCATCGGGAAAAAGAATGCCAGACCGGGAGTGAGCGCGATCAGATCGCAGAGCAGAGTAAGAGGAAGACGAGTTAAGGTTGGATTCCTGGCTACAGATAAGATCCACGGAGTGGAGCAAGATGAAATGGAGTAGTTCAGTGCTTCTGGATCGAAGACCTCCGGTATTCCGATATGCAACCATTGAGAATTTGTTTAAAATTGGTAATCTGATAATTTTTATTAGCGTTGCTTGTGGTGGATGAATAAGCTTCAATGCAATAGGTTGTTAACTTTTGTAAATTAAAAGGCAGTTCATAGCTCATTCTTAGACAGGTAGCCTAAATAAACTTTGAACTATTTGGTTGACATCTACACGTGATAAAGTAAATGTGAAGACTGCGTGGTTTATCAGTAACTCACTTTGTAAACTAGCTTTGTTTGTTAAATTAGCCGTGCCTGGTTCACAAGCTAAATATTTATTGATTATTTTTAGCAGTTCACTGCATTATGTCCATAAGTTTGGCGTAGGAAGTAGATCGAACCTGAAGCCAGTAACCGGATAATATAGTTGATTGTTTGCTTTGTGTTTGGTGTGTGTGAGTCAGAGGTGATCAATAACGAACTGCTTACTTGGGTAGTTTCGTTTTTTCTAGTTTACTTGAATATCGTTTTTAATTATTACAATAACAAAATGAAGTAGTACAGATTTTTTACCTCATATGGTTTTTGTAAATCTTATCAAGACCTAAGGCTTTTATAAGTACGAGTAAAGAACCTTGGTTTCATCAAATTGGTCCATGTTTCAACGATTTGCAAGGAAGAAATATTCTATCAAAACTATAAGACAACAAATAAAAAATTAAATAAAATAGACCTAGAAATAGCATTAATTACCGAGCCTAACTTAATTACAGCTTATATGTTTGAATGGTACGATACCATTTCGGACTAGACCAATGGATCCCAACCTTTTTGTTGTCTTGTTGTCACGGACCATTTAAAAATTTGTGGTTACAGACCATTTAAAAAAATGTTCAATTCTGTGGACTCTTACCTTAGTTTTGCTTGGAACTCGATGAACCAACTATTGACTTATGTCTATAAAAGTCTTCACAGCCCTTTATTTTGTTGATATCGAGCTTTATAAAATCACTGCTACGCAACCTTGGTCATGGTTAATTATGCGAACCGTCAAAAAACTTGATTAAAATTTTGCAAACCATGAGGTGAATCAATTGCTTGTAGTTTTATCGAAATTTACTAAAGCATTTACGGACTTCGTGAAATCTTCTCACAGTCCCCCAAGGGGTAGGCAGATCTCAAGTTTGGAATCAATGCACTAGACAGATGCTGCACAAAACTGTTAAAAAAATGAAGCTAATTGTTATTTTCCCTGCTAAGTAGTTTATTTTTCGACTATTGCTTTTACTCAAGTACAAGTACTTATCATTACTTTTTCCTTTTATTTTAGTATTTTTTAGTAAGTAATATTTTTACGCAAGTAAGTTTTGAGGCTACTTTGACCATCTTTGGCGTGGGTCAACACAAAAAGTTTAAAAACGTTTCATTTTTTTCAAAAATAACCGAATACAAGACCAATCAACATGATTTTTCCAAAAAGGGGACTTCACAGCCCAAGGCCGCCTTCAGGCATTGCGAAAGGTGTAGACTCGTTGAGCTTCTTTGGAGGCCCGTGGGCAGCCGGAGCTAAGCGGAACGCTGCTCTAAAACGTATGTATCTCATTCTTTGGATATATCACGTTTATGATATTTCAAAAGCTAGGTTTTCTTTTGGCTTGTCAGTATTACTGCCTGCAAAGCTTTTTAGTGCATGCCAGAAAAGTAGATTGCAGTTGATTTAATCGATTAGAAAAAGGATAGATTAGTGGAAAAACATTATTGTAGCTCATCGCACGGGTGAAAAGACTACGTTGGAGATCCCCATGCCATACCCACACGGCAAGGGGAGAGGTTTGGGGCGCGCATTTAATGTGGAAACTAACATCAATTATTGCTCCGAATTTAATTAAATTTTGTTTCAATGCGAGGACACCGCGAGTTCATGGGCAAACTCATAGGACATGGACCCTCAAATTCTTTGTGCGATGTTTGAAATTTATGTTGCTTTTTACTAAAATAGAAGCAATTTTTTACTTTTTATGCTTATTCACACACTAAAGCATATCAATAACACGGCCAACTACGTCATGTGGTTATACGTCTTTATTTTCAGAGTTAGTGCTCTGTTTATGTCCAGTTGACCAAATGCTATAAATGTGATCAATAAAGGTTTATTCCCCAGATTAATCTTTTTAAACCAAAAGAATTTGCCCCAGCAAATTATCAAAAATTCGTTTGTTTTAACAAAATCCTAACTTTCACCCTCATGCACACTAATCAAGGAACTCAAATTTAAATTATGTCAGAAAATAAACTTAGCTATCTTTTCAAGACAGAAAAGCCAATCCTTTGTCGAAACTTTATTTACTTGCCTTGCGGTACTTTTTAAAATTGGCAGTAGTATCTTTTTTTCGAGTTGCCAGATTAGTTTATTCGCTAAAGTGAGCTTATGCACTGTTTGGATGGCTTTAAGTCACATTGAGCTCTGGGCACAGGTAGACTGCGTGACGGGTAAACTGCTCAACCCCACCACCTGTCGGCCACAAAAAGATGAAGAAATTTCCTTAAGCGCCTGTTTGTTTAAGGTCTTAATTTTTCCGTTGGGAACCTTTCAGAACAAGCAATTTACCCGCTTTTTCTTTACGAAATTGTTTTCCTATTGATGGCCAGGCATAAAAATCTTTGAACATTTTTTGTAAAGTTTTTGATATTACTCAGCGAAGAAATTAAACTGTAATCTTTGGAGTAAATAACTTGACGATCAAAACGAACGATATCAACAAAATTTTATACAACATAAGCATAAAAACAACTTCTATTTGATAAAAAAACACCAAAGCTGCTTGGACGGCCTTTTCGGTCTTCAAGTTATGTAGAAAAAATTCTGCCTTCCAATTATGTCTCAATTAAAGATTCACAATACTGGTCTAATTAGCAGCTTGAAGACACGCTTGAATACGACTTTTTGGTTGTAGATAAAATTGTTACTAAGGTATGCTAATCTTAAATTGTTTTGTGGCTTTACAAAGGTAAGGATGTGTCACTAACTGTAGACTGTAACAGAATATTTCTTTGCAGTTTGTTGTCGAAGTTCCGGTAGGAAGTTTGGATCTTGTTTTAAAACTTCCGATTGTGATTGGTTCTATACCACTTCAAGGTCTTGTGCCGCGTAATCTTCAACCTTTTCCCATCCCCACAGTGGTTCCGGGCAACCCAGATATGTCAGTGCCTTCAGCTCCACCTTCCATTCCTCCAGCAGTGCCAGCGACGTCTGTTCCAACAGTACCAATGCTTAACCCTGCACCTGGGCCCGCTACATTTCAACGTGAGTTGAATAAATTCCTAATCTTTCAGAAACGGCAAAGAGTAAAAGTTTTTTTCTGAAAGTTAAGATTTGGTTTTCATCAAATACAAATGAGTTGGTGCTCTTTAAGTAAGCAGTCAGCCGTAACAAAACCGGTTGCTTCAAAAGTAAATTATTGCGGTCATATTGTGAGTAAGTTTGTAATTAAAAATTACTTTCGGAGGCTCACTCAATTGAGAGAGGGAGACAGCCATTCTAATACCATGACGTCATCAAAAATTTGAAACAAGCATTTTTTGTTTAAAAGTAAGTTTTTTAGTATTTAGGAAGGGGTGTTGCTTCTCTCTTCCCCTCCAGACCAGCTTTGCACCTAAACATGGATTTGGCTGTTAGTAATCTCAATTCGTTGAATAAGCTTACATTAATAAAAACTAAAAAAACAGAGATATTTTCTATTATTTACATCAAACAATAAGACCGTTGTATAATGATTTAGGAATTTAAAAAACTCTGTTTTCAAAATCGCAATTCACAGACTGATACCTCACTTAAAATTTGCTGTAACACATTTCTTTCTCAGCGCCTCCACCTACGTACGCAGCCGCAGTTGGTGGTCCTGTCAATATCAAAGAGGAAGATGACAACGATTATTTGATGGGCCAGACTACTTTTGCTCCTCAATACAACTACTATGACTGGAGTCAGTCTGCTTTTACCTATTCAAACAAATAAAATTATGCATAGCCTGATGTCATGTAAACAAAGACTCATGTAATTGACTGGCTTGTTAGAGCCGTGCCCTCGACATGTTTTCATGACTTTTTGAACAAATGTATTTACCATTGCAAGAAGTGGCATATTGTTAAAGCTGTTTGTCTCGTTGCTCTTCATGGGAGCTTGTCAAAAAGAGACTGTCAGAAGTCAACGGCGTGGTTTTTGCAGAGCAAAGACTGATTAAACGAGACATAAATAATTTTGATCGGCCAAAATATGGCCAATTGCAGTAGACTAACCCGAGAGTTTTAAGCTGTAAACGAATTCCTATTGTTGACATAATTTTGGGTCACAATTTTTTGATAGATTTAGCATCTAAAGTCGTCAAACAAAAAGTCGTTCGGTTCGGTCAAAACTAGAAATTTTTGATTACTTTGTTATTTTTATTTTCACAAGACAAGCATTAAAACTCGACCACACTGGAGCAGGCATAGTCATACACTGATTTATTTTGATCGGCCATTTTTGGTTGTTTGACGTTGGCTATCTCTTCTCCAATTACAGCATTCTTTGCAATAAAAGCGCCATTTACTTCGGTTGTTTCTGCTCTGGTGATTTCACGTGAAAATGGTACTCCGACAAATGGCTTCTCAAATGCCCACTTCAAGCAGTCTCAATTTTTTTCACATTTAACTTTGCCTTTCCAATATGTTCCTAACAGTTGTGTTGCTGAGACTTGTACATTTTTCACTTGACATTCTTTACTGCATGCTTTTAAAGTGTTATTGTTGATTATTGTTCTTATATTTACTTCTTTTCTTCCATTGAATGAAAACATGACAAAAGCAAATATCAAGATTTTTACTTTAAGCTTAGTACGTAAATTTTGTTTATCACATTTAAGCGTTTTGATATGATTGAAGCAAAACCTTATTGCACAAAGATACAATTTGGCTAAGGAAAAACGGCAATCACATTCGAACCATTTTGCTTGTTAATTGTGGAGTAGTAACTTTACCACCAACAAAACATACCGTCACTGTTGGAGTGCTCGTCTGCCCAATATTCGCCTCTTTGACTTGCTGGGTGAGCAGCCTTACTATCTTAGATCTCTTCTCGTTTTATAAAAGGTATCAAACGAATCAGTCACAGCCTTATTGCTAGTAACTATTTCTCGCACTTAACTATTTTGTGTACTGTATAGCCTATGAACAATAAAAAGTTCTTTCTAATCATGTTAAAATTTTGTTCTAAATAAATGTCGAATATTTAATTGTTTTCTCTCTTGGATGTAGATCCACAGCAGCGCAAACTTGAATAGCATCTTACAAATCACATCCTCCAATCACTGTACAGTTTTTCCAGAGCTTTTAGAAAATCTATTACAATAAGCGATGGTGTTTCTTTTACGTGGCCTATAGATTTTATGTAAATGAAATATGTTTAATTTTCTGCAATCTGCAATTTTCCTCCTTGATATCTCAAAAACAGCATAGCCACTACAATGAATCATCACTGATGATTACCTTGTATTGAATATTCAACATCCAGTTCGACCCAGTTTTAAAAAATACTTTGCAGTGGCTATGCTGTTTTTGAGATATCAAGGAGAAAAATTGCAGTGTTTCTGTACAGCGACTTCTAAAAGATTTTGTCTGCAGTTTGTGAAAGATTTAGAGAGCAAACGTCCTAATTCAACAAAAAATTAATTTCAAAACAGCTCACAATTTTTTTTTGAAATATTGGAATTTTGTCCGAGAAACTGAAAATTTTTACGCGTGGCTTTCCAGATGCTTGACAATGAAGCAGCAAACAGAAATAAGAAAAAGTGTGTGGTTTGTGGCTGAAATCCCCGTTTTATAGATCATAATGTTTAAGAGTAATCTGAAGTCAAGTTTGCTTAAGTAATATTTAAAATTAAGTCAATGCTTTTGGTGTAGTTGATTGATGCTTGCTTTTGTTGATTTACGCTTCAGCATCGTGCTTGTGTAAACGAGATTTGTAAGTTTTAAACGTAACAGTAATTCCGCAAAAAGACGCATAACTTCCGCCAGAAATAAGAATTTAACAGAAAACTATGTCCGAGGCAGCAAAGACAAGAAATGACATAACAAACGCAACAAGGAAATACAAATTTCTCTTTGAAAACTGTGAGGAACTGCGTGTAGAAGACTTTTGACCAGGCAGTACGCCTCCAGTCCTAGAAAGGCATGAGTGGATACATCAGGTACGAAGAGTAACTTTTAATGGCTGAACCAGTGCATTTCATCTAGCCAACTCCGATTTCAATTTTATTTGTTTTTGAATTAAATGTTTTAAAACCAGGCATTACAGGACAGACCAGCATTTCTACGAAACCATAAGTTTCCGAGTACAAAATACCGATGACATCGACATGCATAAGCGACTGTTGATCTAAGCCTGTAACGTGCCACTCTCTCCTGACAAAATGAGCAGGATTTTGACATTTTTTTCATTTTTGTAAACGTGCAAGCACCTCAGTCCTAGATGTATACAGGTTTCTGTTTTTAAAGCCTACTAATAAAATGAAAATAAATTGTTTGTTTTCTGTTAGTTAGCAGTGTTTCAAGAGCACATACGAAATGCTACCTTAGCGCAATGTAATAAACAACAACCATGTTAAAAACCCAAGATCTTTGTCGGTAATTGATAGCTAGTGACAAATAAGTTATTTAAATCTCGTGCGTTCGGCGCAGTTGTTTATAAAAAGGCAGATGGAGACAATACAATATCTCTTGCTTGGTACAGGCCTGGTGGTAGAGATATGCTACAAATAGACTATCGATTCCTCAATATCGCACGCTTGTAAAAAAATCACAAGAAACAAAACACTGGCAATGAAGTGTTAGAAACACTTGGGTGGCGGTCAATGACTTGTGACTCAAGCCTTGACTCGAACTGTTTTACATTGACAGCTATTTGAAGTTTTCAATATCCTAAAGCTGCCTAGTGGGAAGGTCTGGTAAGAAGAGCCAGTGGTCAAGTTGATCAACCACCTTTATCTTCAACCTAGAGGTATGTCACGTCACAATACAACTATTTCTTCCTAAGTGATCGTTGCCAAGCACGTGGCATTTAGTAAAGGCTGGTTTCCATTAGACGTAGATTGCGGGCCTGGCGTGAAAAATTCTTTGTTTCTCTATTTAGTTTTTTGCGAGGAGCTCTAAATAGAGAAACAAAGAATTTTTCGCGCCACGCCCGCAATCTACGCCTAATGGAAACCAGTCATTAATTGCGGGCGTGGCGTGAAAAATTCTTTGTTTCTCTATTTAGTTTTATGCGCGGAGCGAGCGTCTGCAATCTACGCCTAATGGAAACCAGCCTTTATATTTTGAATCGCATATGATCGGAAGAAGCATGACAAAAATTGAGAATGTATTTTTATAATGCTTTTGTGTAATTTGAAGGTATTTTGGTGTAGTGTATGATTAGTTTGTTTAACACGCTAAATCCAATAGATTTTTAAAGTGTTTGCGCAAAGTGAAAAGAATTGGTCAACTGAGACTAAGAACTTAAAAGCTAAAGCAGTTTCATGTTATACTAAGCCTTTATTGAATGGCGGTGCGGGGGACAATCTTAGTTCCGTCATGAATAGGTACGGTAATGTATGTTAGACTACAACAAACCACTAATAAATTAAAACTTGAGGCGTACATAAACTGAGTCCACCTGTCACACAATCTGTACAATTTATTTGAAAAGCGTTAATAATATATTGAAGATGTAAATCGTTTATGAACCCATCCTATCAAGGAAACAGTAATCACGTTTTTACGCATTATTTTTGGATTTAAATTTCCATTAAGCCGAATTTACAATATTGAAGAAAGTGGAATAACGACAGCCGCTAGACCAAGGAAAGTTGTTGCAGCCAAAAACAAAAAACAAGTTGATACCATCACCTCAGCTGAACAAGGAGAGCTTGTGACAGTGGTTTGTGCGATCAGTGCTGATGAAAATGCGCCACCACCATTATTGATATTTCCTTGTAAACGCTATAAATATTGTTTTTAAATGGTGCACCAAATGGAGGTATTAAAACGTGTAATGAATTGGGACGGATCAATGATAGGATGCTTTTGGAATTTATGGACTCTGTTCCAAATGCACAGTTTAAGAGCCAATTTTGATAATTCTTGACAATCACCACTCACACTGGTCATTAAGCGTAGTGCAAAAAGCAAAAGATAGCCTATTACTGACACTGCCACCGCATACATCGCACAAACTGCAAACACTGGATGTAAATGTTTTTGGCCCGTTTAAAGTGTTTTACAGCAATGCTGTGGATGATTGGTTACGATCTCATCCTGGGAAAATGGTTTCAATTTATATTCAAAAAATAGTCACAGCTGCTATTAATTTAGGATTTAGCAGACTTATGTGGCCAGATTTGCAACTACTGAAATATATCCGCTTAACAGAAATATGTTTGGGAATTCCAATTTTATTCCTTTAGCTGCAACCAATAGAAAGGAATGTGAGATTGAAATAGATGAGCCTAGCTGCAGCACTTCTAGTGTGAGAAAGGTAACAAGCGCTTTTACAACTGGATTGCATGTGAATATTTCAACTATTAAACTGCTCATTTCGTCCAATATCACACAAAATTAAAGAGTTGAAAACCTTTCCTCAGTGATTCAGACCAGAAAAAATGCTCTCAAACCCGTTTATTCAATGTCATCAGTTAGGCTCACTGGCTACTTATCTCCGGAGCAAATTCTGCCGTTTCCAAAATCTCCGCCTTGAAAGAGGCAAAACTGTCATAGGAGAAAAATAATTGTTCTCACTGACACGCCACAAAAACAAAAAATTGAAGAGGAACAAGCAGCAAAACAAAATCGACTCCTTCAAAAAAAGAAAATAAGATCATAGCGCAAAACCAAAGCGACAAATTACACCGTGTAACACAAAATTTGTCCTTGGGTTAAAACTATTATTTTCTGATTTAATATCACCTAAATCGATAAAAATGAGCATTGAAAAAGTTCAAACTTCGGGTCTGACTTCAGGAGATCAAGTTATTGGCTTTTTTTGCTAATTTTCCTTTTTTAAGCGTTTTCTACCACCAGATCTTTTTAAATAAATGAAATTATGTTAAGTCTGATTTTACTTGCTGCTGTCTGCATTGTCATGATTAAACAATAATGACATACGTTGTTTTTAGATTTTGTTTCTGAAAAATTACACAAACAAGAAGAAAACGTGTATGGAAGATCTTTTTACACAAGCAATGATTCAAAATCCTAGTGATACAGGCCTTTGGTCAAAATTGTTACAGAGCATACATCGTCACCTTAAAGCACTCAAAATTTATAGTTTAGGTTAATTAAAAAGAAATGTTTTTTCGAGACTGGCGATGATAAGTCAGTTTACTCTCACGCAAAAAATTCCATATGTAGTCTCCCATCATACTTTCATTGTATTGTCCTTTATATCGTTCCTCAAAAGACCTGACATCCTGGTGAAATCTTTCACCTTGCTCTTCTGAGTAGTCTCCATGTTATCTTTGAATTCATCAAGATGAGCGTGTAGTACATGTACTTTCAGCGACATCCTGCAGCCTATCTTTTGATATGCATCCACAAGTCCATCAACAAGCTCTCTGTACTTCTCTGCTTTGTGATTGCCCAGGAACCCATTGACTACCGACACGAAACACGTCAAAGCTGTCCGCTCAACCTTAGATAACATCTCAAGAAAATCGACGGCATTAATCAGTCGTTTCACTTCAGGTCCCACAAACACACCAGCTTTGATTTTTGCCTCTGACAGTTTTGGAAACAGCTCTTAAATGTACTTGAATGCCTCACCCTCTGTGTTGAGTTGTTTAACAAACTGCTTGATGAGACCCAATTTAATGTGCAGAGGTGGCATCTGTATTTTCGCTGCATCTACTAGTGGTTGTTGCTTCACGTTGTAAGTTCCAATCTCGTAGCTGGTTCTTAATGGCCAGTTCCTCTTGTTGTAGTGAAGAGCTGTATTTCTGCTATCCCAGAAACAGAGATAGCATTGGAACTTGGTAAAACCACCCTGAAGCCCCACCAAGAAAGCCACCATCTTAAAATCACCAATGACCTCCCACTCATAGTAGTCGTACTTTAATGCGCTCAGGAGGATTTTGATGTTCTGATACTCTTCCTTCATGTGAACTGAATGAGCTAAAGGAATGGAAAGACACTTGTTCGTGTTGTGCATCAAAGCAGCTTTGAGGCTTCTAGATGAGCAGTCGATGAAGAGCCTCCACTCACAGGGATTGCAAGAAATGCCATAGCCTGGAAGAGCCCTTCTATATTATGGCAGTAACATAGCCCATCCTTGAATGTGTAGAACACCGAGATGCCGCAATGTCGCTTTCTCTGTGAAGTAATTCGAACACTGTCATCCAGCAAGTCCCATTGCTTCAGTCTGGAAATAAGTAGCTCAGCATTCGACTTCGTCAATGACATTTCCCAGACAAGATCATTAATATCTTCTTGGTTGGGGTAGTAGGGACACCTTTCACCAGCAACTCGGCGTTGAACACACATAGCAGAAGGTTGTTCCGTTTCAGAATCTGTAGAGCTCATGTCTACTATGAAAGATTCATCTCTCAAAGGTGGTTGCGGCACAGGCAAGTCAGTCGTATTGTGGGGTACAGGTGCAATAGATGATGGAATGTCAGGGTACTTGATAGAAGGTGCATTTTTTCCCTTCCGTCGTTTGCTTGGGTCTACCATACAGAAGTAACAATCTGTCAGATAGTTTGAGGGCTCACGCCAGACACGGGGGATAACAAAAGGCATTGCCCTTTTCTCTCCCCTAAACCAGCCTTCTAGAGTACGACGGCAGTACAGTCAACTTCGGATATAAGAGACCCGCCGGGACCAGCTTAATCAGTCTCTTATAACCGAATTCTCTTATAACTGACTTATTAGTTTATATTGAAAATCTTTTGAAGCCTTTTGCGTAGTCCCTTATAAGCGAAAATCCCATATATCTAAATCTCTTATATCCGAAGTTGACTGTATTCACATATGACGCGTGGTGCCCAACGTTTATCTTGGTCACCAACTGGCATGCCAAGGTATGCATGATAGGCTTCTTTAGCACGGATAGAGCTTTCCAGGCAGTGCTTTTTTGCTCTTTTTGCAAAGAATTCACCACACACATAGCAGAAGGAATCTGCTGAGTACTTGCAACCACGGCCAGACATAGCACACTACTAACAATGGTGACAAAGCTAACAAAACCTGAAAACACGCCATGAAAGTTTGCTTTCACGATACTATCAACACAATCACACCCACTATCTTGCTAAAAACATCAAAATACGTTTAACTAAACAGGCTATTGCAGAAAAACAAACTGTGTTGGTCTGCAAAGAAGCAAACTTGACTAACCCGCCTGTATGACATGCTGCTGTAAGAAATGTCAGTCTGGTTTGTTACGTCACAAAAGCGAAACAGGAAGTCCTCAGTTTGCTGGCGGTATTGAATTGTTACGTAATTATCCCATTATTAAGTAACCATTGCTGGATGGAGGCATGGCGGAAGACCATGGAGCACCAGAACCCGGGCAACTCCCCAGGGCCTGGTCCAGAGGTCGTACAGAAACAGAGAGTCGCCAATGAGTAAACGACGCATAGAGTCCGTAGCAGGACAATGCAGAATGAGATGAGAGGTGTCTTGGGACGGTGTCCGCAAGCGCTGCAGGACGAATTCTAGATTCTGCCAATCATAGAGAGATAAGAACTTAACAGTAGGCTGTGTCCGTTGCAGCGAAGACGAGAGAGAGCACAACGAGCATGACGAGGGGGAACAACTTCCTCGGTAGAGATCGAGGGAACCTGTATGTCAAACAATTGCGATGAGACAATACACCTCCAGTCCGGGAAAAGACAAAAGTGGATACGGGAAACAAGAGGAGAGAAACTACAACGGCACTTGTTGCAGAGGGCACTAGTAGCACTACCCGTCTGGTCAGCTCATCAGCCGCGTCATTCCCTGGGAGAAACGAGTGTCCGGGGACTTATTGTACCTGATAGAACAGGAGGAGAGAGAAGACAGTTCATGCCAGATTTGCCACAGGGTCTGAGGTAAAAGGAAAAATGGAGGAGAACAGGGTGGTGAGGACAGAACGAGAATAAGATTGGAGGAGAAGATAAGTGGCAGACTTGCTGGTGCTGCCGAGACCAGCAAAGAGCGTACAGAATGGGGCAGGCCTCAGCAGAAAAACTTAAACATACTGGGCCTGCTCAAAAGGAAAGAATAGCCTCAGTGCCATAGAGAGAGCAGTTGGCAAATACGCCAGAGCCGTACTTGCCGAAAAAAAAAGAAACAGAGCCGTCAGTCCAGAGTACCAGATCATAAGAAAGGAGAGGAAAGGGAGGGCAAGCAAGAAGAGCCTCCCTAGGAGAAATAGAAGGAAGCATGAGTAAGTGAGTAGACGCAAAAGCTCTCCAGGAGGATTTGCTGAGTCTTGGTTTCACTCCAAGTCTGGCAAAACCTGAAATAGCAAGGGAGGTTGGGAGACGAAGAGCCCGCCCATAAGATGACAGAGTGAAATGAGTCAGGGTGACTCGTAGGGGAGGTAAAGAAGTCTCGTGGAGAAGTGGGATAGGGGAGGACGAGAGGCAACCGGTGATGGCGCGACGAGCCGCTCGATGGAGGCGTTTCAATTTGATGAAATTGGTAACGCTTAGAAAAGGAAACCATCCGGGTGAGGCATAAGTGAGAAGGGGCCGAAGAAAATCTTTGTGCAGAACAGAGAGGGACTCTGATATTTATTTATTGACGTGCTGTAGTGCTGTGTTTTGGCAAGCGAAGGAATTCGAAGTTGAAAAGTGATTTGTGAATATTTTGTTCTGTTCTCGATCGAAAAGTGCGTGGGTTAAAGTATCTTGGTGGAAGCCAAATTTTTCTAGCTATTAAGTTGCAACCAAACTTGATTATTCGATCGATACTGCAAGTCGCGTCAATTTTAAGAAGTAAATTAAAATTGAGATAGAACGAAAACTCTATTGAAACGCAACAGACATGATGCCGATCAAGCCTGCAACAAGTAATAGGTGTATACTTAAAAATTACTTTTGCGATTTGAGCAATATTGGATTTCCATTTTAGCCATTGCCTATGGCTCAGCTGCATGCAAATTGGGCAATTATCATCTTTGTCAGTTAGAACAAGCATACTATTTTCGATTTTGCTTTTCGTTGTTGTTTCTTTTTTCTTAAACATGAATTAAAAAAAAAACATTTATCACGAATTTGTGTTTTTAGATCCCAAGGTGTAGGTAAACAGCAAGAGGTTTTCAATTCATGTAAGTTGTAGAAACATCCCCCCTTCAACGGCTGCGATTAACATAGACGTAACCTCCACGTTGTCGTGTTTTCCACGGAGAGCGTGGAAAAGTGAGACCATTTCCAAATTTAATATGGTTTTTCCCAGGCAATGTGTAAAAAATTTCACCTTTCGATGGTGAAACAGGTGATGGTAAATGGTGAAACTAACTCTTGCATTATTTCCTACGAGTAGCGTGGAAAAGTAAGACCATCGCTAAATTTGCTGTTTTCCACGCAGTTCGTAATCAAATGCTCCAATTCAAATGGTGGCAATTCATAAAGTGAAAACTTTCACTTCGTGGCATTTTTCATAAATAGCGTGGAAAAGTGAGACCATCCTTAAATGCGTAACCTATATTAGAGAGCATTCGTAATAAAATATTTTACTTAGAAAGGTGGCGATGTACAGGGCGATAACTTTCATACTTGTAAGTTTCATCCCTTGCGCAGAAAACAGAGACCATCCCAAAAGGTGGGATTTACAACAGTTTTTGGTTTACGGTGCCGTCCAGTGGTATTAAAAACAGGTATCGTCTATAAACATAAAAGTGCTTAAATTTTAAAACAAAGGTCTATAAAGTTTGTGAGACTATAACTTGGAAGCAGTTAACGGCATTTGAGCAAGAAATTATACACAAATTTAATGCTGACATTTGAATAAATCGCGTTGAACGCGTAGTTCCCTCTGAGTTTTTGTAAAGCATTTTCAAATTACCAGAAAAGCTTTTTACCAACGTCGCCGTGAAATGAATTATCAAACATGGGGTATGCAACCTTCGGCCCGTGACGAGAAATTTCGTGGCCGTGGAAAAAATTTTGTGCCACAGAAATTGAATGTCAAACCTGTCAATTATATCTTGGAAAAACCAATCTCCAAAATATAAGTTAAGGTTTTCCAACATGTAATTCGGAGAATTTGGCGTGAATGAATTAATTTGGAAATATTGAAAGAATTAATTTCCAAAAAATAGGTCTTCATCTTCTTACTGGGAGAAAACTGTTACAGTCACTATTTCAAAGCTTATTTGTGTGTGGAAACAACATGTGCGTTAAGACAATTTTAACTGACTCGCAATATTTTTCGAACAGGTTGAAATTGGCCAGCCTGCAAATAAGATTGCTGACCTCTGTATTAAGCTGTTTTTTGGCGGTTTGGTACTGCAACTGGTTTTTAACGCCAGAATATAGTTTAATCGCAAGTGAAGAAATTTTGTGTGAATATTTGTTTTCTTTACTTTAGGCTACTAATAAAGCTGAGTGCCAATCAATATATCTGAAAATTCAATTTTTTGGAATGATAAACAAGGGAAGTAAACCAAAGGCTACTCTTACTCACTACTGAGTGCGAAACGGACGCTCTAACCACTAAACCATTGTGTTGGCAAAGCGTATATAAGTTGTTTTAGGGTACCGCAAACTAATAACGTTAGCCCTTTTTTTACAATTTGTTTTAGGAAAAATATTTTTGTTGTGGTCTTTTTTATGAGAAATTTCTATAAAGGTCATGTAATTTGATAACGTAAATATGACGACATAAGTTGTATTTGAAATGCTGCTCTGCAACAGCATTATGAAAAAAGATTTAGAATCATAGCTTGTTTTGTTTTTTCAAGAGACAATAAATATTGACAAACTGTCTCACGGTATTACAATAATTGTATACTTAACGCCACTAAAGTTATTTCCTGAGCTGAATCAGTGGCGTATGTACGTGAGGGGGCCTTGGATGTCCAAAAACCCCATGAAATTTAATGGCGTACAATTTTTAAATTATTAAAGCGATTTTTTGACTTAATAAGAGATCCATGCAAGCATGAGCTTGAAGCTTGTTCAAGAAAGCAATATAATGCTTATTTTTGGTGTAATTTTTAAAAAATTTATGAGGATCCTCGTCTTCTTCCTCTTCTAACTTTCCTAACTGTTCTTCTCCCAGGGAGTCGGCTTTGCTTTATGCCGCTTACTTGAGGTCTCACTTTTCCGTTTCTCAGCCAAAGGCCCTGCGCAGCAGAGCCAGAGGCTACCTCACTGAGCTCCGCCGAGCTACAACGATAATCGTGCCTTCGACATTCTTAAATAGAGAATCCACCATCATAAGTTTCTGTGTACGTTGCTGAGTTAAACCGTGTAATTTGCGAGAATGCGGCTTATTCTTTACAGTGAAATTTGCTGTTGTAAGCGTGTTATTTTGCTGAAAATATCACACAATCTTTCAGAGAATGACGTTTCATCCCTAATCTCTTGAGTTTTCGAACTACATGTAGTTTGGTGTACAAAAAAATCAGTCAATTCGTTATCAAAAAAACATCTTGAAATACTGAAGGGGAATCGGTTCTTCCTGTGGTGGCAGCGAATAAAAAGCTACAGTGTAAGTATAGCTGCTGCTCAGGCTATATGGTTTGGGATAGGGAAATTCACGACAAATAGCCGCAAACTCAGTCGCTAAATCAAGTGTCCACAAAGTGATGATGTTGAGATACGAAATTTTATTACAGCTCCGATATCCAAAATGACCACATGGTATATTTGATAGGGCGACAGAGTTTGCGGCTATTTGTCGTGAATTTCCCTATCCCAAACCATATAGCCTGAGCAGCAGCTATATGTAAGTTTTTGAACTATTTGAGGTCCCACGCAAATTATTAATTTTCAAGATTGTCGTCAGCAGCAAAACACTGTTATTTCCTCTGGTTCAAACTTTTTACAGAACCGAAGAACTACGCTCTTAGGCCTTATATACGGTAGCAACAGCCAATCAAAATTCACGATACAGGCCACGTGTAGTAAATTTTCTAGAATAATCAAGCCGGAATTTCTCAGATCTTGTTCTATAGATTCCAATTGTCACATTTCGCAAGTTAAACAGTAGGATCACAGTTTCGAAATTAAGTGGTGCGTAGAGCGAAAAGTAAAGACACGATTAGATTGTCTGGTGGCAGAACAAAGCATTCAATTGTTACGTAAGTCCAAATTTGATGAAGGCAGTTACGGGGGTTCGTCTTTGTGCAAATAAATACTCCTAAAACAAAGCGAACAGACAAACGGCGAAATAGTTAATTAGCACATTCGGTTTTTCTTTATAGTTAAAAACAAATATCCAACAGCTGGCAGACAGTTTTGGACCACATAAACTAAAGGTCTCCAGCAGAGTGAAAATCAAGCATTGAATTCGAGCAAACAGCACATTTGCCAAAAATAAAAATTTAAGAAATGTTCGATCCGTGACACACCGCCCCCCTTAAGCCGATGAGGGGTCACAAGGCTTAACACAAAGGCGCAAAAATGTACACCAAAAATACAATTTAATTTACATAAGAATCATACACTATCACATTCAAGCAATGCGCACATCTTAGAAATTGGACGAACACACACAGAAAACTGGGTTTGTAATTTGGCGCTTCTAATCAGACCCTGTTTGTCTGGAAAGGTTTCGATTACTCGGCCCATGACCCAAGAGCTACGAGGTGAGTTATCCATTATAAGAACTATGTCCCCATTTGTGACGTTGCGTGAAGTGTTGACCCACTTAGAGCGCTTTTGCAACAATGGCAAATATTCTCTAGTCCAACGTTTCCAAAATATATCTGCAAGATACTGCACTTGTCTCCAACGTCTCCTAGCAAAATTGTCCTTTTCTGAAAAGTTACCAGGAGGTAGGGAAACTTGTTCCTTTAAGAGGAGCAAATGATTAGCTGTTAATACTTTTAAGTCTCGAGGGTCATCCGTTAAAGTGGTGAGAGGTCGACTGTTTATTATGCCTTCGACCTCGCACAAGAGGGTGAGTAAACTCTCGTCAGTTAAAATTTGTTCGTTGCATATGCCAGTCAAATTTTTTCGAGTAGAGCGAATGAGTCGCTCCCAAACACCACCATGGTGAGATGCTCTGGGCACATTAAACTTCCATTTGATGTTGCGTTGCAAAAGGAAATCATTTATCTGGGCTTGATTCCAATCATCAATGGCTTGGGTAAGTTCCCGTTGGGCCCCCACGAAATTAGTCCCGTTGTCAGACCAAAGTTCCGCGACCTGGCCTCTGCGTGCAATGAAACGTCTCAGGCTTTGAATGAACGAGCTGGTTTCCAGGCTATATGCCACTTCAATGTGTACTGCCCTGGTGGTGAAGCAGGTAAACAGTACTCCATACCTCTTTAGTTTAGATCGGCCCTGCCTCACCAAAAATGTTCCAAAAAAATCCACTCCAACACAGGAGAAGGGAGGTTTATCAGGAATAAGTCTTTCCTCGGGTAAATTAGCCATTTTTTGTGTAAGTGCCTGTCCTCGAATCTTGCGACACTTTACGCACTTGGACAGCACAGAGCGCGCCACAGAGTTAACACTTACTATCCAAAACCTTTCCCTCAGCTTAGCAATGACGTGTAGGCGTCCCGTGTGGCCTAGTCTTTCGTGTTGCTCTCTGATCATAAGCTCACTCTCATAACACTTAGGCAGAATGATCTGATGCTTGTTGTCATGTGGAAGACTTGACTTTTGTAGTCGCCCACCAACTCTTAGCATTCCATGTTCCAAGTACGGATCCAAATTGCGCAATGAGCTTGAAGATGAAATTTGTTCACCTCTTTGCAACTTCTCGATCTCTTTTCCATAGTATCGCCGCTGCAAGTGTCGAAAAATTAGGTACTCCGCCTCCTGAATCTCTTCAAGACTCAGAAGATCCTTCGCATTTAAATGCGATCGACCAAGCCAAATGTTTTTGCAACGAATCACCTGAGCGCAAACTCGCTTTATTTTATGCCAGCTTGAGTAGTTCCTGCATAGTCCATCCAAAAGGCTGATGTCTGGTTGCACCTTTACGGCATAAATAAGGGTTTGGTCTCTTCTTACTTCCGGATCGCTTGTAAACTCTGGTGTGGTAGGATTTTGAGGAATTGTAGGCCAGTAATTAGGTGGCTGCCACAAAAAAGCTGGTCCAATTTTCCACCGATTACATTTTAAAAATTCGTCGATGGTCAGTCCACGTGTAAGTAGATCGGCTGGGTTATCTTTGGAGGGAACATAATGCCACTGTGAGGGGTCACACACGTTCTTGATTCTCTGAATTCGATTGGCCACGAAGGTGTGGAAGCACTTGCTTTCATTGTTTAGGTAGCATAGAACAGTCACGCTATCTGTCCAGAAAACGGATTGGACTTCCAACTCTGGCATTTGTAGTTCTCTGCGAATCATCAAGTCATTCTGGGAGGCCACCACTGCAGCGCATAGTTCCAATCTTGGAATGGTTAGTGGTTTCAGAGGGGCTAGTCGACCTTTTCCAAAAATGAGGGAGCAGTGGATTTCACCGTTTTTGTTGATCATCCTCAAGTAAGTGGCCGATCCATATGCTCCCTCTGATGCGTCTGCGAAGTGATGTAGTTGTGCGTGAACGATATTGCCAAATTTGGGAGGCTTGAAACATCTTGGCAATGTGAAGAGCTTCAATTTAGGAAGTTGCTCGAGCCAGTTTAACCACTTCCCCTTTTCATTTGGGGGAATCGGGTCATCCCAGCCCAACTTGTCACGGCAAAGTTTTTGTAGCAATACTTTTATGGGTAAAACTGCCACTGCTCCAAAACCCAGTGGGTCAAACACAGAGTTTATCATTGACAGAATCCCTCTTCTAGTACATGGCTTGTCTCTTCTTTGAACCTTAAATGTCAATGAATCTTTTTCCACGTTCCATTGCAGGCCTAAAGCTCTTTCTGTGGGTAGCTCATCACTAGCTAAATCCAAATCTAAAGCTTCCTTAGACCACTCTGACTTAGGGATCGAACCCATGACCTCTCGACTACTGCTTATCCATTTGTTCAAGCAAAAACCTCCTTTATCCAACAGATCGCGAAGCTCATGTACCAGTTTAATGGCTGTTTCGACCGTGGGAGCTGAAGTTAAGCAGTCATCAACGTAGAAGTCGCGCTTCACTGTTTCCACAGTTCTCTTGTCAAATTCTTGCTTGTGATCGGAAGCTGCACGCTTCAAAGCAAAATTGGCACAGCTAGGTGAACTCACGGTTCCGAAGGGGTACACGGTCATTCTGTACTCTTCAATTTCTTCATCTATATTTCCATCTTTCCACCAGATAAAACGAAGCAGGTCTCTATCTTCAACCGGGATTCTTACCTGATGGAACATGGCCTTGATGTCAGCCTGAACTGCCACTAGCTCCCTTCTAAATCTCATCAAAACGCCCAGTAAGCTATTTGTGAGGTCCGGTCCCTGCAATAAGTTACCATTTAAACTAACCCCATTAAACTGAGCTGAGCAGTCGAAAACCACTCTGATCTTACCTGGCTTTTCAGGGTGGTAAACTCCGTGATGCGGTAAGAACCATGTTCTACCTTCGGGCCCTGGCTTCTCAACCCTCTCACAGTAACCTTGGTCTATCATGTCGCTAACGAACCTTTTGTAGTCATTGTAGAATCCATCATTCCTGCTGAATTTCTTCCTCAGATGACTCGCTCTCTGCAGTGCTTGAACTCGGTTGTTTTGTAGCTTGAGATTTGGATACTTGATCGGGAGTCCGATTTCGTAATGGTGATCCTCCAGTTGTTTGGTAGATTCATTGACGGCTTTCATGAATCGCTGTTGATCGACTGACATCTCTTCCTTTCCGTTTACCAAGGAATCCATGATATCGGTGCAGAGAGAGCACATAGGGTGGTTCTGACTGTCGAATGAGGACCTGACAAAAAGGCTAGTCACGTGATCCGAACGACCGCCTGCGCAATTCAATGTCCATCCCACAGGTGTACGAATCGCATAGCTGCCAAACGGTTCTCTTATGACCTCTTGCGGTTGCATCACCATTCGATTGTTATTGCCAATTAATAGACCAACTTTGCATTTCACTTCCGGGATGTAGACATCTTCAAATTCAGCGTACTGGTCTGCATGAGCTTGAGTTGGGATGTCCTTATGGTTAACTGGCAGTTTCTTGCAGGAGTAAAGTGAGCTCAGTGGAATGCAGCAGATTTCGTCCATGTCAGTCACTTCCAGATTAGACACAATCTTTGTTTTTTGATGTCCTTGATCTTTATTGAGCGTGATGGTGCGAATTCCGACCTCCTCACAGTCTTCTATCTTTAGCTTTTTTCTAAGATCTTCAGTGACAAAGGAGTGTGTGCTGCCAGTGTCCAACAAAGCCTTGGTGACAACTAACTCAGCAGACCCTTTTCTTCGTATCTTCACCGGTACTACGGGTAGCAGGCTTTGTTCCATCTGCGGCAGATTGATGAGTCCATTTTTAACCACTTGCTTAGGTGTCTTGGAACTCTCGTTCTCACCATCCTTTACGGGCTTGCTAGCAGGATTTGATTCATCTTCGTCTGGTGGATGCAGCAGTGTTGTGTGAAACTGCTTACAATCACGCTTTTTGCAAGCCTCATTTTTGCGGCGGCAGAACTTAGCAAAGTGGCCTTCCTTTAGGCAGGCTCTGCAGAGTTTGCGTTGACTGACAAACTCTATCCTCTCGTGGTAGTTAAGGTCTCGGAACCTTTTGCATTGGTTTAGGAAGTGCTCCTTTTCACACATGAGACACTTGGCTGCGTGTGTGTCCTTGCTGTTCTTTACTTGTGTGGAAAAGTTCTTCGTTTTTCGGCTGGTACTGTTTTCCTGACTACTGTACGACTTGGAGGAGGTGGGTATTTGAGAAAGATTGGTGCTCTCTCGAGTCTTCTGTCGCACAAAATCACCGAGATCATTGATACTAATATCTCGGTGTTGTTTGTGCAATATTTGGTCCACCTCGTGGTTCCAGGCAGGTATCCAGGGTTGCGGCAGGCGATTCATAATTTTTGTCACCATATCCATGTTGTCCATCCGATTCAAGCAATCCATTCCTTGCAGAGTTATCAGACAAGAGGTAAAATCCGCTGAAAACTTAATCAGGCTTCTATGGTCATTCTCGCTAAGCGCTGGTCCTTTAACAATAGGTCTAATGCACGCTTCAATGACCTTATGCCTCTGACCAAAATACGACTGCAACAACCCTCTTGCTTCCTGATAACCTCGTTCTGCTGTTTGCATATGTTGACACCCCTTAATCAGAGAGTGCGCTATATCCTTAGTGTAGTGCAACAAAAAGAACAGCTTTCTATTCGAGTCGGTCAGTTGCTGATCAATCAAGACGTCGAAGGCCTTAATGAAGCTAAAATAGTCAGCTGGGTTACCATTGAAAAACGGAGGTTCTACCTTAAGGGTAGGTAATTTAGTAAAATATGAGTTATGTTGGGAATCGTCGGAATGTGCCAAAACATTAGCTGGATTAATAGGATTAGCATTGTCGGACAAGGTAGGTGTCTGCATAGCGCTTTGTGTGGGCACGTAAACCCCTGGGTGTATTGACGCATCACAATTAAATTGAGACATTACTCTAGTATTCCCAGTACCATTAGAACCAAGCACGTTAGTATTAGAAGCCTTAGGGACATAAAATGTCTTGGTTTCAAACGGCTTACTATATGGGTTAAGGTTTGAGACCATTTTAGCACAATTTACGTTAGCATCGCCATTAACTTTAGGCGAAGTACAAGGCACTGCCACTGGTACGGAAACGGAACTCGACACGTCAACCACAGGTCTTAAAATTAAAGATTCGTTATCAGGCACGGTTTTCACGAGCGGCACTTCAAATTTAGGTTTCAAATCCACGGGCTTATTAATATCAGTGAGCATGCCGCTACGAGCATTCCTAGTGAGGCCTGATTTAATTACGTCACTTTTCACACGATTATCATGCAAATTGGTGAGTGCCTTATTTGAAGCATTAGCAGTGCTAGGTATATTTATTGCAGCGTCCGCATTGTTTCCGACCATATCAACCACTGTAGATTTGCTTTGTTCGGGGTGGTCATGGGGGACGTTATCGTTAGCAACAAATGTTAGCACATTAGTATCACATTTACGTTTATCCGCACAACCAATATTAGAAAGTTCACTACTTAGCTCCGCATCGACCTGATCCAATTCGGCTTGTAAATGAGCATGTTCCAATTGTTGTTGGAAGATCATGTCTTGATGCTCTCTTTCTTTCATCAGTTGAAACTCTCTTTCCTCTTCATGACGTCTTTGGGTAAGCTGTTTTTCTTCCAGGCGAAGGCGCTGCTGCATTTGTTGCTGCTTCAATTCGTCAATGTGTTTCTGCGACTTGATTCTGGCTTCCAATGCTGCCTTGCGAGCCCTTGCGCTGCTTGTAGATGATCTCGACCAATTGCTCCGGCTTGACGTTGAACGCCAGGAGGTACTTGAGTGGTGGGATGATGGTGCGACCGAAGGAAATGTCGAAGAGCCAGCCATCTTCTTTGATTTGGATCGAGTCAGGATTTCGCTTTTGGGCGCCTTTGACTTGTAAGCTGATTTGTTGGAACGCTCACTTCGTTCATCATTTTTGTCGACTCGATCCTTGGTTGTTGAAGGCGTTGGTGCTGCAGGCGACATACTTTTCTTCGGTTCATCCTCTGGGGTTGATTGGGTTAGTGCGGTTTGGGCAAGATCTTCCTTTTGCATTGCAGAAGCCATTATATGACGTCGCAGATTCAAGAACAAGAGAACTGGGGGGGGGGGGAACAGCAACCAATTTTGTTCACGAAGAAGTATTCAATGTTCAAGATTAGCTTTCCAAAGAGTTCAAAAACTTACATATAGCTGCTGCTCAGGCTATATGGTTTGGGATAGGGAAATTCACGACAAATAGCCGCAAACTCAGTCGCTAAATCAAGTGTCCACAAAGTGATGATGTTGAGATACGAAATTTTATTACAGCTCCGATATCCAAAATGACCACATGGTATATTTGATAGGGCGACAGAGTTTGCGGCTATTTGTCGTGAATTTCCCTATCCCAAACCATATAGCCTGAGCAGCAGCTATATGTAAGTTTTTGAACTATTTGAGGTCCCACGCAAATTATTAATTTTCAAGATTGTCGTCAGCAGCAAAACACTGTTATTTCCTCTGGTTCAAACTTTTTACAGAACCGAAGAACTACGCTCTTAGGCCTTATATACGGTAGCAACAGCCAATCAAAATTCACGATACAGGCCACGTGTAGTAAATTTTCTAGAATAATCAAGCCGGAATTTCTCAGATCTTGTTCTATAGATTCCAATTGTCACATTTCGCAAGTTAAACAGTAGGATCACAGTTTCGAAATTAAGTGGTGCGTAGAGCGAAAAGTAAAGACACGATTAGATTGGCAGAACAAAGCATTCAATTGTTACGTAAGTCCAAATTTGATGAAGGCAGTTACGGGGGTTCGTCTTTGTGCAAATAAATACTCCTAAAACAAAGCGAACAGACAAACGGCGAAATAGTTAATTAGCACATTCGGTTTTTCTTTATAGTTAAAAACAAATATCCAACAGCTGGCAGACAGTTTTGGACCACATAAACTAAAGGTCTCCAGCAGAGTGAAAATCAAGCATTGAATTCGAGCAAACAGCACATTTGCCAAAAATAAAAATTTAAGAAATGTTCGATCCGTGACAGTAAGAAGAATCAAAACGTGGTGCTGTCTTGATCTTCAGCATTGGTAGCATGCTGAACAGACGAACAAACTTGAGAATTAACAAAAGAAGGTTCATCTTCATCTGAAGAATAGGAATCAAGAGACACAGCTGAGACATCCATGCGAGAACTGACTCGTGCTAATCGTAATTAGGTTGCGCACACTAATTATTGTATCAAGCAAGCGCCTCTACACCGTATGACTGCACGGGTTTATCTACTTTAGTCATTACATATTGTACATCAAGCGCTGCGGGAACAACTGCTCTAAAATCACGTTGCTGCAGCTTCATTCATCCAGTTGAAACGTAGCAAGAATGACCACTTCTTTGGTTTGCCAAAATTAGTTTTAAGTTGAATCAATGTCTAAAGAGAGGACTATACACGAGTTCCTTATTTAAAATAGAATCTATTTGAATAAGGAATCGATGATGACTATTGCATAATTGAAATATATTTTTGGTAATTAAAAGTTAAAGCTAAATGACTGCCTGTATTTAATCTAAAACAATGGTTCTTGACCGGCAGGAAATCATATCCATGCAGCGGGAAATTCTTTGTGGTCTGCAGCCTTGGAAATTGTTTGAAAGTTTACTCGAATATCCAAAGATGTAAACCTGATTACTTGGTCACGTAGTACATTTTTTCAAATAACTATTGCAGAGGTCCCCAAGTGGTGCGTTATTTCGATCCTTTTTGCTACTTTTTACATGTGTGAAGCTGGCTTTTCTGCTGTTTCCGCTCTCCTGCAACGTCACTAATTAATATCTATTTAGTGACGTTGTTCTACTAAACAGACGTCGAAAGAGAAATGCGTGTAGCGGTATCGAACATTACACAGCGATTTGATGCGCTATGTCAAAACAAAACAGCTAACGTACTGTATTTTTCGGACCATAAGGTGCACCGTATTACAAGGCGCAGTATCAATAAACGGCTTTTAACGCTTTTATTTTCAAACATAAGACGCATCGGTTTATAAAGGCGTAACAAATGAAACGAAAACTCACTTTGTATTTTATTCACAAGAAACGATCAAACGAACGAACAAACGAAAGAACAAGCAAACGAACAAACACATTTATTGCGTAACAATACGGTCTGTTTACCAAACAATTGCTGTGGTTTTGAATGCACAAACGGCAATTTTTGAAACCAGACAAGCGTAGGTCTCATAGTTAAGTTGTACCTAAATAACTACAATATTACCGGTGTATAAATAAACAGTGTAACGCTCGTCTGTTTGTCGAACACGCGTCGAATTCCCCAACAGATTGTATTTGAACAGTTCAATTCACATAAAGAAAAGCCACGGTTTCAACTGTTTACCAACGAAAGACGAGACACTCTGAATGCCGGTAATTTTGCACAAGTTTATAAAAAGATAGCAAATGCGTGAAAAAAAAGAGAAAAGTTTTAAGAAATGCAAACTTAAAGCTGAGACAGCAATTAGGGTCAGCAAATGATTGGCCGAAACATCATAAAATCGAAATTACTGCCCAGCTACGGTAACTTTCGGTCGTAAAATAAAAGCAAGCAATGCAGAGTTAAATTCAGCTATAAAAATGGCACTGTTTGCAAAATAAAATTTCTGGTAGATTAGTGAGTCGTGAGTTAATACAAGTTGGGAACCACTGATCTAGTACATTGTTTTACGAATATTATATTTCTAGCTTGAACGATATTTGTATGTAAGCCATAAATTAACAGTCGATCAGCATAAGTTGCAACGCTTTCACAAAAGTTTTTTGCAGTGAAATATGTCAGCCTTACTTTTGACAAGCCTTTAGTCTTTGTAGAAACTTAGTGTAGTGCAAAAATGTCAATTGCAAAGGATAATATTAAAATTAAGCGAAAATACAAGGAAGACTACCTCAAGTATGAATTTACTTGCCTTCAGAAGGATGGAGAGGATATCCCGCAGTGTGTGTTGTGCATGAAGACGCTGGCTAACAGCTGTCTAAAACCATTCCAGCTCAAGCAGCATTTGAACAATGCCCACAAGGAGCAAGCTAGCAGGTCAATTCAGTAATTCAAATCTAAAGAAGATTGTCTCAAACGTGTCACAATGGACAAAGGAGGTACATTTCAACCAGCAAATTTTTCTATCGCTGAAGCATCCTATGCTGCTGCACTTCGTATTGCTAAAGCAAAAAAAGCCTCACACCATTGCGGAAACACTAGTAAAGCCATGCCTCCTGGATTGTGCTAAAATAGCTTTAGACGATAAAGCTTATAATAAGTTAAAGCAAGTTTCTCTTTCTAATGACACAATCAAGAATAGAATCGTCGAAATATCTAGTGATATTAAAATTCAGCTCATTTCAACAGTAACATCTTCAGCTTTACCATTTGCAATTCAACTGGATGAGTCAACAGATGTTACTAACTTGTCACAACTTCTCGTTTACATTTGCCATGTATCTGGTGCGAGTATGAAGGAAGATTTTTTTATTTTGTCGCCCTTTGAGAACTACCAAGCTGTTGATGTACTACAAGTGGTTTCTGACTTTTTTGAAGAGAGTAATTTGAGTTGGAACAATCTGGTAGCTGTGTGTACAGATGGAGCGCCTGCTATGATAGGCAGTCGTTCAGGGTTTACAGCACTGGTCAAGCAGAAAAATCCAAGAATACGCGGCACACATTGCTTACCTTACCGACAGGCTTTTGCTACAAAGACATTGCCGAAGACTTTGAACACTGTGCTAGAAATCATAATCAGCATTGTGAATTATGCCAAGGCATCTGCCGTAAACAGCCGCCTGTTCCGTCAATTATTCAAAGAAATTGATTCACAACACGAGACACAATTGTTTCATACAAACGTAAGTCCTTGTATTATACCTTTTCAAAATCACTATACGAACACATAATACTACTTTTGGGTCAGATGGTTATCCAAAGGAAAAATGCTGGCTTGAGTGTGGGATCTACCAGCCGAGATTAAGCGATTTTTGCAGGAACGAGGCAAACATAATTTGTTAGTTGAGTTTAGTCACAATCTCTTTAAGCTATGTTATTCACATAACTTGTATGTAAACTTTAGCTACTACTCTGTAAATTAAGATTTAAATGTAAATATATGTGAACTGGTGTGCATTTTTACCCCTTCGTGCATGTTTATCAGGTGAGTCTGGCGTATCTATGTGATTTTTTCGATTTGCTTAATGCTTTAAACTTGAAGCTTCAAGGAAAAGACAGTGACCTGATTGCCCATTCCGACTGCATCAACAGGTTTATTGCCAAACTTGCCCTGTGGAGTAGAAGATTAAATGAAGGAGCCATCGATGCATTCCACAATGTGAGCGTCACTTTTGGCGATAGAAAACTACATACCGACCTCAGAAGTGACATTGCTGAACATCTGTACTATGTTAAGATAGAATTTGGAAAATATTTTTCAGACCTTTCCGGCGACGATCAATGGATCAAAGTCACAAGGAACCCTTTTCTACGTCAAGTAGAAGAAGTTCCAACAGCAGCTCAAGAAGAATTTCTTCAACTTATCTATGACCATGCGGCAAAAGATAGCTTTGACCGCATGGAACTGGGGTCTTTTTGGCTGCAAATGAAGTATAGGTATCCTCTCCTGAGTGAAGCAGCTTTGAAGTTGAATACCGTTTTTAACAACTTACCTATGCGAAGCGGTATTTTTCCGGATGTTGTTATTAAGACCAAAACTGGCAAGTAACTAGAATTGGAGGATGACTTACGTTTTACCGTTGAACCTCGCATCGAGATGTTAACGAAAAAAAACAATCGCAAAAATCACATTACAGTAAACACTTTGTTTTTGTGTTATGATATGATGTTGCAATAAATTTTTTAGTAAAATCATTTTAATTGTTACGTAATAACCCGAAGCTTATAAACCACAATACATCATCACTGAAAATAACAGAGTGGGAAATCCAAACTTGGTGATTGGGTTTAGCGGGAAACTAAATCAAAAAGGTTAAGAACCGCTGATCCAAAATAAGCAATATATCCGAAACCATGAAAACCACGCTTTTTTTGTTTTTGTTTTTATTGCCATATTTATCCTCCATTCACGAGAAAGCGAATTGTATCGCTATACTTTGGACGGGAAGTCCGCACTCGCTTGGGAGTTGCCTTTTTCGAGGTTTTTATGGGCCACCTGTCTTCCACATAAAGGTGGGGCGTCCCGTTAAGTGCCTTGTCCAAGGACACAACAAGCGAACTTGCCAGCTTGTTCTCCACAACCTTCCCGAAATGCCAAGCGCCAAGCAGGGAAGCTGCGGATGCCATTTTTTAAAGTCTTTTGGTATGACTCAACAAGGGGAATGAACCCCAGGTCTACCGACTACAAAGCGGACGCTCTAACCACTACGCCATTGCGTCGCTGTTGTGCTTGATGGGTATGATAACGCAAGTACTAGATGTCATGAGGACTTACGCCGAAATTCCCTTCCATAGAGCACATTTGTAAAAATTGATCCGAGCAGTTCACCTCTTTTTACTCAGGATCGCCGCCTCAGCTGCATCGAAAACAAAGCTGAATTCAATAAGTTTGTTTCTATCCTTCTGAAACAATCCGAAGTTGAAGTTGACAACTGCTCTGGTGATGCTGACAGTTCCACCGTAGAGAAATCCCTTGATTATGTTTTTCTTCGAAAAGGTTCAGTGAATGTAATTGCAGATGATACTGATATAGTTATTATGTTAATAAATCTCTAGAAGTCTGACACTCATGATGATATTCATTTCGTCCAAGAGCGCTTCAATGGAGCCTGAAGCATTAAAGAAACCAACCAAAGTATTGCGCATATCAAAGAAGATCTTCTTTTCCCCCATGCGTGGTCAGGATGCGACACAACGTCATTGATATTTGGCAAAGAAAAAAAAACTTGCTTACAAGTTTCCTAAAATCAGAAATGCTGAAAGAAAATTCTGCAATTATCAGCAGTGTTTCCCAAAATGAGGTCGGTGCAGCATCTATAGCTGCATTCAAAATCTGGTACGGTGGCAAAGTAGATTCAACGTTTTCTACACTCAGATATGCACTTTTATAAAGGGATTATATAATAATCAAAGCCCGCTAAAGTCAAAATTTTTTCAGGACCTTGTTACATGATCAAACGTCTACTAACGTTCGTTTCAGGTCTTCAGGAGTCTGTTTTGCTAGATTTTATAAGTCAAAATAAAGTCAAAATTTTGCATAAAGTCAAAACTTCTCAAAATTGTCTTTATCAAAAATTTCCTTACAAAAACGAACAAATTTATATTTTATTATATTTTTTGAATTTTTGAGCTGCTATCAAAATTTTATGCGCAGTTTTATTTGATTTTAAACTTCTCAAATAGTTGCAATCGTAAAAATGCGTGCGGTAATTGAGAAGGAAGTAGCACTCATTATGCATCAAATCGTCATTGTTGATGCATAAACACATAATTGTTAGACAATTAATCTATTCCTATAAAACCTTTGCGCTCTTTGCACGTGGTCTTTTAAGTTGTAGCTTGCAAAACAAAGAATGCCTAAACAAGCCAAATCTTCTACAGCGAAAATTAGGCAAATTTGCCAGGAATATCCGGATGAGTTTTCGGCAACTCCTGCTCGCGACTTGCGATGCAACCTTTACGACGCGTCAGTCAAATGCAACAAAAAGTTTTTTGTGGAAAGCCACCGAAAAAGTAAGCAACACCGAAGAAAATTGGAGACGAAGAGCAAATCCCAAAGTAAGCAAACCTTTTTACAACTCGATCAAGTAAACTTCCAGGAACAGGTTGTCTCTTCATTCTTAGCTGCAGATATCCCACTTCATAAACTCAACCATCCTTGTTTAAAGTCTCTGTTTGCTACAATGGAAAAAGTATTGCCTTCGGAGACTGCAGCCCGGGCATGTGTTGCTAAATTAGCATCCCAAAAAGAAGAACAAATTCAAGAATTACTTCGTGACAAAAAATTTTTTTAATTGTGGATGAAGCAGAGATTGCTAAACAAAAGTATATTAGTGTGCTTGTGGGCAGCTTAGATGCCCCAAATCAGACATTCCTCGTTGATTGCCATCCACTTGATAGCGGTAGCAAAGTTAATAGCAGTATTGTTCTGCACACTGTGGATGACATATTGTGACAACTTGAAATAAAACGCGAGAATTTTTCATTGTTCTTGACTGATGCTGCTCGGTACATGTCTTTGGCTGGAAAGACATTAAAGGAATTATACTCTTCTTTGATGCATGTCACCTGCGTTGGGCACTTACTACATAACTGCGCTATGCGTGTGCGTGCTTATTTTAAAAATATTAATGAAGTAATAGCAACAATCAAGAACAAAAATCGCAAGAAAGATTTTCATGATGCTGGTCTGCCATCTCCTCCTGACCCTGTAATTACAAGATGGGCAACTTGCCTTAGAGCTGCCTTATATTACAATGAGAACCTTCCAGCTGTTCGTACCATTGTCAACAATTGGACAAGTGCAGACCTCTTAGTCAGCAGAGCAAAAGACGCTATCAATGTGGAAGATTTGGTGCCGGACTTGGTTGAAATAAATCAATACCGGGCTCTAGCAGCCAACGTAGAGTTCTTAAAAGGAAGTGTCTGCACGATAACCGAAGCATACGGACTGCTGGAGAATATGCAATTCGATGATGATCCGTGTGCAATTAAAGATTACATTAAAAAACGACTATCCAACTCTGATTTAGAAATAATAAACTGTACCAACTTGACAATTGACCCAACAAGCTACGCACTATTGCAAAAAGCCCAGCCAACCTCTGCTGCTGTTGAGAGGTCGTTTTCTATGCTCAGTAAATTACTGAGAAAAGACAGAAATTTTGATGTTAAGAACGTAAAAAAATATATAGTGCTGTACTACAACAAAAAGTCCTGGTAATTATACTGTGTGGCTTTCGTTAAAAACATCATAGACAGACTGTTAATGTACAGTACAGTTGCGATAACAACGCATTTTTTGCATTACACACTAATTGATACCGGTACACACAATGGCTCGTTATCCTAGGTTTCGACGTCATGCGTCGCTTTGTTGCATTAGCTTGAAGACTGAGTGATTGAGAAAATGTTTAAAGTAGGCTACCTTCTTCTTTAAAACTATGTAAATTGCGAATTATAAAACATTTTTAATCAAAAAAGTGCAACAAGACATAAATAATAGGCGAAAGCAGTTAGGTCAAAATTTTGCTAAAATAAAGTCAAAAATATATATTTTTAGGTAAAAAAATGGCTCTAATGATAATGCTTACACTTTTAAGATTTTGTCCAACTCTAGACACCCTGGATGTAATACTCACCGTTGTTCACTTTTAGACATGGCAAATACATGCATATTAACATGCAAGGGGTCACTACACCGGAAAACTTCAACCAAGCCAAAAGGCAGCCTACTTCCGTGGGCTACGAACTCATTATAACGTTATGCGGTGGTCTTTACTTGGTGAAGAATTCAAATTCAGTGTTTGTGAATTGGGATGGAGCAACAACAAAAACAATGAACTCGTCCCAGTAATGGCGTATAGCTTATGACTATAGCACCAAAAACCTTGACCAAAGTAATTAGATGCAGATGTAAGAAATCAACAAAAAATTCATGGGGAACAAAAACTTGCACTTGTCGCGGGTATGGAATGACGTGTGTTTCTTCGTGTTGTGAATGCCATAGTGTTGAATGTAACAATATAGTAAGTATATTTAAAATACAAAGACAGTCTTACATCTTTTTTCTTTCTAGGCTATAATTAGTATGATCGACAAACTTAAAGGACGAAAGGAATGACTTGCAGTAGACTATTTCACTTTTGCAAACCGTCGATGTTGGAACCGAAAAAGAGAAAGCTCTGAGCAATGAAGATGAAGCGGAACGAAACAAAGCAGAGGAAAAAGGCGGTATCTTTAACGTGCAAAAGTAGCGGCGATGCGGTTTCCGCTACTTGAAAATTGCGTGATACTTTTTTATGGCGCTACTATCCACTTTTGCCATGCAGTTGCGCTCAAAATTTTAAGACAACCTACCGAAAATCAGATTTTTACAATAACTCGGACAAATTAACACTTTAAGTGCTTTACGACGTAGATCTACGTCATTGGATACTTTGCATTGAGTGCTTTATGACGTAGATCTACGTCAATTGTGAAAAACGATTACGCGTAAACGCGAAAAGCGCCCGGCACCAGCGAGCAGACGTGCGAAAAGCGCCCGGCACCAGCGAGCAGACGTGCGAAAAGCGCCCGGCACCAGCGAGCAGACGTTGCAAGATGCGCGCGGCACTTAAGGCTACATCACCAGCCCCTATTGTGTCCTTATCACAACGATAAGCAACAGACGCTTTTATTACAATCGTCAAGAAAGAAATACAACTATTGAATTCACTCATTCTCGGGTTTTGGCTGAAGATCCCCTCAACAAAGCATTGGGACAGCAGAAAGCAAACTCTGGAATGAGAAACAAAAAATATTAAAAACAGAAATTTTTGTGCTCTGCTTCAATCTGTGAATATAGAAGCGTGATGGGACTTTTATAAAAGGACTTTGTTTTCACCGGTTTTGTGTGTGTCCTCAGAACTACAGCACAAGCATCAATCTAGATTAGCAGCTAGCATGCCATTTTAACGACGAAGAAAACTGTAATGTGATATGGGAAAATTTGCGGAATAAACGGCATCACACAAAAAATAAATCAGAGACATTGAAATTCGTTCACTGGAATTTTTTTCGATTTCAAAAAGGGAGGCTAAAGATATAGGTTTTAGGTGCATGGTAAGGTCCTCTCCCCACATAACCAGGCATTGCTAACCAGCGGGGAATAACAAGGGTTGCTGATTGGATTTAGAAATTGCCAACAGGTTTCTAAAAGCAGCGTCGCGACCCTCCAGTGCGTAGTTCTTATCAAGATTTATTCGTAATGCTTTATTTTTGGAATTCAACCGGTCTAGAGAACTTTTTGTCCCAATTTTATACTTTCGCGATCTTTATTCGGAGGGAAACTTGGATTGAAAGGCTTTGTCCTCGATTTTGATTTATGAGCATTTTTTTGGAGATAAACTAATGCAATGAACTGTTTTTTACATCTAAGTGGAACACAAATAAAAATGGTTCTATTGGTTTGGAGAGGTGAAAAAAGATTTATTCAAAGTTGAACGAGGGTAATGACGAAAAAAGATCAAGAAGCACTGGACTGGACAAATACGTTAAATTGCCTCACGAAACCGTTTCAAAATTTATTCTAACGTAAACTGCTTTAATCAAATGGAATAGAGCTTTTGTAAATCGACAGGACTTCACAAAGCTTCTGCCGTCACATGTAACAAGAGCTCGAGCGACTCCACACAATTCAGAGCGGTCGTCCACCTCTGCAAACATTGAGTAATAGAAATATAATTTAGTTATTATTAGTTATTTAGCAGACATTCTATCTTTAGGCCAACGTAATTTTTTTGACAATATAGCGCAACTGATTATAAAACGCGTGATCTATAAACTGGCACACATTCATACTTAAGGCACACTGGATTATAACTCGCACCAGGCAAAACAAAATTTTGCTTTTTTACAGCTGCACTTTCTGTCTCTTCACAAAGACTATTTTTTCGATTTCTAGTAGTACAGTAGACGCCGCCTAATATGACCACCTTGGGACCAGACCATTTTGGTCATAATATCCGAATGGTTATAAAAACCGAAGCCGCCATAACAGCTCCTGAATCGACGCCGTAAGCCACGAGAAGTCCAAATACCGTCAAATTCATCGTTTACCCGAAGTAACAGTGTGACGTTGGCAGTAACACAAAGTACAGTACTTTAACACTACAAGTGACGGTAAAACTTTGTACACTGTGTAACAATATGTTGAAAAAGCGAAGTTATAAGTGCGTGGCGGGAAAAAATACTGTACTGTAACAAGAAAGATGGAGAAAATGTTGGTCATATTATCCGAAATTTGGTCATATTAAACGGAGAATTTTAAATGGAGAAATTGCGGAGCGTAGAAAATTGGTCATAATAAGCGGCTGGTCATATTATCCGTGATCATAATAAGCGGCGCCTACTGTACATTGAAGCATCAATATACCGGTATACTGTAAATCACAGTGTCAACTCCTGAAATCAAATAGTCAGTGTATATCGTGCCCTACTTCTTAAATGGAAGGCACACGGGATGACAAGGCGCATCATCTTTGAACAGAACTACATTCATACCGAAGACGCACTGCCGACTTTTGGGGCATTTCGACTATTTTATAGGTGTCTTGTCCGACAAATGCAATAACTAACAGTCTCTGTAGCAGTGTTTTCAATACGAATTGTTTTTTTAACAAAAAATATCATATTAAACGTGAACAAATTTAACAAACAGACACATCGTGGACAAAATAATCAATTAATATACTCCATACAGACACAAATATCAATCAAGTACTCATGCCGTGATTGCGATTGCGGCTATATCTAGGGGTTACTCGACTCGAACTTTCCTCAAATAAAATGTTCAAAAATCATATTTTACCACCCGAGCGCATTTAACAACTGACACTGTTGCTGCCACATCCTGTTCTTTCGGATAGGGACATGGCGGGAAATATAAAGCGATGTTCATGACAGCAGTGATTGTGTGTTCGAATCCCACGATTACACTATTTTCTAGAAAAAAGGCGATTTACAGGCATTTTCTGTTTTGCGACAAATATGCACGAAGCCGGCATCACTGACAACTCCGGTCTTAACACGATATTCTACCATTTCTAGGACTCCATGCTCTTTTGCCACGCCCCATCTCGAGTCAGGGGTTGGGTAACAAAAACATGTTCTTGCGTAACCGAAGAGGTTTTCTATGTGGCCGAAAGATAAAAAAATATTTACTTCAGTTCTTTTTACGAAGAACTTCACCTTCCATTGAATATCTTTTCCCAACATCAGCTCCCAAACACGGTCTACATTGTGTCATTCAAAAAAGTAGAAACAAGGTAAAAAAGAAGAACAGTAGTAGTACACGCGCCAGCCACTAACGACTGCCGAATACACATGCAACACTCTTACAAAAAAGGGAAAATCAAATTCATTTTTAACATAAAAAAGTTTTCAACATGCTCATTTTAAACAAACAGAACAAAAATTACATTTTCTGCGAGAACTGCAATTAAAAATTTAGGCAAAACAAAAATTTTGCTTTCAACCTTTACATCATTGTCACTTCAAGATTATTGAATCAGAAAAGCAACAACAAGAAATAACATTTTTTAATGATTTAAGTGATTAGCAAAAAAATGATTTAAGTGATTAGCAATAAAATTGTGTGCCACCAACACGATGGTGGCACACAATTTTAACATGGTTGTGAAAAAGCTATGTTATAGAAGCACTCGCTGATAACGGTAATGCGTTGAATGATAAAAGCCAGGCTCATACACGTTCTAATGTCTTGACAATTTGGAAGCAAGCAGGACAATTAAGCAAGCATATAACTGCAATTAGGCAAAGTCAAACTCGCTGACGGCTGAACTTTCAAAACATAAGGACGCGTTCTTTGTAGTCTTGCCTACTGCCACTGACGTGAGTTATGCGATGAAGAAAAGCATTCCACAAAACAGCGTTCTCAAAGCTTCATTAAAGCAAAATCATGAAAATTACGGTTGTTTTACGTGATTGTTACAACATATTAACTTTAAATGTGGCCAAAAATAAGTACAGACAACACAGCAACAGCTAAGCTGTAGGTGCCGGCGAAGGTTCAGAATGGATTTGTTCATATTCATTGCGGCGTCGGCGGTTTAGCAGTGTTTCTTTTTCGTGTGCGAGCGATTGTAACAAATCATCATTCTTGTGGTAATAATAAACTTTGAAAAACGCAAACACGGTCGCCACTATCCATGTGCACACGCTGAACCAAAGGCCAAACTGAAAAATAAATCGTCAAATCCGTACGTCATCAAAAAATTGCGGTAGGGGACATAGACGCCGGACTTCGAGGCAATATTTACAGAGGGCAGAGGGGCATCACCAATTCCTACATGTGCAAAAAAAAATATTATTTTATCAGATTTGCTCGCTTGTGGCAGCCGATGATCTTTCGGTTTAGTAAACATTTCCATTCATCAGGGTAAAACCTCCACCGAAGTACCTGACGAGGATACTTACTTTGGTCAAATCAAACTGCTCACCGCGAAACCAGCCTCTAAACACGACCTTGACTATATGTTTTGGCTTACCATGAAAATACAGCTTTAGCAGGGAAGGTTGTGAGACGTACAAAATACTAGTAGGAGAGCAGTATCCTAGAGACCATGTCCATCGAAAACAACAGAAACGCTAACTAAAATTTTCCTAAAAAAGGTTACATTTTCCAACTGCAAAAATAGCGCTTTAGCAACGTTGAGTTTTAATACATCAGCAAAATAACCACTACATTGTAAAAAAATCCATTTCAGCCTTCTACTGATTGTTCCGATTTCATAGCAACGTTACATTTGACTGAACCAACCTAAGACACATAGTAGAGCCACACTGCACCAATCAACAGCCGCCTCAATGTGGTGGTGCGGTCCCCGACCCCGTTCGGGTTGAGTCGAAATGGCTGTTGGACTTCCCGAGGGTCCTAGTTACCCCGGGCACTCTCCTTCATTTTTTCGCTATGCTGCCACCTGAACGACAGCTGTAAGGCAGCACACAGCTTCTACAAAATCGGTCGCCTGTTTTCTCTTTCTCTTTTCTCCTGTCCTTCTCTTGCCCGTCTTCGTCTCCTCATTCTTCTCCTTCTCTTGATAAGCGGTAACGTTCATCCCAACCCTGGCCCCGTCTTTTCTTGCTCTGTTTGCGCTGGAAATGTGACCTGGCGGAACAAGTTAGTGCAATGCTGCACCTGCTCCAAATGGGTCCATCTAAGGTGCTCACAACTTTCCCTCTCCAAATTCAGAGCTCTTGGCAGCTCTCACTCTTGGACTACACCCTGTTGTGTCCCCACTCGTAACACTATGACTCCCTCCTCGGACATGTATACCTAAACTGTATAACCTAGCCCCCACTCTGCTAATGCTGCACTCTCGCCCCAACCTCATCTTCAAACCTCTTATCCCTCGTCGGCCCATTTTGTATCTTCTCCCTCTGCCCTTTCACCAACGTCGCTTGCTCCTGGCTGTCCTACCTCTTGCCTTCTCTCCCTCCGGACTCTCTCAGGGTTCTCCAATGGAATGCTAAAGGTCTTTAAGTCAGGAGCACTGAACTACTTCATTTTCTTTCGTCACATCCTGTCGACCTTATCTGCATTCAGAAATCCAATCTTAACTCATCTTCCTCTTTCCGAATTCCTAGATTCTCTGCTCTGCGTTCTGATCGCATCCACTCCCAGTCTGGCATTCTCTCTCGTGATGCCACGCACGCGAGCAGCGGCATCATCATTTTCGTCAAGCAGGGCTTATCCTTATCTGAGCTTTCTACCTCCTAACTCTCCTCGCTTGATCCCTATTCTGATTATGTAGGGTCAACATCTCTCTTAACAACTCCTCCTCGCTCTCATTTCTTAATGTGTATACCACCCTATTTGCTCTTCTCCCACGGATGGCAGAACCGACTCTTTTCTCCCTCCATTCTTCTCTCCTCCAGAAATCTCTTCATTCTGGAAGACTTCAATTGCCATCAACCTTTCTGGAACTAAAGAGGCACTTCCGACTCCAGTGGGGAGGAAGAATTCGACTGGGTCATCTCTTCTGAACTCCTTCCCCTCAATGACCCTGACACACCCACTCTTCTACATCGTTCTTCTGACAGTCGCTCCTCCCCTGACATTTCTTTGCTCCCTCCTCTCTTGCCCTTTCTTGCTCCTGGGAGGTGCTTTAGGACCTGGGTTCTGACCATCTCTCAATTCTTCTATGTGTCCTCTCTCTCTGGTCTTTTGGCCCAACGAGCGTCCCCCTTCCTTTAATTTTCAGAAAGTTCACTAGGATGACTTTGTCTCCTACTTTGACTCCCACTGTCCTTCTGCAGAGGAACACTCGTCTCTTTCTCTTTTCTCTGCTGCAGCTGTCTTTACCTCTCTGGCACTGAATGCGGCCAAATCTTCCATTCCTTTCGACCGCATCAAACGCCCTCCTAAAGCCTGGTGGTCTGCTGACGTGGAAAATGCGGTTAGCGAAAGATGCAAGGCTTTCGCCACCGCTCACAGAAGCGATGAAGATCGCCAGGCTTACATCTCCGCTTCTCGACGCGCCTCGTCAGTCATCGCCAAGGCCTGGCTGAGGCATGGCAGACGACTTCTCTACTCTTTCACCCAAATCAAACCCAAAAACTGTATACTTCCTTCTTCGCTCTATCGCTGGCTCTCCTTCCTCGTCTTCCCCTTCTTCTAATTTCTCTAACTGTTCTTCTCCCAGGGAGTCGGCTTCAGTTTATGCCGCTTACCTAAGATCTAACTTTTCCGTTTCTCAGCCAAAGGCCCTGCGTAGCAGATCCAGAGACTACCTTTCTGAGCTCCGCCAAGCCACGTGCCCTAAGGAGTCTCACTCGTCCTTCTGCTCTCCTTTCTCCATCACTGAATTTCTTGCGGCTGCCTCCAACCTCTCCTCCTTCACTGCCACTGGCCCAGACAAAGTTGCCTATCCCATGCTAAAGCATCTTCCTTACTCTGGCATGAATTTTTTCTTCACATTTTCAATCTCTTCTGGACTTTGCATTCCTTTCCTTCCATCTCGAAGACATCCTCTATTGTTCCCATACATAAGATGGGAAAGCCTCTCGACTCTCCTGCTTCCTTCCGGCCTATCTCTCTCAAAGCTTCTTACCTCTTCCTAGATCTCAAAGTTTTTTGAACGCATCATTTTATCCCGTATATTCTTCTTTCTGGAGTCTAATTCCATTCTCCCTCCCCGCCAGTCTGGTTTCCGCCCTGGACGGTCTACACTTGATCAAATTCCATATCTTTCTCGGTCCATTTTGGATGGGTTTAACAAACCCAGGCCGGGCTCTCGAAAGATCCTCGCTACTATTGATTTCTCTAAAGCTTTTGACTCTGTCTGGCACCCTGCCCTTTACCATAAACTCATTTCAGCTGGCCTCCCTCCTTGCTTTGCTCGTTGGACTCAATCTTTCCTTTCTGATAGGCGCGCTTGCGTGATTTTGGAAAACCACAAAAGTCACTCCTTTTGAGTCTGTTGAGGTGTTCCACAAGGATCCATTCTAGGCCCTGTACTTTTCTCTCTTTTCATTAATGATCTTCCTGCTTCTCTACCTTTTTCTGTCAGCTGTTTCCCTTACGCTGACGATATGGCCATTTGGTCCTCCTCCTTTCCCTTCGTCCCTCCTGCGGTGGAGGCCTCACAAGGAGCTCTGTTTCAATTGCAGCGTTGGTCTGAGTACTGGTGTTTTCCTCTCAATCCGAGCAAATGTGAAGCCTCCTTCTTCTCACTGGATTCCCACCAAGCTAACCTCCAGCCCAACCTCCTCTTACTCGGCTCCCGCCTCTATTCTAATCCAACTCCAATCTTTTTTGGGATCACCTTCGACCGCACTCTGTTCCTTTTCTAAACATGTATCTTTGCTGAAGGCCAAGTTCTTCTCTCGTCTCAAGGCCTTATGTTTCATCTTTGCTTCCTCATGAGGCTCCTCTAAGAAGTCCCTCTCTCTTCTGTATAAAGCTTTTCTTCATCCCCTTCTTTCATATGCTTCAGCCGGATGGTCTTCTTTTCTAAGTTTTACTGATTCCACCAAATTGGAACGCCTCTACCGAGCAGCTAGTCAAGCCATCACCGGCTGCCTCTCGTCCTTCCCCATCCCACTTCTTCTCTCTAAGGCTTCTCTACCTCTCCTATGAGTCACCCTGACTCATTTCACTCTGTCATCTTATGAGCGGGCTCTTCGTCTGTCAACCTCCTTTCCCATTCAAGATTTGGCCGGACTTGGAGTGAAACCAAGACTCTGCAGATCGTCCTGGAGAGCTTTTGCTCCTCCTCACCTGCTCATGCTTTCTTCTAGTTCTAGGGAGGCTCTTCTTGCTTGCCCACCCTTTCCTCCTTGGAATCTGCATTCCTTCAGTGTGGAGTCCACCCTTTTCTCTTCATGCTCCTGCTCTGATCCCCATCCCTCTCGCCAAGACGCAGCTCTCGCCCACCTTGACTCTCTCCCCCCTCAGGATCTGGTACTCTGGACTGACGGCTCTGTTCTTTTTCCTTTTGGCAAGGGCGGCTCCGGCATACTTGCCAAGTGCTCTCTCTGTGGCACTGAGACCACTCTTTCTTTTTCAGCAGGCCCAGTATGTTCAAGTTTTTCTGCTGAAGCCTGCGCCACTGCACGCTCTTTGCTGGTCTCAGCAACACCAACAATCTGCCATTTCTCTTCTCTCCTCCTTCTATCTGACTCTCATTCTGTCCTTGCCACTCTGTCCTCTCCTCCATCTTTCCTTTTACCTCAGACTCTGTGGCAGATCTGGCAGGAACTGTCTTCTCTCTCCTCCTGTTCTATCAGGCTACAATGGATCCCCGGACGCTCGTTTCTCCCAGGGAATGATGCGGCTGATGAGCTGGCCAGATGGGGAGCGCTACTTCCGCCCTCTGCAATCCCTTGTAGTCTCTCTCCTCTCATCTTTCGTATCTACTCTTTTCAGACTGGAAGCGTATTGTCTCATCGAAATTCTTGGACACATAGGTTCCCTCGATTTCCACCAAGGAACTTGTGCTCCATCGTCATGCTTGTGTTCTCTCTCGTCTTCGCTGCAATAGACTCAGCCTTCTGTTAAGTTCTTATCTCTCTATGATTGGCAGAATCCAGAATCCTTCCTGCAGCGCCTGCAGACACTCGTCCCAGGACACCTCTCATCTCATTCTGCATTGTCCAGCTACGGACTCTACGTCGCTCACTCTTTGGCGACTCTCTGTCTCTGTACGACCTCTGGTCCAGGCCGTGGAGAGTTGCCCGGCTTCTGGGGCTCCATGGTTTTCCGTCATGCCCCCATTCCTCGGAAGGGGTCGGGTAAACACCAACAAGAGCCACACGAATTCATATTTATAGCAACAATATACGAATTGGAATGATTATTAGAATTAAAAGTACCCTTAATTAGGTAAAACCTTTATCAGAAAAAACTTCACAGCAATTAACAAAATGCTACTACGTCTTACCTCTGCAGTGTGAATGTTAGAAAAAAATCTACTTGAATACACGGGATGATAAATAATATCAAGGCATGATAAATCCACTTTACTGCATCTGCAAGATATTAACAAAAAGATCAAAAAAACAAGACTAAAAAAGATCGTTACATGAGTCATAGTTAAACTCGTGATGCTTTTGTTGCATGTATATTAAGGCTAACGATGCAATAATGCATTCGACACCACGTAAAATTGCTTTGGACTTGAAGTTTATTCATGCGTTTAAGCTGATCCTCAGTGAGGTTTTTGGTTAAACAGAGCCACCGCGACCACTAGACAGCTCGACAGTCCATAGGGTTTTGGTAACTTTTTCAGTTTGTTAAAGTTTTTGCAATTTTGCAAGCAAAATCTTTAACCAACTGTTTAATGCATGGGAGACAGCCAAAAGAAATTCAAGACAGACACTTTTTTAGAGCAATACGTCTCACGCAAATTTTAGGCGACTGCGACGCAACAGCAAGTGGCGGCGACTTAAAATATCGTGCACGCCACTGCCACGCTTTGTTCGTATTAACAATTAAAATTGGAAAGAAGTAATCAAACCCTAACAGGATAGCCTATCCAAGCGGCTTTACTCCATATCAGTAAATGTTAAAAAAGGGTCTGCTACTAACAAACAGTAATAAAGTCAGCTTAGACATTTATTAGCCATAAGAAAAATTAATTTTGCTAACGCATCCTCAGTTTCTGCCAAAAAGTAATAAAAATCGCACAAAAAATATTTTCAAACAAACTAGAGGTAAACCAGAGAAAAGGCTGTACTAAGATAATAAAATCTTCAAAACTTAACAAGCAAAAATATTTATCTGCACAGGGTCTACAATAACAATAAACAGCTATCAAAACTACAGGCCATAAAACTAGCTCCGACTCCTTTCAAAATACATTCAAACTAATATGAACCTAATATGATAGGTTAAGTTATATAGAAATAGATGCGAGATAAAAGAGACGTCTAATTACGAAATAAACAAAGGGCAGTATATCATAATAATGAGTAAAGGGCCATAACCTATAGAAGCAGTGACGTAAGTGATAGATAACACACTGAGATGTGAGAGGAAATATAACTAAAACAGTATTTCAAAAACGAAAAAATAGTTACGAAGTCACTTAATTGAGGGCAAGAGCATTTTATTTATGTTAATAGTGGCATTTAATTTGTCTAGCCATATGTTTTCGTAAATAGATAAAAGATGTTTGGGCGGTTGATCTGCAAACGTTACAAAAAAACAATCGGCAATATCAGGTTTTGTCTGTAATGTAAGTCGATGGAAGGTGTGGTAATGATGTAATAAAGCTGCTTTATCGTCAATAATGTCGTATTTATATTGATTCCAAATAAATCTGTGGTGGCACCAGCGTTTTGAAAATTTGTTTATGGTTTGACCAATATACTGTTTGTGACATAAAGGAACAATCCAAGGTTTGCTTCAATGCAAAAATTTTACCATTGGCTGCTGTGATGGTACTAGTTTGATGAACCATAGATTTATAATGGTTGAAATGGCTGCAAAGGGCACATTTCTTGCAAGGTTGGGATCTTCCTTGACTGGTATTTTCAGTGGTTGAATGAGCTACCTTTATATAATTGGTTAGCATACTGGCAAGGGTAGGTGGACGCTTATACACGACGGTAGCTTGAACTAGACTACAGATCCTATGCTGATTTGGGCGTCCGCTTTTTCCAATTTACTCCAACTTACTGCCAAAGAGAAAAGCCTAGTTCAAGCTAGTTCAAGGTCGGGTCCCCCAAACATTTTTTCTGTAGAGTGCAGCTCCCTCGAAAATGCAGTAAAACTAGATGGTTCTAAATGAACACACCTCAATATCATTTACATTTAGCGCCTCTCAATGAAACCCTGTAGTTTTATGTCTAGTTACAAATATTAGCATTTCAATTTTTTTATTAGACTTAACTGCGTTTATCAAACTCGCGAATATTCACGGCCACGAATTTCTCTTTTTCCTTTGGTCAATTTTCAAAGGCTTCTCACAACGATAAAATTTTATTCATCAAATATTTGTGACCTCTTTTCACGGATTCGGAAATGGTTAATTAAAACTTAATAAGAACCAAAAAGATATTTAGGTAGCTAGCCATGTTACCACGACTCTCAACGAGGGTCCGTAAACAAGCTTTAGAAGTCCCTTAAACCTACCATTACTTTCGCCACAATACCTAGCCAATTAACGACGATTCGCTGTTTTTTCTTGTCTGGGACAAAACTTTCTAAATTTAACCCATTTGTTTTCCTGCGTGGTTTGTGGAATTGGTTGACAAAACTCAGGTGAAATTTGTTGTCGCTCATCAATAACATTGCTTTCTGAGATAGGCTTTACGAAAAAAGCAAGACTCACATTCTACTCGCGCTACATCATACAAAAATCTTAAGTTTTCTTTTCAAGTTGCGCGGCTTTGGCCGTCAAATATTTTCTGATTTGAGATTAAAAGTTTACTTGCAATTGCAAAACCCTGTTGTCTAATTGATTGCGATAGAGAAATCTAAGTTGTTTATTATTTACCATAATTAAACAACAACTAAAGTTTTTTTTCGTTTTAGAGCGTCCGCTTTGTAGTCGGTAGACCTGGGGTTCATTCCCAAAGTCAAGTCATACCAAAAGACTTTGAAAAATGGTATTCACAGCTTCCCTGCTCGGCGCTCAGCACAAAAAGAAAACAAATAGTGTGGAAAACAAGCCGGCAAGCTTGCTTGTTGTGTCTATGGGCAAGGCACTTAACGGGACGCCTCTACCTTTATGTGGCAGACAGGTAGCCTACCCGTACTTCACCGAGTTACAATTGTGAAGTTGCTAACCCAGCATGTCGTAAAAGGCAACTCTTGGGTAACCAAAAAGGGCAGTCCACCTTGTTAGTGGTGGGACTACCAGTCACTCATGAGTATTCGAAATGGGCTGCCATCTTTTACCAGCCAAATTTCAATTATGTTGACGGCATGAACCTGAATTGCCATTCGTGCTGCACCTCCATCTCGAGGAAGAGAAAGGGTGATCACAACAGTAATTTTTGTTCTTGTGTCATAATCGTGATAACTTACCTAACACCCATTTAGTACATAAAAGTCCTATCTTTTATGCTTATGTCGGGTGTCGGAAAAGGATTAATTTTATTTACCCGCATTCTTATCTTGCTATTCCAAAGTGCTGACAAAATTTAACCTAAGTTATCTTATTAAAGAGAAAAAGCCAGGTATTTCGCCGCCGCCTTACAATAACCAATAGGCGATCTGATTGTGAACATTTGGGGGTGACATAATCACGCTAATTATTCCCGTGTTTACTCGCTTATAAAACGAGGATTTTTCCTCGAGATTTCAAGCTCAAATTGGGGGGACCGTCTTATAGGCGAGGTCTACAGAGAATAAAAAATACGTAGTCGGTCGATTCGGCAGTGGAGAGCTCAATGATAGAATGAGGGCAATAAAATAAAATGAAATTTATTCCAGTTAAAAACACCTCAACAGTCTGTTTCGCCTAAGGTGGATCGTCAGGAGGTAGTTCTAAAACCGTGTTTTAAAACTACCTCCTGACGATCCACCTCAGGCGAAACAGACTGTTGAGAATAGAAAATAGATATAAACGAGTCTAAATCTCCCAGGTGAAGATGGGACCCGTCTTATAAGCGAATTGTCTTATAATCAAATAAATACGGTTCGTCACTGAAGCGCAATGACACAGTTTTGCCTCTCCCTCTCCCGGAAATTTTGAAACTCTGCGCTTACGCCCATGGCATTGGTGTTCGAACTTGTTTTTAGGTCTTTGACGAGCAGTTCACTTGAGTCCATGCTGCGAAAGACTGTACAATAAACAAGATGCAACTCGCAACATGGCATCTTGATCGAATAAAAAAATAAAAAGATTATTCGTGACAGATGATCGCCTAGATTAGTGATTTTCAATCGGTGGACCATGGTCTTCACTGGGCTACTACTTTATTTAGTCTTCATATCGAGTGAAATTGGAAAACTTTTTCTTGAAAACTTGTTTTTATATATTATTTGGACAACATCCATGAAATTTGCTTTAATAAGTTTTTTGAGGTCACTCGTAAAAATGAGAAAAATATATTACCGGGGTACATGCTTTCGTGCATTTTGAAATTGAATCACCTGCCAAAAACCGTTGAAAAGCACTGAACTAGATAAAGTGTCGCAATAAAACAAAACACATCTGAGGGAAAACAAAAGATGTCGTTATACGCAAACCAACGTTATGGGTAAACTTTACGATATGCAATGTTAACTTAGCGTATACACTGAATAAATAGCAGTAGGCTACAGCAGATATCTATTTTTACACCTTTAGAATATGTTACTAAGGCTGGTGTAATGGCTTGTTCAGCAATGTCTGCCAAAACTTGACCGGCGGTTTTCGTAAATTTGCTACCAATTTAGCACTTGCGCCGGCAGCTACCCACTTACTAAAATCTTAAGAGGGAACACTGCAGCTCGACCCAACTCAATACGCCAAGCAAAGAAAGGTAGGGGAATTCCGTCAATGAGCTTCTCTAAAGCCACAAGCGAACTTGCCGGCGTTTGTCCAAATTACCCTTTCAGTGCTGAGGGCCGAGCATTAAAACTAAGAAAGTAATTTTTAAAAAGTCTTAAGCATTTTATAACTCAGGAAAGGATTGAGCCAGCAACCTACTACAATCAAAGCTAAAGCTATAACGATTACCCCATACGAGGGTTTCAAATGAGATAGTTTGATGTTAGAAACCTTTAGAAGCTAAGGAAAAACATTTGCTATTAAAGAGTCTCGCTTGCTAATCGAAGCCGAAGGCAAAAGCAGATGATGTAAATGATATACAACATATCAAGAAAAACAAATACTTGGACCTATCTCTAGGCTATATAACTTCTAGCCTGTCAAAAACAATGCTGGAAATGGGATTCGAATCCACACCTACACTAACCGTCGAGCAATGGTTGTGGCTTACAGATGTAGAGCATGACTTGACCCAGTCAGCGCCTTAACCGACTCGGCAACAGCCTTGACCGATTTCCACTTTAGGCAACAGCAAAGTTTACCATTTAGTGGTGTGGTATAATAGGATCTCAGTCATAAATGCTACTTGCCAATCATGGTGAAAACGATTTGTTAATTGATACATTAGAATCAGTTACATCAGCCGTCTAGTTGGGATGGGCGAATCGGTTAGAGCGTTGACTACGGTCAAGTCATGCTCCACACCTACAAGCCATCACCACTGTTCCACGATTGGTGAAAATGTAAAGGTGGTGGATTCGAGTTCCACACCCAGCATTGCTTATAAAATGCTGGGTGTAAAAAAACCTGGAGGCATAAGCAATTACTTATTTCCTTAATATACTGATATATGATACGGATTAATTGTGGTCACTTCAATAATACATTAAAAGGGCATATCATTAGGTAGGCTGATCCAGTAACTACTTGTAGCATACGCTAAAGCAAAGCGTATCGTATTTCTAGTAACATATGATAACGGAAAATGACCTCAAACACCATTCAAAAAGAGGCAAACTTTATATCTTAGCAGGCATTTAATTAACACTGTCTGAATTTTGGTCCTGAAAAATGCATCTTGCATACACCATTAGTATCGATCGTTCAAAAATTAGTGCCCACCAGTATAAATCTCTATTCTTCATCACTTCTCCACCAAAAATGATTGATGCGATTTGCTTAACTTAGAATCACTTATCCTTTTTATCAACGGAACTAGACTCATTGGCCAAAAACCATTCAAAATCGCTCAAGGCTCTGTAATCTCGAATAATAAACAATTATAGCTAGGATCATTATAAAGATAGATAATGCAAAGACCATAGCTACAACATGCAAAGAGATATACATACTCTGTACTTTGGGAAAGCTCATTTATGCCACTGCAAAAATTGTCAAAGCCAGCAGTGAGAATTACTGCTGCAAGAAACGTGCAAAAAGTGATAACTCCATTTCCGACAAAGATTAAAAAGGAGCCGAGGGGAGGTCTGCAAATACAAAATGGTGAAGTACATGCTTTATTACATATTAGACACACATCAAATTGAGTCTAATTACCACGCAAAAATGTTAGTCTTGACGAAATATATTTGCATTTTTTATAAGTCACATATAAGCATCAATAAACCTGACTTTCAAATGCAATTTGAACCTTGACTTGCAGTCCTTGCAGTGAAGAACAAATCCAGGTTTTGTTTACTTCAAATTTACTACAAGAGGATATCAACTATATTGTTTCTCAATGGCAAAAAAGTCTGATCAAATATGCAATTTTACGACTCACCATACATTAAAATAAAAGAAGGTAAGAACTCACTTCCTGTCTTCTTTTCAAAATGTTGAAAGACACTACGTCTATGCCTTTTTGATATCTGTAGTCTCGAGTCAATTTTCTCAAAACCACTAAGTTACATTTTGCAACCCCGTTGAGTCGAGAACCATGTCTTCAGAAACGAAGAGTTACAGTACATTGTACCGTTAATGCCCATTATGAAACCAATTTAGTTTTCTAACCGTAAGATTGAAAACAACATCTCTACTCACTTATCGTGTCCTTTCCACAAAAGGATTGCATAATTGCCTATTAAACAAGTGCTGACAACGAAAAGAACAACTCCCATGAATAAAATATAAGAGCAATCACTAGATCTTCCCCACTCTGTTAATTGGAATATTGCCTTGCTGGCGTTTGGATCATATGTAAAATTTCCTACGTAAGAGAGTACAGTTAAGCCTGGTCAAAACTAAAGCTACGTGCGAGTTAATACTTTGTGTTTTTATGGCTTCAGTGTAGACAAGGTTTTGTTATTTATTGAAACTTAACAAAAAAAGGGCAGTTTTTCCAAGAAAACGAAGTCAAAATGAAGTTACAAAAAAAGTGCAACTAACGTTTGCTTTACTTTGCTAATAAAAGCCATAGAAACATCAACAAGCAGACCACCCATAGAGCTACAATCATTTAGTTCATTATAGGAGGGTGGCCACATTGTCAACACAACATACCGTAAAATTCAGTAGAAACTATTGTAAAAGTAGGTTAAAAAGATTGTGATGAAGAGTGGAGACCAACAAGGCATTTCACTAAATAAAAGAACTATTACTTATTGCGAATCATGAAATAACTTCGATAAGCCTACATTCAATCCAATAACACACTTAAACTATTTTTTTGATTTATGTTATCTATTATTAACACTTTGGCAAAATAAGCGAGTAAATTTTGATAAAGCTGCAAATTTGCTAATCTATCATCAACCAAATTTGCTATGAAATCGCATTAGAAAGCAAGATGTACAAAACACATGTTCTACTAAGTTTTCACAGACAAAATGGCAATTTCTGTTTTTCTGATATGAAGACTGTAAAAAGAATGCACCATAAATTTAGCATTAAGTAAAATGGTACTAGCAAAACAAAACTGTCACTTGATAAACGATTACCTTGAGCATTTAGTAAACAATTTCCCTGGAAGTCTTTGGCATTAATTACCATAGGAATGAATACAAATAAGGAACAAAACCAAGCTACACCAAAAATAAAACTAAACAATTTTGGTTTGGGATTCATTCTTCCTTCGAAGAAACAATTGGCCTCAGTGCAAGACAAAGAGGTATTAAGATATAATTCTAAAAATTAATCAACATCAAGATGCAATACCTAAAACATACCCATAAATTTGTTGATTACTTTTTTTAAAACAACACGTGGCATATGGGACGCTTATCACAAGATGATAGCACACTGTTACACCCATTACATTGTATTTGACAACCTTCCAGATCTGAACTAGAAGCGTTCCCGCAAAAGTTTTGATGAATTGAATCTCGAACAAAAACATTTGCAATAAGGCAAAGATTAGGTGTGTTCAAGATCAGGTAATTATAAGTAGGCATCCTGTGCCTACTATGCCTGCTTAGTACTACCACACATGTTGCTCACTTACAAAAAACAAACTCAGTGTCCAGTAAGTTACTTTTTAAAAATAACTGAGCTACAGTTACTTTGCAAAAAAAGTAACAAGTTATCATTGCTTTATACTAATTTTTGAGCAAAAAAATTGCAAATATAGGCAATAAGTTTTTATTTTTGCATATATCAACTCCATTTGAAACTCTCTTAGTAAGAATAGGATCAGTAGTTCTTTACTGAGAAATAATTTTAAAGTTTTAGAAGAGAAATTTTTAAGTTTCAGGGTCTACAAGAGTTACTCATTATTTGATTTCTAGTACCTAATACAACATTGTTTCAAGATTATTACATGCATTTGCTTAGCTTGGTTGTCTGGCACTGTAATGCCAAAAACGTATTTAGACAAGTATGGGTGCTTTAAGCTTTTAAGGGCAAAGGGGTAAGCTTTGAAAAAGGCACTTTTTATTGCTCACAAGAGCATTCTTATGCAATTTTTTGAAGACTAATAACAGCAGGTATCACAAACGCTGCTAGAAAAAGGTTATTTTGTTAAAAAAAGGACAAATAACTCTTTGCTGCAAGACGATCTCAAAGATATAAGGCCTTTATCTTCACAAGAGTGCAAAAGTGATCCAACCACAATTTTATCTCAAAGTTTGCAGAATTTTTATACAGGTCAAAAAATTTTTGTAAAAATAACTTCAAACTCCATTACTTTAAAAACGCAGTTCTATTGGGAATTCTAGGCCACACTCGATTTTTCAGTAGGAAAATAGGAACAATTTTGCCCTCCCAAAACAAAACGAGAAATGCAAAAAAATGTAAAAATATTCTTTTTGAAGACCAACTTTTTGGTTTTCTAAAGTTGATCTTCAGTAAAAATTTTGATGTTGCTTTGGAGACCAAAATGGGCGAAATCTTTCAAAAAGTCAAACTCTAGTTATATGGCCTAATTACTACTTTCGAAACGTCAATCTACAAGTTGTTTTGGAAACTAAAGTGTTCTGCCATCTCCCAAACAAAATTCAGCTCATTTCCATTTTTATAATAACGTTGAATGGTTAATGCTTTGTCCTCCCCAAATTTGTTTTTTAACATGCCAGTGACCAGCATATTTAGAAATTTGTTTTTTGGCAGAAAAGCATAAGCTGACGTTGACTTTGTGATCAGCACCCAAAACTTTTTCTGCAGGTAAAGCGTGCAAATCACTGTTTTCGCTTTTCCTTGACTTGAGGACAACTTTTTGGGAGATAAGGTTTTTGAAAGTGACTGTTCCGCGCATTTTGGCCTCAAAACATACTTGAAAACTTTTTTTTGCAGATTAACTTCTTAAAATTTTTTTTACATTTCTGTCATTGCCTTTTTATCTCCTTAAACCAGGGATGTCCAACCTTGTAAATATAAAATTTTCAATATTTAAAATTATAGTTCTCTGAAAACAAATCCACAATTAATAGGTATAGTGAGTAGTAGTTTACTGAAAATTCATTTTTTTATTTCAACAGCAAAGACAATTGAAAAATCCATCAATATAATTAATTAATGTAATCACTAATATATTCGATACAATAATGTTTATTTAGTTTTGTTTATGCACAAATAAATGCACCCACGAGTAATAAATCATAAAGCTGCACACACACCTACACATTAACGATTCTCATCTAACACTGGCAGTAGTCATGCAGACCAGATAAGAATCGAACAACTGTGGACAAAACAGGACGAGTTGTACACAAGATAATTTTACGTTCATCACACATATGGTGTTGTCATGATACCTATGGTAACTTGCGTGTCTGTATATAGGCTATGAGTCAATCGTAATTTAATGTAGTTGATATAGTAAAAAATATATTAAGAAATGTACAAAAATAATCTACAATTTAAATGACAATTTAAAAAATGTAAATGATGTGAAAACAATCTAAATATAGATTTTAAATAATCTAAGTTTCACCCCTAGTTGAGCCTCATCACAAAAATAGGGAACTGACAATATTATAAAACTTAGTATACATGCTCAGTTGTAAATTTCATCTTAATTATATTGTTTTTGTTTTATTATTTTATTTACTAAATATAAAGTAGCTTAATTAAATTACATGCAGACTCTCCAGCTCACTATATGATAAAATTGCTAAAAATATTTTTTTAATGAAAGTTGATAGTGGGCCGCATCCAAACATTAAATGGGCCGCAGGTCGGACATCCCTGCCCTAAAAAGTTAAATATTTCACAGTAAATGTATCAATCAAAAGTTTATTCTGTATGTTTTAGATACAGTTCATCATGCTAGGTTGATTAAGAAGCATGAGAAGGAAAAAAATTAAGTGCTGCATCTTTCATTCTATTTTAAAGACAGGAAGCAGTTGGAAACCACTGGAGTAGGTGGTTGGAATACCAAATAACAAAGTTGTTAACTCAATAACAGTGTATGGTGTGTACAAAAAAGCAATGCACTCTTAGCATCAGCAAAAAGACCTCACAATAAACTTGATTGCATCCACACTGTAACATTCATTTTTAATAAACACAAATAAAATAGCAATACTTGTAACAGGTAGCTTATGCTTTGAGGACAGAAACTAAATCACTATCATTTGATTAATTGAGCAACTGACTGCCCTTTTGAGTGTAAAATCAAGTAAACAAAATCTTGTTCATTTGTGCTGCTAATAGGATAAAGAAATAACTTTATCTTTTAACTGCAGCCATTGGCAAATTGTAACTAGTTACCAATTTTGCTACTTTTGCAAAAAAAAACAACAAAGTTACTAAAAAACCGATAAGTAACTGCCCACCGCTGCCAATATACAGGGTGGGCCATAAGTTTCCATACATATTGTATTTTTTTTGTTTTCCAGATATATAGTGTATTTGTTTTTGCTATAATACATACATAGTGTATTTTTTTTGTTTTCCACATACCCTAGAAGATGTGTTTGACGAAAGAGCAACGAATTGAAATTATACTGATGGTTGGGTCGGGAAGCAGTAGCATGGTTGCACTGAACTTCAACAGAAAACATGGAACGAACATCACACATGACACTGTGGCTAAACTTATTAGCAAGTTTAAGAAAACTGGAAATGTTGCAGATCAACCAAGAAGTGGTCCAAGACGTACGGCCACCGATGAAAACACAACAGCTACGATACTTACAGCGCTTGTACGGAGTCCCAGAAAAAGCACGCGACGGTTGTCTGCAGAAAGTGGTGTCAGCAGATCGAGTATCAGGTGCATTTTAAAAGCAAACAAATGGCATCCATACAAATTGCATATGGCACACCATTTGAGTGAAGATGACCCGGATAGACGCATGGAGTTTTGTGAATGGGCATTAAGTAATGTGAACGAGGATCCAAACTTTTCTACGAAGATTTTGTTTACTGATGAAGCAAATTTTTACGTCAATGGAGAGGTTAATCGGCAAAATCTACGTTATTGGAGTAATGAGAATCCTAAATGGCTGAGTCCGACGAAGATGCAAGGTGCCGGCAAATTGATGGTGTGGGCCGGGATATGGGGAGACAGAATTATTGGACCACTTTTTGTCAGTGAAAATCTTAATGCAGGAAAGTATCTTAATATGTTGCAAGAAGAAATTCTCCCTTCCCTGCTAAACGAGGAAGGTGACTACCCAGTTTACTTCCAGTATGATGGAGCTCCACCTCATTATGGTATTCAAGTGCATCGGTTTTTGGGTCAGCAGTTTCCGGATGCTAGGATTGGTCAGCGTGGTCCTGTAGAGTGGCCTCCAAGATCTCCAGATCTCTCTCCTCTTGATTTCTATCTTTGGGGGCATTTGAAGTTTATGGTGTATCAGGTAAAGATACAAGACATAAATCACCTAAAAGAGCGAATCACCGACGCCATTAGAAGCATACCTTCAAATGTGCTGATGCGTGTTCATCAACAGTGGGAAACACGGGTTAATATGTGCTTTGAAAACAATGGGAATCATATAGAGCACATTATATAAATAAAAATGGTTTTTCAACATAAAATGTTTATTTTGCCTATGTATGGAAACTTATGGCCCACCCTGTAGAATATAGGCAGTAATTAGTAACTTTTTCAGTAAAACTATATTGACCTTTACGACTGGATGCTTTTAAAAGCATTGATATTAGACCATATTGTTTAACGAGTGCACCTGCTGTTGTTCTGAAAACCTGTGCCTTGCAACTCAATTCAAAGTTAGCCTTTGCTCAAATGCATTGCCAATTCACCAAATGATGACTTTGAAAAATATATTTAGCACTACTGTCTTACCAATACTAAACAAGAGAAAAGTTTAGCTCACTCAAAGAATACAGCACAGCATGAACAGCAAACAAGGCCTGAACTGTTTGCTGATTTTCTTTGCACTGCCAGAAGTCAGCTGTCTGGGAAAACAGTCCCACACAATTATTTAGGTTAATTTGTCCTTATGTTCTCGTGCTACTTGCTTATTGTTGTGCAAAATGCTGATACACTATAACAAGGAATTCTGCAAAAAATGTTCAGGAGAATTGTGTACTACTGAAATGCTGCAATTGATCAAAACCGCAATTCGCCATTAAAATTAAAGACATAGGAGAACTTCCGCACTGCAGTAGTATCCATTGTTTCTGTTGAGCATCTTTTTATGTAAACTACATGACAGCTTGACACGTGCTCAAAACTTTAGGCTATAAGCTGAACATTAAGCACTATCAACTTTTTAATCTAGTTAATTTACATAACTGGCAACCTGAAGGAAACCCAGTTTTTCACATCTTCAGTCCTTCTGGGTAACAATATCATACAGAAATCCAGATGTACAAAAATACACAAGATAGCATGGAATTACTATATTATAAAAACGTATATCCACCAGAAATTACATAACAAAATGCGATGTTTTGGTGTACAAGAGGTTAAATTTTTTAATAGATCGTGTGGTTACCAAAATCCCTTGTTCACCTACAGCTGCTGCACGCACAGCAGCAGCTAGCTCAGATTGTGGGTCCGCATAAAACCTATAATCAATTATGGTGGTGACATATTGATTGATTTATATTGAAGCCATTATCATAATCAAGAGTTAGATCTGGGTGGTTATAAATAGACACAGTACGTAGGCCTATAGGAGGCATAGTACATTTGTACTCTCTTTAAAACCTGCTAACTATATTTTCCTCCTTTTCTCTCCTATTTTGGCTTCTTCTTTTTGACAAGAAGCAACAATCACACAAGCTGTGGCACTTTTCTTGTTCTACGTGCGTCAGCAATGTAACCTGGAGAACAGGTAAAAGTCAAAGAACCTTTAGTTGTTGAGTGACAAAAACAAAACAACACTGAAAAAATATAGATACCACTCGCTTAATGTGGGGACAGTGAAAAGACCATTCAACCACCAAGCTACTGTCACCTCTACAGATTACAACAAATAAAATAAAAACAACAAAGCAGTACATAAATAACACATGAAATTTTAAAACACATGTAACAAAGCAAATTATAAAGGGAAGCAAAAATACAGTAGTTTATGTACAATAAAGTCATGCAAAACTTCAATTTTTGTAAATGTAATCCAATAGGTAAAAATTGAACTAGTAAGATGCAAAAATTTCTTGATTGGAGTATTGTTGAAATAAAATTTTTGGCAGTGGCTATTTTGCCGTTGACGGCAATTTGCCCTCAGAGACCATTTTGCAGTGAGTTATTTGTGATTGGTCAATTTTAATGACGTACTAAACATGTTACTTTTGGTCGTCTCTGATTGGTCAATTTTAAAAACCAATTAAAAAAATTTTGCACCCCCAGGTCTCTATCCCCACCCTGTACACTCCCTTCCAGTGTACACTGCCCCGTACATTTACATACCGGGCCTGCCCCTTCAGTGTACACTGCCTTTCTTTTAAAGCCCTGGCCAGCTGAGATTCGAACCCACAACCATGGTATCTCAAAACCAGCGCTCTATCCACTACACCACAGAGTCACTGATGCGATTATAGCAAATTTGGCTATATAAACACACGTGAATGATCACGGCAAAATAGATTCCAAGGGCAATTTGCCGTCGACGTCAAAATAGCCACTGCCAAAATTTTTCATAAGCTCTTTCAAACTGGGTTTTGGATTGATCCTTTGAAGCATAGTGTACTTCATACCAACTGCAAATTTTGCATTTGATTTGACAGAATGAGTAAAGAAATTTGACTTGGCTAATGATCTAGTATTATGATTACGAAAAGGTTTTATGTTAGGCAGTGGCTATTTTGCCATCAACGGCAATTTACCCTCAGAGACTATTTTGCCGTGAGTTATTTGTGATTGGTCAATTTAAATGAAGCACTAAACATGTGACTTTTGGTCGTCTCTGATTGGTCAATTTTAAAAACCAATTAAAAAAATTTTGCACCCCCAGGTCTCTATCCCCCACCCTGTACACTCCCTTCCAGTGTACACTGCCCCGTACATTTACATACCGGGCCTGCCCCTTCAGTGTGCTGCCTTTCTTTTACTGCCCTGCCAGCTGAGATTCGAACCTGCAACCATGGTATCTCAAGACCAGCGCACTATCCACTACACCACAGTGTCACTGGTGTAATTACATCAAATACAGCTATATAAACACACGTGAATGATTACGGCAAAATAGATTCCAAGGGCAAATTGCCGTTGACGGTGAAATAGCCACTGCCTTTAAGTTAATCATCAAGCTTGTATTTACAATGTTATGTTACAAAGCATCAATTTTCCTACTTCCAATGAGCTTTTCTAAGATGCACTTCTCTTTCAGATTGAACAGCCTACCCTCAAGTCATTTCTGGAGTAGCCTTCTTTGATTTAGGGCAGTTTCTAGGCGAGATAAACATTTATTGTAAACTGTCTTTTCTATCTTGCCTCCCTCTTCATAAGCATGCATAAGCTTACCTTCAAAGTGGGCAGCAACTTAGCAAACCCTTCTACTCTCAGGGGAGTTGATTTTTCCTCTCTCATATTTGTTGACCTCCTATACCCTCTTTGTGCCCTGTCTTCAACTGCTCCTCCCGAATGTTTTCCTTCCACTTTCTGTACATGTTCCTTCAAAAGCTGCTTAAGCCCACATTTAACTGCAGCTCTGGTCTCACTGACTTTTTCGTTTTAAGCCGCAAAGATGTGATGCCTCCTTTATTTTTGGTGGAATTTCACCAGTCTAAACGTCAACCACACTTTTGCTTCCTCAACTTCTCTCTTCCTCAAAGCTATAGGCCACCATGCCGAAACTATGCCTACTACATTAACTATAGGCCAACATACTATGCCAGCTCTTTCTACTACAGTTCTTTATTAGTACCGGTTAGCTCGGTTATTGATGGAGTACATTGGCATCAACCCTTTACTAATATAGGCTTAATATTCAAGATACCAAGATAGTAATCAAAGATCCCTAGTTATGACTTAATGGTCTTGCTAGCTGATCTTACAATTTATTGCACAAACCATTAACTATGAAGATACTACTTTGCAAAAACACGGAAAAACTACTAATTAGAAAATAAGGAAAATTCATGAATACCGGCAAACCAAACACACTTCACTGTCTCCAACCCAAAAATTTAACATTCTGAAGATTGTGGTAGTCATATGATTTCCGTTTTTCGGCAATTTCTGTATATCACATCCTGGATTTTTGTATATTCAAAATTCCGCATTTTAGCTTTGTCCCGTTGGTTCGGTAAGAGACGTGGATTAGTGAGCTGTAAGCACAAAGCCGCATCAATGCCTGCAGTCCCGCACTGTAATATTCCGACACCAGTCTAATAAAGCGAAGTCTATTTACAGCTCGACATAACAAAGTAATATAAACAAACAAAATAATGAACAAACGAATTCATAGCGCAAACTCAGTCTTGGTTATGACGTCATAGTAGCACATTACATGGTGTTACACCTCCCTTCTAAAGCAGAGATAACAAACGGTTTATCACAAGTATAATTATGACACCACAAAATCTCTGTACTTGGCAGGAAATCTGATTGGCCTTCCATAGCGAGATGTTGATCTGTGCGGTGATTCGGAGGTAAAATTAAACAATCGAGTATCACTACCACATATTGGCGAATCAGTTTGATAATTAACAACGTTTGAGCTTTGCACAGGTCTATTACCTTGGTAGCAATGAGATGAGTGACACTTAATAAATACAAGAGCCTTCAAATTAGTTTTGTAGAGGGGGCGGCGATTTCTACGCAGCACGCCGTGTTCATTACGCACCACATACGAAGGAGGTTCATTACGCACATGAGAAATAACAGATTTGTTCCACATCTTGTTTTTACGATAACACACAACATCTCCTTCCCGTACCGGAGGTATTGACTTCGAATTAGCCCGATCATAATAATACTTTTGGTGAGAATGCAACTTTGTTAAATCAGCACTTTTTTGCCAATTTGTCAACAAATTGCCAATTTTAAGAAAACGCTTGTTTAAAATATCGTGAGAAATCATTGGTTCACGCTGCTGATTATTTCGATATTTAATACACAATTTACAATTAGCAATAGTGCGCTCTATGTCAGCAACCATTTTGGGCCAATAAAGTAACTCGCGTGTATGAGATTTACTTTTTTCAATGCCGAAATGCGATTCATGAATCAAACCGAGCATTTGAGATTGCAATGACTGCGGTACAACAATGCGTTGATCACTAAAAACAATACCATCAGCAACGTACGTATAAAGTATCACATATGTTCCAATAAGGACGTACTGAAAATATAACATTTTTTTGACTGCGTGGCTGGCCAGGTTTATTGACAATACAGTTTTACTTTCTGCAACGTCTTGTCAGCATCAGTAGCCTGCTGAATTTCTTCAAGTTTGGTGATAGTTACGGGTAAGTTCGTGATGAGAGAATGCACAACTTGCACAAAATCACCGTCACTGCTGTCCACCTTTTTGACTAAGTTTAAAAGATCACAAGCATGTTCACCAAAAATGGGAAGATCTATAATATCCGTGACATAAAACAGCAGTAAGAATTCACGATCTTCTCGGTCATATATTGCAATATCTATGGAGCCCAACAGTTTGATTACAGTATTGCCAAAACCGCACAGCACAGGGGATGTAGGACGTAAGAGCGATGAGCACACTTGTTTGTATAAATCAAACGGCAGAATATTTGCTTCGGCACCCGTGTCTAACTTGAAGGTACACATATGGGTACCATTTACCTGTAGTGTTGATCGCATCTTTGACCCGACGAAGTTTCTTTTTTTCCTACCATCAATGTAATGCACTTGTAAAGCGCTTGGGTCTGATTGTGATCTCATTGACGTGTCTTGCATTAGGTCTAGTACGAAGAATGCTTCTGCATACACCGGCAAAATCATTTCGTTTGTGCCCCTGTAACATGTTTTGGCATATGCTGGACATTGCCTTGGCTGCTGATGCTTAGAACCACAGTTTCGGCAATTCGCAATACGTGGTGGGCGTACGGCTTTAGATTTACATTTGTTATGAAGTTCTCGAACCGTAACGATATCGGTCTTACCACGTGTCGTCATGACGCGCAACTGTGTTTTCGTAGCTTCCATTGAACGACATATGTCAGTGGTTCTCAACCTTTTTGGCCCAAGGACCATTCTCAAGCTCGCCTATATATCCGCGGACTCAAGCTAGTATATATTAATGAAAAATAGGTTTTTTGATTTCTATCCAAGAGGAAAACCTCTTGGCGAAGGGTGACGAAATCCTAACAGTGGAAAAGCATTGTTTCCTAACGTGTTCGATACAGCAGGCTAAATGTGAATACAGCTTTTCCTGAAGTTTTTTTAAATTGTTTAGGTCCTAAACGCAAGCACAGTATTTCTCAAAATAAGAGAGTTTAATACGGTATCAACGAAAAAAACCAAGCACTGTTTTTCATTCAACACACACTCAATGAGAGCCTTGTCCTTGAACTTGCTTGACAAGTTTATCGAATTCCGGAATTATGGTTGCCAATGCACATCTGATGTCATCTTCCGGTTGAAGTCTATTGCGATACTTTGTTTTGATTATCGTCAGAGTTGAAAAGCCAGATTCACACAGGTATGTGGTTGGAAATAGCAAAAGAGCCGTTGCAGCTTGCTTGCAAAGATCTGAAAGACTAGGCTCCATCGACTGCACATTTGCCCAAAATTGAGTCAAAGAAGCCTTTTCAAACTTGTCTTTCCACATCTGTCGACTTTGCAATTGAAGCAACTCTTCAGCAATGCAGTCCATATCTGAATAAACTTCTAGCGCTGATACCTAAAAAGGATTCCGAACCCAATTAAAGTTCCTGCAATAATCATTGGAAGGAATATAACGATCCAATTCAGAAAGATATGTGTTGAGGTGCTCAAGAAAGATGGTAAGAATGACGCCCAAATTGATATCTTCCTCTTCCACAAATAAGTTCAATCCTGGGAAAGCAGCTAACCTCCCACTTTTCATTCGATGCATCCACAGCTTTATTTTGCCTTTGAATGCATCAATACTTTCCAAAACATCAAAAAATAGTTTCTCTTTTCCTTGCATAGAACTATTCAGTTGGTGTACATGCCTGAAAGCATCGGCCAAAAATAGCAACTTCGCAATCCATTTATCATCACGAAAGCGATCAGCAAGTTTATGATTTTGCTCTTTTAACTCTTTTGCTCCCGCGAAAATAGCAAAAAAAAATGTCCGTAAGGTGGCAGCGCGAAAAACTGTCATAATTAATCATAATTATGTACCCCAAGTTTGTTTGCAAATCATTACTCAGCTGTTTACTTCTACATTAAGTGTGATATATCGTTGAAATCTACATTTCTTGAGAATTTCAAATAGAAAAAAAAACATTTTTTTTGAATATGCAAATTTTATGCAAATGAACCCCCCCAACTGGGGGGTAGTTGTCTTTAAAATTAAAGAGGTACCCTCACCTCAAAGATCACTACAGATTTCATTTTCTACCAATTTTTTTTTAGAAATGGTCGCAAGATGATGCTAAGGCAATGAGCTTTCAAGGTACATCAATCAAAACTTACCTAAAAGCCTAGGTTTTCTACAACTTGCAATTTTCTAAGGCACATGACCTTTTTATTGACCGGTACCAAATTTTGGTAGTTAAATTCAGTACTTAAAATATGATCAGTCATTATCTGCTAGAGGTTAGCCGAAACCATGTAACATTATATATTTTTGAACAGGGAATTTCTTCAAGATTCAGAAAATATCAAGTTTAAATAGAATATGCTGTCACTGACAATGAAACAGCCGCTTGTTTACACCCTTCCCATTTGTTGAGAAACAAGGGGGATACAGCAAACTTTGATTTACAAAAGCCAAACTTCTGCTAGCTTTTAAACTTGTATTTCAGTTTTTGTCTCCTTGGAAACTTGATACAAAATGACAACTGTAGTAGTGAAATATTTGAAATTTATTTTATCTTATAGAGTGTAGTTTTTCTAAAAATTATAATTTAGTGAAGGTAAGTCAAAAAATTTTGGGGGTTTTGAACTGAAATGATGTACAGTACTCATTTTTGATCAGTAAATATCATATACCACTTAATCTAAACTATTTAAAGTTATATATTGCTGGAAAGCAAATTTCCTAAGCTTTCAAATGAGACCGGTATTTAGCAACATATGATATTTTTTACGCACTAAATTTACTTTTATCTAGTTACCATTCAAATTTGTTTGGGGGGTTTTAAAACCCCTAAAAAATTAAAAAATTTGAAAACGTAAAATTTATCGTTATCGCTTGAAATTTTGTCAAATGATGCCCCAAAAGAGTAGTTTTCAGACTGTGTTAATGATAAAGGGTTTGGTTTCGTGGTAAAAATGTAATCTCAATTTGATTTTAGTGTAGTTGGCACGTGCTAAGAATTTGGCCGATTTTGTCGTCTGCAACTGGGTTGTTGGTCTGTTTAACCCTTTTTGGGTATAAAAATCCAAGAATTAGGGCACAAATTATACATCAACTGATGCGTGAGGAAATAAGCGTGATCTTTTGAAAATTTTATGAAAATCGGATGAAAAATAAAGTCACAAATGGATTTTTTAGTAAACTAATTTTGTAACTCAATTCAAAAAAATTTGAGGGAAACACTGAAAACACGAGATCATCAATCGATGATCGCGGGAGCGAAAGAGTTAAAAAAGCATGGGTTTTCTTTCTAAGAGTAGCCACTCTCTCAAGCACCTTTCCTCGTGACAACCAACGAACAGTTGAATGGAACAGAAGCCCACTGAGTTCCGCTCCCATTTCGTCACACAAAACACGAAATAAGCGAGTGTTCAAAGGACGAGATTTAATATACTTTACCACAGATACAACCTCTTTGAAAACTATGGCAAGATTTTCTTGTATTTCTTTTGTTGCCAAATTCTCTCTGTGGAGAAGACAATGAACAACCGAAATGTTATTGTTTTTCCTTTTCACAAAACTCATGAAGCCTTTATTACTTCCCATCATGGCTGGAGCACCATCAGCACAAACAAACACGCAATTAGACCACTCAAGCTGATGTTTTTCAGAGAAGAAATCCACTTTCTTGAATATTTCTTCTACTGTGGTATTTTTAGCAAGTGGCCGGCAAAACAGAAACTGCTCAACGAAATTATTTTTGTCAAAATATCGCACAAAAACCATGAACTGTGCATCACTTCCGATATCTGTTGTTTCATCCAGTTGCAAACTAAATCTTTCACAGTGTCTTATGGCAGCAATTGTTTGTTGCAGAACATTTCTTGAGAGTTCTTTGATACGCCACTTCATGGCGTCGTTTGACAATGGAACCATTTCCAATTTGTTAGCAACAGCAACACCACACATTATCCTGGCCATTTCAACAGATGCTGGTTAAATCAAATTTTCTCCAGCTGTGTGAGGTGCTTTTGCACGAGCGATTTTCCATGCAACCGCAAAAGAAGCACGCACTGCATGACTGTGAGAATATGTTATTCCTCCCCAAGCAGTTGGGCGATCAATGCGACTTCGCTTCACCTGATGCTCTTTTTCTTTAAATACTTCAAGAGATTTGTTAACAAAATTTCCATGGTTTGATTCTGGGTGCCGTCGAAGTTTCGTTTCCTTTAAAGAGCTGTGAGCTAAGACTGTTAAGCACAACACACACTACGGCCTCACTTCGCCATTTACCTCAATCGAAGTAAATCCAAGCTTTAAGTATTCATCATTATATGCAAAAACTTGCTTTCTTTTAGCCATTTTAAGCAACTACACTAATCAATGTCTGAAAGAAATCAGTGGTGCCTTTAAGACTAAGTAATTCTATTCAATCTTTGCGAGCTTTCGTTGACAAGCACAAAGTACGGTAAGTTAACCCTGTAACTTACCGTACCGTACTGTACACTGATCAACACACTCAGGCTGATAAGAAGAAAGCAATCAATATCTTTATTATGACATCACAAAAATAAAGTTGGTGAAATAGGAGTATTTTACGTTTTATTTGTGATACAATATGAACTGACTACTAGTAAAAGCAACTGTGCTCGCGGACTCATCCAGGCCCTTCCGCGGAATCGGGGTTGAGAAACACTGACATATGTTAATAGCCGTAGCTAAAGTAGGACTGTCTTCTTCTAACATTCTCTGTCTGGCTGCGTCATCATTGGTGCCAAACAATATTTTGTCACGTATTAGCCTGTCCGTAGATGTCCCAAATTCACAATTGCCCGCAATAATTCTCAATTTAGTTAACCATTTATCAAAGGGTTCACCCTCAGCTTGTTGACGTTGCCAAAACTTATAACTTTCACAGGCGGGCTTTCGCTTGGGATAGTAGTAATCTCTAAATTTGGCGAGGAACACGTCACAGGTAGTGTCTTCACTATCAAGCACAAGGTCAAAGTTATCAAAAATATCTCTAGACGCTTCACCAGCGCAATGTAATAAAATGGCTACCTGCGTGATAACTGTCTTTGAGGCGAGCTCAGCAGCAGCATAATATATCTTAAAAGACTTTTCCCAACGTCTCCACTCTTCAGCTAGGTTTTCAGCATTAAAATTAAGTTCACGGAGTGTGTGCAGTTGACTCATAACTTACTGTTAAGTTTCGAATTACTAACTTCTGACACCACGTAATATTCCGACACCAGTCTAATAAAGCGAAGTCTATTCACAGCTCGACATAACAAGAATAATGAACTAACGAATTCATAGCGCAAACTTAGTCTTGGTTATGACGTCATAGTAGCACATTACATAATGTTACAGGCGCTTCATTCTCAAGTTTTACTTTTTTTTTCATTTTAATATATTCATTTTAAAATATTTTAAATTTGACCATGAATTATTAGAAAAGCTTTTTCAATTGCAATTCTAAGGTTTGATGTTTGTAGTTAATTTTTTTCTTGAAGGATATGGTCGCAGGTGCAAACTGTTAAAAAAACCACCACTGTTGCCACAGGACATAATTTTGAATCTTTGACAGCAGGTGAATAGAAAAGGCAGGGGCTATTTTGCAGACGACTTCATTTTACCCTGGAAGACTATTCTGCCGTTATGCGCTGGTGATTGGTCAAGCTGTCAATCAAATCTTTCTTAATCATATTTCAGTTGAGTAGAGCGAATTGCGTGAGTCCACCAAAATTACGAAGGTAGCTGCTATCTTCTTTCAGAAAACCTATTTCAAAGTTCTTAGAGTGTCAGAAGAAAGTTTTCAATGGGAGCATAAGAATATGGACTTCTGTAATTTGTTTTCCGTTATATAAAGTTGCTTTTCATATAAGCTAAGTCCGTTTGATCTAAGCTGTTTTGATTTTTTAAATTCTAATGAGGCTCACGGCTTCCTTCCCGACGCTCTTTGCTCCAATGTTTCGTAGCCTATACTGTTGCGGTATATCAAGTCACAATTGGTTATTCTATTTGTTCGCTTAATAAGTTAAACACCGGTAGGCCTAGGTGATTTTATCAATTTACTAGTAATGTAGGTAATTACTCCTTTTTTTCAAGGTTTTAGTCTAGGGTTTGATGGTCTTGGACTTACTTCTTGGTCTTGAACATCAAATGTCTTTAAACTTTTCTGGTCTCAAGATCCAAAAATCTAAAAACCATCGTTATACAGTAGGGGCCTACTTAGAATTGTCTTAAGACCGGGTTTTTTTCTATGGTGATTTTGTTGAATCATTCCAGACAAAAAAGTTTTCACTCTCAAAATAAAGACAAAATTTTGATTGGCAGCGAATTCGAGTCTTCGTTTGTCCTTCGAAAAGGGCGGGCAAATCGTTCTGTCACAAAAATTTTTTTCTTTTCCAAAGACGAATTACAAAGCAACGAAACAATTTTTCCTTTCCAAAAACAATCACACAGCTACGAAACATATTTTCCTTTCCAAAGACAAATCATAGAGCAACGAAACAATTTTTTCCTTTCCCAAGACAAATTGTGCAACAACGGAACATATTTTCCTTTTCAAGACAAATCATATTGCAACGAAAACACGGAGAATAGCTAAGTGTAAAACAATGTTTTGTGCAAAATATGCTCGGAAACGGTGAGATTTGTTCAATAGCAAAACAAAGTCTAGGCCTACTCATGAATAAGCATCACATTTTGCTGTAAACCAAATCTCGCCACCAGTCCCGTAGCACTCCAACTTCGGGCCCCCCCCCAAAGTAAGCGCAAGAGCCCCTGCGCACAGGTCATATCACTTTAGAGGTGTAAAATTGAAAAGCTGCATTAAGAAAATACACCACAATTTGTACATAAGTAAACAGGCTAATGTCAGAATAAAGCATGCCGATACCGAAGGTGCAAGTCATAAAAAATTCGGCACCGATGCCAGAGTTCAGTAGGACATTTATGCAGACACTGCGAAACGAAAGCAATGACACTGAAAAACATGAAAAAGTTATAAAAACACAGTATCATTTAAATAGTCTGGAGCGAACCTTTTTGTTCGCAAATGCTGTTATGACATTGTCATAATCAAGAGATCGGGCGCAGTCATTTTCGATTGACAACATGGCTAATGAAGATAGTCTACTGTCTGTCATAGACGTTCTATTAAAAGTTTTGATCAGTTTCAATTTGCTGAAGCTTCTTTCAGCGCTGGCAACAGTCACGGGGCAAGTTAGTAAGATTCGAAGTGCGATGTACACATTCGGATACAATTCAAATAAATGAGTCTTTAGAAGATAGTTCAGAAAGTCTTGAGCCGTATTGAGATTGCGTTTTTTTTGTAAAATTAAAACAAACCGCTGTAGCTCAGCGCTCATTTCATCAGAATCAATGTCACCGAACTTTTTTTGGAACTCTTTACAGCAAGTAAGAAGAGCATTTTCTTGTTGCACAAGCAAAAGTTTGTCTCGTGTGTACAAAAACGAAAAGGCGGAAGAAACCTCACGTAACAAATTAAAGCGCTCCTTTATTGACATAATAGCCTGGTCTACTAATGGATAGAAAAAGTTGCTTTTAAATTTCAGTTCAGGAGTAGCTCGTTGTTCCTCTTCACCTTGGTAATCAAACAATCTTCTTTTCTTTCCACTTCTTGACGGAGGAAAAGAAGGATCAATATCCAATTCCTGTGCTATTTCAACAGCAGATGTTGCGGCACTGTCATAACCCGTTGTGCGATAGTTTTGCAAAAACTTTTCAGTTGCCTGGATTTCCGTTTCCATTGTATGAAGGGAGACTCCATACGATTGAAGAATCTTGCTTGCTTTATTGACTTGGAATAGGATATCATACCAAATAAACACCGACAAAAGAAAACTCCATTTTGATAAATGAGCTATCAACGATTTTGTTTCTGAGGCAGCTCTTCCATCTTTTCTTTCTATGGAAATGGCTTCCAAGTCTTTCAGTGCCAGCAACACCTCTTTTAAATTGTATCGAAGAGGTTTGATGCATTTAATTCTGCTTTCCCAACGTGTATCAGATTGTGACTTTATGGACAGCTCCACATGTTTCTTCAAAATTTCCCAACGCTGAGCAGAGGAAGAAAACAGCACATACAACCTTGTAAGTACTCCAAAAAATGTCAATGCTTCCGTCGATCAATTAGCACTGTCAACAACAACTAAGTTAAGGGTATGGTTTGCACAGGGCACGTAAACAGCTTTGGGATTGATGTCTAGCATTCTTGCTTGGACCCCAGAATGTTTTCCTTTCATGTTAGCACCATTATCATATGACTGACCTCGACAATCAGACAATTCGAGTTGCAGTTCGGTCGTTTTTTCTAAGAAAGCGTCCAACAAGCCTTTCCCAGTACTGTCACTTATTCTCAAGTAGCCAAAAAATGTTTCTTTAACAACAGCAGCTTCTTCATTACATAGTACATAACGGAGAATGACAGACATTTGTTCATGATGTGACATATCTGGAGTGCAGTCCAAAATTATAGAAAAATATTTTGCCAATTTCAATTGCTGTAAATTTTCTTTTTCAACTTCTGTCGCTAGCAATTCAATTAGTTCATTTTGTATGGTAGGACTCAAATAGTGATCTTTAGTGTTTTTATTCTTGATTCTGTCTTGAAGCATTCTTGGTGGGAAATGCCGTTTTCATGGTCTTTCAGTTTTTTCGAAAAACCCTCCCATGTATTTATACCACTACAAAAGGGGCTTAGTGTTTTTCCAAATAGCTTACAACAAAAGCAAAAAACTTGATCTGATTCCCCACAATAAACTAGCCACGACCGTGAAACACTTTCACCATTAGGTAACACACGTTTATAATGGTTGGAGGAAAAACGTCGCCTTGGAGTTGTGTTATTATATGGAAAATTCATTATTAGTTGATGTGGTTCACGCTTTACTATATCACATCGTTGAGCATCAGAAATACTTTCAGGCCATTTACATGGGTCATCAGGGATAGGGGTAAATTGAGATTTAGATATTTTTGATATTGAAGGTTGCGTATTGGCAGGTAAATCACAACTTACATTTTCTGAAAATTCACAATCACTTTGATGCTGATCGTCATAGTCTTCTTTTTCTTGTACACTATAGTTTTCTTCATCCCTCTCGGTACTAGTGCCAGGTCTACTCTGCTCAGTAATCTTGAAAAAATTTGTCATCTTGGGCAATTTCGCTACAGCATCTCGAGCAGTGGCTGCTTCTTTTTTCTTTTGAGCACCACTTTTTGAACGTTTCATTCTATACAATGTCAATAAAATACTTTATCTACACTCTGCAGTGTATATATATTGTCCCGGTATTTATAGCCAAACAGAATTCCAGACCATTCTATGATTGTTGCGTAACAACGGCATTGTTACGTCAATCGAATATTCAAGATTCTACCAGAAAATCAATCGAAATATTCTAGATTCTGCGAGATAAAATGACCTAGCATTCACTTATGATGTCACAAGCCAATTTCTTCCTACAGTTTAAATCGGTTGTAAACAAGTCTGCTGAACTGAAAATAGTCACGTAGCCAAAAAGCAATTTCAGACTAACTTGGGCCCCCAAAGTTGGCCTGGCCCCCCCAATTGGGGGGTTTGGGGGGCGGCTGCTACGTCTCTGCTCGCCACTTCCGAATCACCAAGAACGTTTTCAAACATATTTTGCACCACTGTTTTGCAAGTAGGTTACCTCTATTTTACAAATGGCAGTTTACCATGTTTTCGTTGCTGTACGAGTTGACTTTGGAAAGGAAAACACGTTTAATTGCTGTATGATTTGTCTTTGGAAAAAAAAATTTTTCCTAGCTGTATCTTTATCTTTGAAAAGTAAAAAGTTGTTTTGTAGCGGTGTGATTTGTCTTTGGAAAGCAAAAATGTTATCGTTGCAGTACGATAGGTTCTAAACTCCGCAAATACTAATCTAGCTACCTGACTTGGATCAATTCTTCAAAACCTAAAACTGGTCCAGTATTTGAACTCATGAAAAAACACAAAAAAGAATTTAAAAAGTTATTCCGACAGCATAAAAAGAAACTGAGAAAACAAGCTGCCGATACCTTGGCATGTAGTTTTATTGGCAATCATCCAACAAACCAATTTTGGAAAAATATTGATATTCAGTCATCTCCTAAAACAACTGCACTGCCTGCAACAATCAATGGAGTCTCTGGCACACAAAATATTGTTAATATGTGGGAAAATCATTACCAACGACTACTTAACTCTACTAACAGCAGTAAGTCATCTGATCTGAGTACCACTCATTTGAAAAGCAAAACAATGGGACCACACAATAAAACTGACAAATTTGATGAGGTGAAAAAGTTCTTATGTACGGTAGATATAGCCCGGTCTCTATCTCAGAAACTCAAACCAGACTGTGCTGGAGGACTTGATGGCTTATCAGCAAATCACATCATGTTTGCACATGAAATAATATATCTTCATATTAGCATATTTTTCAACCTTTGCCTTGTTCATAGCTACCTACCTGCTGCATGCACTAATTCAGTTATCACACCTATAACGAAAAACAAACATGGTAGTGTCTCTGCCATCTCCAACTACAGGCCTATTGCTCTACCCACCGTAATTTCAAAGTATTTTGAGCATTACATATTATTTATGACCAGTAATTTCTTGTCCAGTGTGGATAACCAATTTGGCTTTAAGCCTGCACATAGTACTGACATGTGCCACTTTTTATTAAAACAAGCCATTTCGCAATACAATACTCATGGAAGTCCAGTCTTTGTTGCCTTTTTGGATGCCTCTAAAGCATTTGATAAAGTTAATCATCATATTTTGTTTAAAAAACTTACTGAATGCAATGTTCCTGAGATTTTTGTAAAACTCTTAGCTAACTGGTATTCCAGTCAACTACTCTGTGTTAGGTGGGGTACTACTTATTCTAAGTTTTTACCGTCTCAAATGGAGTGAGACAAGGTAGTATTTTGAGTCCCATTCTATTTGCTGTCTATATGAACCAACTTTCACAGACCCTTAACAAACTTAACGTTGGTTGCTTTATTGGTCAACATTGTCTAAATAATATTTTGTATGCCGACGATATATGCTGTATTGCACCTAGCTGCAAAGGCCTTCAAAATTTGCTATGAATATGCACAAAGCCATGATATCTCTTTTAACTGCTCTAAAACCAAAATAATGATGTTTAAAACTAAGTTTTTGAAGTTGAATTTTGTGCCCAAATTACAATTAGGTAACTGTGTAATTGATTATGTAGAAAAAGTGAAATATTTAGGTTTTCTCTTAACATGTGATTTGCAAGATGACATCGACATGTACCGACAGCTTCGCTATGTCTATGGTACAGCAAATAGACTTCGTAGTAAATTCTCCGACTGTTCTAAAAACGTAAAAAATTATTTGTTTCGCACGTTTATGTACAGTTTCTATGGCAGTAGTATCTGGTCGTCCTATCGACAATCTACCTTTCACCGTCTCCGGGTAAGCTACAATAATGCTTACAGGATACTATTTAACTTGGGTCATCGAGTAAGTATATCTTCGACTCTTGTACAGAACAATATATGTACTTTTCAAGCATTGATTCGAAAATATGTCGCTTGCTTTATGATTCGATGTGCAAATTCCTGTAATACCTGGATTTCCTCACTGGTAAATTCGGACGATTTCCTAACCAGCCAGTTTTATAAACACTTTCTTCTCCTTCATGACCGTTAGGCTTTTGCCTTCTTAGGGATTTGAAACATGTCTGCAACTCTGTGTTTGTTTGTTGTTTATGCTCTGCGTTTGTTTGCTCTCGTTGAGCTATTCTAGTGTGATTTATGCTGGACTAAAGTTGACTTTGCTGAAAGTTAACGGGTCTGTTAAATAAATAAAATAATAACCGTGTGACCACGAAACACAAAATTAGAAAAAAAGTTCTTTGTGTGACATTGTGAGAAAATAGTCAGAAAATGACTGACACGGGTGCGACTGTACGATTTTAAAATAGGCGGAAGTTGAAGGCTTCTTTGAATGAGATCGAGACAAGAACACCGAGTATTTACGAGTTGTGAAAAGGAATCAATATAACAAAATCAGAGCAAACCATATTTCGCAGCGACTGTAGTGGTTGTTTGTAATTTAGGAGCTCTAAAGGGCAATTCGTAGACTAGCGTCAGCGCTGGCGCTTCCATAAAAAAGGACAAGAAATTAAACTTTGCAAAAGCTGATTCCCCCAACAAGGTCAACTGTGTGAAAGTTTGCCATCATTGATTTTAACTATTTTGCTCAAAAAAGGCTCTGCCACGAGCATGATTATTGCAAACGCTTCAAAACTATCGATTTTAACAATTATCAAAGATTTTGTTGAGAACGCTGCGCCACACAAGTGGATTTTAAAATTGTTTAAAAAAATTAATTTTTAAAGAAAAGTTTTAAACTAGACTGGATCATTAGACCGACCCTACAAAACGGCGAACAAAAAAACCTCAATACGTAGTCGATGCTGTCTGGTACGTCGCAGAAACAGAAATTTTTTTAACACGTCCCATCGAAAAGTGTTGAGAACCACAGAGCTACTACGAGTTGACACTATGCAAAAAAGCTGGTGGAAGGGAGCTGACAACAATAATCTCAAAATATAAGTTGTGCCACGCATAAGCTTATGTACTTATGGGGGGGAGGGGTGGGTGGATTTATGTGAAAATGCGCTGTTGGTAGGGGAATGTGTGAAGAAGGATCCGTTTTATAACAGAACCGGGAAAGAGGGAGAGCTGGCGAACATTTGAACGTTACATATTAAAAACTATTCAAATAAAAAGATTAAACATATTGGAAAAGCTGAGTGGGAATGCATGCACACAACAACAGTTGCAAGCCTATCTAACCGAATTTCACAAAAAAAAAAAAACAGAATTGGGAGGGTGCTGGCAGTTATTTTTCAAATGGTTAAATAAAATAAAGCCATACGCAGGTATGTGAAAGGTTGGTTAGCCTATAAGGAGAAGGATGTAGGCAAAATTTCCATTTGTTTTTAAGTGGGATGTGCACTAACTTGCAGACTAGAAACCATTCCATCTTCTGTAATAATTTCAAAATTAGCAAAAATGCAATCACTAGCTTCCCTTAGCCTAAATAGCGGCAACTAAGCCTTTGATCTGCACCAATTAACCGCCATCTTAACGTGATGTTGCGGTCCCCGACCTCGTTTAGGTTGGGTCGAAATCGCTGTTGGACTTCCCGTGGGTCCCAGTTACCCGGCACTTCCCTTCTTTTTTTCGCTACGCTGCCACCCGAACGACAGCAGTAGGGCAGCACACAGCTTCTTCAAAATCGGTCGCCTGTTTTCTCTTTCTCTCTTCTCCTGCCCTTTGTCTCCTCATTCTTCTCCTTCTCTTGATGAGCGGTAACGTTCATCCCAACCCTGGCCTCATCTTTCTTTGCTTAGTGTGCGCTGGAAATATGACCTGGCAGGGCAAGTCAGTGCAATGTTGCACCTGCTCCAAATGGGTCCATCTAAGGTGCTCACAACTTTCCCTCCTCAAATTCAGAGCTCTTGGAAACTCTCACTCTTGGAGCTGCCTCCCTGCCGCAACACTGCGACTCCCTTCTCGGACTCCTCCCACATGAATACCTCCACTGTACAATCTGGCCCCCACTCTGCTAATACTGCACTCCTGCCCCACACTCGTGTTCAAACCTCTTATCCCCCGTCGGCCCATTTTGTGTCTTCTCCCTCTGCCCTTTCACCACTGTCCCTTGCTCCTTACGGTCTCTCAACCCCTCCTGCTTCCTCTTCCCCCGTACTCTCTCAGGGTTTTCCAATGGAATGCTGGAGGTATTCGAGCCAGGAGCACTGAACTACTTCATTTTCTTTTATCACATCCTGTCGACCTTATCTGAATCCAGGAATCCAATCTTAACTCATCTTCCTCTTTCCGAATTCTCTACTCTGCATTCTGATGGCACCCACTCCCGGTCTGGCATTCTCTCTCGTGATGCCACGCACGCGAGCGGCGGCGTCATCATTTTCGTCAGGCAGGGCTTATCCTTCTCTGAACTTTCTACCTCGTCTCTCTCTTCGTTCGATCTCTACTCTAATTATGTAGGGTCAACATCTCTCTTAACAACTCCTCCTCGTTGTTATTTCTTAATGTGCACGCCCCCTCCCCCCTATTTGCTCCTCTCCGACAGATTGCAGAACCGACTCTTTTTCTCCCTCCTCCAGAAATCTCTTCATTCTGAGAGACTTCAATTGCCATCAACTCCTCTGGGATTCAAAAGGCACTTCCGACCCCCAAGGGGAGAAAGTATTCGACTGGGTCATCTCTTCTGACCTCCTCCTTTTCAATGATCTTGACACACCCACCCTTCTACATTGCTCCTCCCTTGATATTTCCTTTGCTCCTGGGAGGTGCTTTAGGACTTGGGTTCTGACCACCTACCAATTCTTCTGCGTGTGTCTCTCTCTCCGGTTTTTCGCCCCAACGAGCGTCCCCCTTCCTTCAACTTTCAGAAAGCTCGCAGGGATGACTTTGCCTCTCACTGTCCTTCTGCAGGGGAATACTCGTCTCTTTCTCTTTCCTCTGCTGCTCTCTTTTCCTCTCTGACACTGAATGCGGCCAAATCTTCCATTCCTTTCGGCCGCATCAAACACCCTCATAAAGCCTGGAGGTCTGCTGAGGTGGAAGGTGCGGTTAGTGAAAGACGCAAGGCTTTCGCTGCCGCTCACAGAAAAGATCAAGATCGCAAGGCTTACATCTCCGCTTCTCGACGCGCCTCGTCAGTCATCGCCAAAGCCAAGGCTGAGGCATGGCAGACGACTTGCTCTTCTCTTTCACCCAAATCTAATTCTAAATCTGTATACTTCCTTCTTCGCTCTATCGCTAGCTCGTTTTCCTTCTCTCCGAGCTTCCCCAACTGCTCTTCTCCCAGGGAGTCGGCTTCGGTCTATACCGCTTACCTAAGATCCCACTTTTCCATTTCTCAGCCAAAGGCCCTCCGTAGCAGATCCAGAGACTACCTCTCCGAGCTCCGCCGAGCCACGTGCCCTGAAGAGTCTCACTCGTCCTTCTGCTCTCCTTTCTCCGTCACTGAATTTCATGCGGCTGCCTCGAACCTTTTCTTGTCCACTATCACTGGTCCACACAAACTTGCTTATCCTATGCTAAAGCATCTTCCTCGCTCTGGTATGGATTTTCTTCACATTTTCAATCTCTCCTGAACTTTGCATTCCTTTTCTTTCATCTCGAAGACATCCTCTATAGTTCCCATCCATAAGATGGGAAAGCCTCTCGACTCTCCTGCTTCCTTCCGGCCTATCTCTCTCACCTCCTGCGTCTCAAAGCTTTTTGAACGCATCATTCTATCCCGTCTACTCTTCTTTCTGGAATCTAATTCCATTTTCTCTCCCCGCCAGGCCGGTTTCCGCCCTGGACGGTCTACACTTGATCAAATCCTGTCCTATTCTCAGTCCATTTCGGATGGGTTTAACAAACCCAGGCCAGGTTCTCGGACGATCCTGTCTACTATTGATTTATCGAAAGCTTTTGACTCTGTCTGCCATCCTGCTCTTTTCCATAAACTCATTTCGGCTGGTCTCTCTCCTTGCTTTGCTCGTTGGACTTAATCTTTCCTTTCTGATAGGCGGGCTTGCATGATTTTTCAAAATCACAAAAATCGTTCCTTTCGAGTTGTTCCGCAAGGATCCGTTCTTGGCCCTGTACTTTTCTCTCTTTTCATCAATGATCTTCCTGCTTCTCTACTTTTTTCTGTCAACTGTTTGTTTTATGCTCACGGTCTGGCCATTTGGTCCTCCTCCCTCTCGGTCCCTACTGCGGTGGAGGGCTCACAAGGCTCTGTTTCAATTGGAGCGCTGGTCTGAGTACTGGTGTCTTCCTCTCAATCCGAGCAAATGTGAGGCCTCCTTCTTCTCAGTGGATCCCCACCGAGCTAACCTCCAGCCCAACCTCCTCTTATTCAACTCCTGTATCCGTTTCAATCCCACTCCAACTTTTCTTGGGGTCACCTTCGACCGCACTCTGTTCCTTTTCTAAACAAGTATCTTCGCTGAATGCCAAGTTCTTCCCCGTCTCAAGGCCTTACGCTGTATCTCTGCTTACTAATGGGGCCCTCTCTGTTCTGTATAAAGCTTTTCTTTGGCCCTTTCTCACTTACGTTTCACCCTGATGGTTTCCTATCGTAAGCATTATCAATTTCACCAAATTGGAACGCCTCTACCGAGCGGTTAGTCGCGCCATCACCGGCTGCCTCTCGTCCTCCTCTATCCCACTTCTTCTCTCCGAGGCTTCTTTACCTCCCCTACGAGTCGCACTGACTCATTTCACTCTTGTCATTTTATGAGCGGATCCTTCGTCTCCCAACCTCCTTTCTTATTTCAGGTTTGGCCAGACTTGGAGATAAACCAAGACCGTGCAGATCCTCCTGGAGAGCTTTTGCGTCTACTCACCCGCTCATGCTTTCTTGTACTTATCCTAGGAAGGCTCTTCTTGCTTGCCCTCTCTTTCCTCCAGTGTGAAGAACACTCTTTCCTCTTCATGCTCCCGCTCTGATCCCCCTCTTTCTCGCAAAGGTGCTGCTCTCGCCCACCTTGACTCTCTCCCCTTGTGATTTGGTACTCTGGACTGACGGCTCTGTTTCTTTTGGCAAAGGCGGCTCCGGTGTACTTGCCAACTGCTTTCTCGGTGGCACCGAGGCAATTTTTTCTTTTTTAGCAGGCCCAGTATGTTCAAGTTTTTTCGCTAATACCTGTGCCATTCTGCTCGCTCTTTGCTGGTCTCTGCAGCACTAATAAGTCTGCTACTTTTCTTCCCTTCTCCTACTATCCGACTCTCGTTCTGTCCTCTCCCCCATCCTAAACTCTCTGGCTTTTCTCTCCTCCTGTTCTATCAGGCTACAATGGATCCCTGGACACTGGTTTCTCCCGGGGTACGATGCGGCTAATGAGCTGGCCAGATGGGGAGCGCTACTAGCGCCCTCCGCAATCCCTTGTATTCGCTCTCTTCTTTTCTCGGACTGGAGGCGTAATGTCTCATCGAAATTTTTCGACACATAGGTCCCCTCGATTTCCACCGAGGAACTTCTGCTCCCTCGTCATGCTCGTTGCGTTCTCTTTCGTCTACGCTGCAACGGACACAGTACAGTATTCTGTTAAGTTCTTATCTCTATAGGATTGGTAGAATCGAGAATTCTTCATGCAGCGCCGGCGGACACTCGTCCCAGGACACCTCTTATCTCATTCTGCACTGTCCAGCTACGGACTCTTTGCGTCGCTCACTCTTTGGCGACTCTGTCCCTCTACGACCTCTGATCCAGGCCTTGGGGAGTTGCCCGGCTTCTGGGGCACCACGGTCTTCCGCCATGCCCCCATCCGTCGGAAGGGGTCGGGTAATCAACAACAAACCTTTAATCTAAACAACGACGAACTAACAAACATAAATGCGAAAAAATGACTTTAAAAAGCTAGCGGCGATGCATTTCTCCCATCACCATGGGCAATTGTTGTGCCTGTGTTTTCTTTTAGTAATCTACTTTTGACGGCGATTTTGTGCAGTTTTTCTTGGTGAACTTGAAATGGAATTGATGTTTTTTTTCGTGGGATCACGACAGTAGACATCTAAATTCTTACCAGTGATCGTTATGCACAAAACCACACGACGCGTAGACCATTAGAGAACTTCATGCAAGGCTTCAAATTCTGGGTACTTCATTAAAAATACACTGTAATATCATCGACGAAATTGTGCTGGCTGACAACGACTAGAGGGCAAACGAGAATTCTTCATTATTAAGAATATAACAGAACACCCAAAGCATAGACTTTTTGGAGCCTATGCTCCCTGCATTAATTTTAGTCTTTTGACTACTCTTAAAAGACGTTGTAGGCATATGCATACAGTCACACGATTAATTACCCTAACACAGGCATGTCCAACCTTTTAATTTAATGGGCCGCATTGCAAACTTAAATATTTAACTGGGCCGCAAAACCACCAGAATATCGTAATCCAATTTAATGAAAAAATTACATAAAACAAAATCATGCGAATACAGTATATTTACATTATTACAACATTGTAAATATTGTAATGTTTGTATGTAGCTATACATAGAAAAAACATTATATTTAATTAGCCAATATTAATTCAATGAGACTTTTGACTTTGTCTTCCAACCGTAATGTTTTCAATATTTGCATCGAAGGATGCATTCTAATTCTAAAAATGTTTGCTAAATGTCTGTCAGTCAACCTATTTCTTTCTGCAGTTTTAATGTTTTTCATGCTTGAAAAAAACTGCTTGCAAGAGTATCTACTTCCCCACATGCATAATAGTTTTCTCGATAAATTTAGAATTTGATTGAATTCATTTTTGAGAGAATGCAATTTCTTATAAAATAAAGGAAGTGTGTTCTCCCTATGAAAAGTTTTTAAACCTTCCCGACTTTGCAGCTCAATCAGTTTAAGTTGGTACTCCACTGGTGCTTTATCATATTCAAATGAAAATGGATCATTAAACAATTTAAACTCAATTCCAATCTTTTTTAAATCAGAAAATCTAATTCTTAACTCTCCAAGCAAATCTTCACATAAATTAGTATATTTTCAGTTTAGAGAAAACTTTTTCTCTCTTCCAGATAGGCTACGAAAGTGTACAACTTTACCAGCTTTTAGCTGTGCTATAAAAAGTTCCAATTTCTTTGTGAAACTAGTTATCCGCTCAAACATTGAGGAACATAACTGGTCCTTTCCTTGTATATGCAAATTAAGTTCAGCTAATATCCACATTTCGCTTCTTTTCTTCCAAGAACACTTTTATTTCAGGCAAAAATAACTGAAATCTTTTTAAGGTTGCTGCTTTACTGAGCCATCTAACTTTTGAGAAATGTACTACGTCTTTATACCCACTGCCAACTTCGTCCAAGAATGCTTTAAATTCGCGATGATTTAAACCCCGTGATCTGATGAAATTCACAGCCTTGACAAGATCAGTCTTCAAATGTTTCATATTCAGCTTTTGAGCACAAAATTGTTGTTGATGTATCAAGCGATGGTAACTGAGAATCTCATGATCAACAGATTCTTTGAATAAAGTAATAAAATCATTGTTTACCAGTCAGGGCAGGAGCACCATTTGTAATTGGATAAATGTTTTTTCTATCAACATTGAATTTATCTAATGACAAATCAACAAACTCATATGTGTCCATGCCTGTTGTTGTGCCATTTATGTGACACAAGTCCAACATTTCTTCAATAATATTGAAATTTCCATCAATTCCTCTAATGAAAATAACTAACTGTGCAGTATCACTTTGATCAGTAATTTCATGCAACGCTAAACTGTAAAGAACGCATGCAGATAATTTGTCCTTCAGTGCGCCTTCAATATTATCACCAAAGGCATCAATTCTTCCATCAATTGTCTGATGTGATAGACATGTTTCCCTTACTAAATTCACTTTGTCTGGACAGTGCTCATTAAATTCTCCATCAACAAGTGGTTTTCCTTTCTTAGCTAATTTCTCAGCTATAAGGTAACTAACCTTTGTACATGTTCCAGTTCTAACAACAATGGCGACCGACGCGATGGCGTAGTGGTTAGAGCGTCCGCTTCGCAGTTGGTAGACCTGGGGTTCATTCCCCTTGTCGAGTCATACCAAAAGACTTTAAAAAATGGCATTCGCAGCTTCCCTGCTTGGCGCCCGGCATTGATGGGAGGTTGTGGAGAACAAGCCGGCAAGTTCGCTTGTTGTGTCCTTGGGCAAGGCGCTTAACGGGATGCCCCCGCCTTTATGTGGAAGACAGGTGGCCCATAAACCTCGAAAAAGGCAACTCCCAAGCGAGTGCGGACTTCCCGTCCAAAGTATAGCGATACAATTCGCTTTCTCGTGAATGGAGTATATAAATATGCCAAATAAAACAAAAACATGTTTTTGAAGACTAGCTTGTTGTGACCTAATTACCTTTGTCAATTCCTCAATTTTCGTTTTTCTTCTTTCTTCATTAAACGACTGATATTCTGATTCATGTTTCGAAGCATAATGACGTTTGATATTGTATTCCTTGCATACGCAAATCTTATCATTACATATAAGACATGTTATATCGCCAAATAACTAGGACACAAATTGTTTTTCCGTCCATTGGATATTAAATTTCCTCTATTCTTCTGCTGACTTCCTTTTTTAGTAATAGATTCCATCGCCATATGAATATAAAATTTTTAATATTTAAGATTATAGTTCTCTGAAAAAGAAATTAACCATTAATAGGTATACTGAGCCGTAGTTTACTGAAATGCATTTATTTCAACAAAGAAAATTTTAAAATTAATTAATATAATTAACTAATCTAATAATTAATTTAATGTTAATTTAGTTTTAACTAGATGGTTCACCGGTTAAAGAATAGTGAAGCTGTTTACCCAGCATGTCGTAAGAGGCGACTATTGGGCACCTACCAATTGCAGTCTGACTGTTAATGGTGGGGTTGCCAGCTTAATTGCTTGGTTGGACCACTCATGTCAGAAAACTGAGGTTGGGGGTAAGCAAGGGCATGCTCCCTGTAGAAAAATTTCGCTCCAACAAATCCCCATCCATGGGGTAAATCCGGCCATCTCTGCTAAAGGGACAACACCGGATGGAAACTGAATCACTAGATGGCCTTCAAGGTGATATTTATCCATAGTGTGTATTATATTTTGGGGACCGTAATCACAGAACTAAGAAATTGACAATTTTATAAACTTAGTATGCATGCTCAGTCGTAAATTTCATCTTAATTATATTGTTTTTTAAATTGTTTATGTTAATTATTTTATTAAACATAAAGTATTTTGATTAAATTACATGGACTCTTGTGCTGACTACTCGATAAATTTGCTAAAAAAAATTTTTTTTTAACGAGTCGATAGTGGGCCGCAATGCAGCCCGCAAACCGCAGGTTGGACATCCCTGCCCTTACAAGTTCACATTGACAACACTCCTAGCAGCAGCAGAAATATATTGAACTAATTGATGAAACAAAAGCCAAAAAATTATGGCATATTTTTATTGTTTCATGCCACAATAAAATACTTTTATTATTTTATTTAATGCCACAATAAAAAGTATGCCATAACTTTTATTGCGGCATACAAATGTTTACAGTAAACAAATGCCACTAATATTTACTGTAATTTAATATTGTGCAGTACCATACCCAGGTTGCACAGTATTAAATTACAGTAAACAGTACTATGCCATAATAAAAACTCAAGAATTCCAATCAAAAAGCACTATGAGCACGCAAAACTTGATTTTTATCACTGATTTTAAAGTTGCTTAACTTTTTGACTTGTTTGACAAAAGTGTAACATCATTTAAAAAAAATTAACATTCAAGAATACATTAAGTGCAGAAGCTTTTGGAACTTGAATGCAGAAATCTTGGGACTCCTGATGCTTAAAATGTCAACTATCAGTATCAATCATAACTTTGGGGGGAGAGATTTCTTCGTCACCAGTCCAGATCTCGTAGGGCGATTTAATATCGCCTTTATTGGTGCTATGATTTTTTCTGGCTCATGCATGTGAACGTAATGATTGCCACGAATCCAGATTCGTTTGTGATACTAAATAGAAAATAATATAGTTACAGTAGATTGAAGCAACCTGCTTTCTTTTTCAGACGACGCATATGTTGCATGCCTGGATTCTCAAAAATCAATCAGTCGAATGGGTTGAGCTAAATGTACAATACATGCAGGACAGTACCAATCTTTGCAGCAAACAATATTCAACCGCATGCGACATTGGCGTGCTGCATTTTTTTTTATCAAACTTTGAATTTAAACGAGCCTGAGCTACAAAAAGGTGTGAAATTTTTGATTTTCTAACATTTAAAAGTCTTACATTTTGATTGAAATCTTAGGGGGTAAGCACGCCCAAAAAAGCAAAAAAACGATTTGACAACTATGCATCCTAGAAACCTGTTTGATATCAAAAATTGCGGAAAACGCGGATCGCTATTTTGCTTTGAAAGGAATATACACTGTATATATGCTATCTGTAACAGAAATCAAGTTATTGCCAAAAATACTAATACGTGTTTAGATCAATGTGTTATTAACAATTGCTACATTTGAAACTGTACATAAAAATAGTCCATGCTTATTGAGGATGTAGCCTCTTATTCTTTTATCAAACTTTTTGGTCCGAGGACTCTCTTTTCTCGGGCTTTTCTTCCTTTAACCACCGTCGACGTTTTTCTAATATATCGCTCGCAGCCTGATGTAATTGCCAGCATCACCCCGAACCTGCGGTTCACAATATATTATACAAGGCACCTTTATACAACCTAAGAAAAAAGCTCCTCAGTAGACTCCGACTCCACAACGTTTCATATATTAGTACATGGGATGGCAGAGATTGCTCTGTCGACTGGAGAGCTGTAACAGGAAAGGATGGATCATCGGAGTACACGCCTAGTGCAACATTGGCTGAATTCAGAGAAAGCACCAAAAATTATAAATGGACCCTAAGGAATATTGAGGTGCATACGCTTGTCACAAAACTGACAATTCTTTGCAGATGATTAATCCTTATTTCATCGAGCAACGTGGACGAACGGTCGAAGCTAAACAAAGCCAGCCTCGCTGTAGTCCTCCAACCATGCCAGCAAAAGATAATATCATCATTACCTGCAACATTTGCTCCTTTTTTTGAAGCTTTAAATTTTGCTTTGAACTTTTGCTGAAGTGATTTCAACCGCTCTTCAACTTTCTTGTCGCTTCGTATGGTAAACTTGAGCGAGTCCACATTGATTTAATATCATTTATAACTTCTTGCTCAACTTCATTGGAGGACGATATGCATTGTAAACAAACCTTGCATCTTCAATCATTATTTTGTCGCGGAAGTAATAAAAGTAGGCAATGACATTTCCTTTGGTAGGTAAAACATTTGATTTGATTTGAAAAAGTATTGACCAAACTACTGGGTGTTTCGAAATTAGAGCTATCCTTCTCAGCTCATTCGGAAAATTATCAAGTTTTCTGCTATAGTTATTTTCAAGTGTTATCTTAAGTTTTTATCAAGCAAATTTTTAATACAATTTTCTTCTATTTTTAGATTACATGACAGAGTTAGATATACCCATTGCTAATGACTCAGAGGAAATTAAATAAATGGACCGAATCCAACCTATAAACTTCAGAGGTCAGGGATGCTGGTGCATCCTTCATTTCATGTTCCTGGATAGCTAAGTGTATTAAATGAGATGAATTTTTTGTTTAAAAAAACTGTAACAAAAATCCATATGACTATCATCGCGAAAAGAGTGAGAATCTTCGAGTTTCTGAAGTCCTTATTTCAGGAATAAAAAACATCATAGCAGAGGCAGTGGGCAGACCAAGAGTCTTTACTTAAAATTACGCTAACTAGAGACAACGAGAGGAAAGAAGAAAAGTTATAGTCATGTATATCGTGAGTTGAAAAAATCAGGTATTAAGCAACATTATGTTATCAGCAAGCCTAACATCACTGAACAAGAGAAGAAGTTGCATGGTTTTGTGGTTCACTTCTTAAAGATAGAGATGAGTCTCACTTTCCCAATGTTGCTGCATCAGATAATTTTTTTTTACATAGTCAGAAAGCCAAATTCCAGAACTGACATTACTTGGTTTTCAAAATTGGATGCTATCAGTGATGAAGTGTGCTATCACCACGTGCCGAAATTTCCTGAATGTTCGGTAATTTCTCTGTTTCACAGCCAGACGGCTAATGTGGATCATCAATGAGAAAGGACAGCCATGGAACGGTGAACATTTAAGAGACATAGTGCTTACTGATGGAGTATTTCGTTTCTTTAAAGATCCTGAAATTGTGTTATCTGTTAAAGAAGTCGAATCTTTTCATGATGACGCACCATGTTTCAAAGCTCTTTAAACACAGGAAGCGCTTCGAAACAAATATATCGATTTCTTCTGTTCAAGTGAATTTCCAGGTAGCTCCCCTGTCCTTAATGTTTATGAAAACATTGGTAGTATCTTTACTATGGTATACCAAGTGTCACTGACCTGCGATTAGTCGTGAACGAAGTGCTCAGGGAGATGGAGTGTAATTCTCACCATTTTTTCGATTTGCTAAAATCATACTCCTCAAGAATGCAGGGTGTGGTATAGGCCACCCGAAATATTTACTACTCGTTGTAAACTTATACAAATACTTGCTCTAAATTAGTTTTGTTTTTGTCCTTTCTAGTTTAGTTTATGCTATAAGGGGGAAGGGGGTTTCAATTTTGAAGCACTCTTATTTCTGATAAGCAATAAACACTCTTAACTAAGAGTAAAAGTAATAAAGTTTTAGTTTTTCGGTGGTGTAACTTTACAATGATGCAACTCAAACTGCTTTACAATGATGACTAACTTCCTACTTCTGCCAACGAGCTCAGGCAGATTGTAGAACCTAGCACACATCTTGTGCAAAATCACGCTTTAAGAAGACCTTTAAGCCGACTATTGTTACATAACGGATTGCGACATCTCTATAGACGATTGCATCATGTGCTTGATCGCATCTCGTCGAACATGGTCCAACTACAGCCAGTTCAATGGCGATAATCACCACAAAACAATTCGTTTGCAATAACTCAATTTATGTTATAGATAAGACATACGCTCCTTTAAAAGTTAAACAGGAATGCGGATCTTCCGCAACTTTTGACTTCGTTTTCCTTTGGCTCCTCAATTTTAGAGATTCGGCGTTTGTCCCTGTTAGCTACTAATCCACCAGTTTTTGCAGTCTTTTTGGCAAACGCATCTGTTTTGGGATCAACTTCCTCCGATTTTCTTTTCCTGACCTCATTTGTTAGCAGCTCTAACCTCCACTCCTTCGGTTTGCCAATTTTTTTTCATGAACAAGAATTTTTCTTGCTATGATCGGTGCTTTATCTTCAGTCATTCTTTCTACATGCCAATACCATCTTAGGAGCTGGCTTCTCATAACTTCCGTAAATACTTTCAATTTCGATAATCTCTCGGATACACTCATTTCTGATTTCATCCTTCAGAATTTTTCCAGGTATCATTTGGAGCATTCCAATTTCAATTATTTCCCACCTACTGATATCCTGGACTCTCATTGTCCAGCTTTCTACTCCATAACAGTTTGCACTTCGTACACAAGTTTTATAGACTATGCTCTCCAATATTTGAGATGAATCTCTTCACGCTAAATACCAAACACTCTTTGAATTTGTTCCATCCAGCTCTTATTCTGAACACTATTGAATCATGCGCTCTTCTATCCGTGCTCAGTACATCTACAAAGCAGCAAATCTTTTCCATAATTTCAAGCGGGTCTCCATGAGAATTTCCTTTCTTTTCAGGACCCTTCTGTACAACTACTTGGAAAGCCTGGAATATGAAATTTTTTACTTGCAACAAACTTCGTTGTATGCCCGTGCATTTTTTATGGACCCATTTGCAGATTTCAATACACTCTTTTTCCACACACTACACAAGAATCTATCACAGATGCAGATATAATTCTTTGCCCAATAGGAAAAGCCTTGGTCGTGCTTACATTAAACCTTTGAGTTTATGGCCTTTTTTATCTACCACACCTGTCCACTACTTCCGGCCAGGTATCACTAAGCAGTACCAAAGCATCAGTCTACAGAAACTCTTTCAGAATACCTTCTCTAACATCTTTTGTTATTTAATCCAATACCACAGCAAATGATAGAGGGCTGAGGACTGATCCATGGTGGACTCCCAACATTTACATCACACAATGCTGATTTTCCACCCTCCAACCACACAGCTGTTTTGACTCATTCGTACATTTCAATAATTGCTTTTTCCTCCTTTTACACAACGCCTTTTCTTCTAAAAGCCCACCAAATTACTCTTCTTAAGACACGGTTGAGAGCTTTTTCCAGATTCGCAAAATTCATGCGAAGATCTCTACGGGCAACCTCGTATTTTCCATCATCAGTTGCACTAAAAAAATTGCATCTGCTGCGCTTTTTCCCGGAAAAAAAACCATTTGTATCTCGCCTACTAAAGCCCTCTTTCTAAGGCGTTCCTCAAATATTTTTTCAATTACCTTTATTTCATGCTTCAGTAGTTTAACACTTCAGTAATTTCCGCATGATCTTGTGTCACACTCTGCCCTTATAAAGTAGTACAAGTTCACTCTTTGTCCAACTGTCAGGCATTTTAAAACTTTCCAGCAATCTGTTTGTTAAATCCGTTAGCTTTTTTGACACTGTCTTGTGTCAAAAATCCATGTATTTAATTAAATCAGCAGTTATTGCACCAGGGCCTGCTGCCTTTCCTGTCTTCATGCAACATAATGGATTTTTCACATCCTTCTTGAAAGCATTGTGACAAGGTCCTTTCATTATTTATTTTTAGGATTTTCGCATAGTGCGCATTGAGCAATTCATGGAACTTCTCAGCTACTTTAACCTAAAAAAATCCCACGTCGTGAACCATCCATCGGTCTGAAGAGAGACCTAGCACCCTTACTGCTGCTTGGTGATATTGAACAAGTTTTACAAAACCGAACAAAACTTTACTTACTTGCGATGACTTGAAGTCACTCCAGTATTGCGTCGCAACGTAATTCTCTAAACTTTTATGAACGTACTTTTTCAATTCGTCGGTGCTGCTCAAGACACAACATGAGATTAAAATGAAGTTTCACGTTACCAGATTTATCTAATGATCTGACTGCTACGTTTAAAAGTGTTTCAGAAATCGAATTTTACAATGGCTTCCATAAAGTGAAATGCAGCTTTCGGCAACAAGTCGGCACATTTATACACTAACTTCGGTGGTCTATTTAGTGCTCCTTTAAAGTGGATTACCGCAAATGTAATTTGATAGGGCTTTAATTATTCTTTGAAACCTTACTTTCAAAGTTCCTCTAAATACAGCAAATGTTACTTTTTCGTATCTTACTATCGTTATTTCAAGTAAGCCATATAAAAGCAATTATTTTGAAGCGAAATATTGATTAAAACTCACGTTATTTGAAGAACTTCCGCTTGAATGTTTTCAAGCATCTTTCGAGCATCCGACAAGCTTAATGTACTGGGTTCTTTCGATGAATGACGGATGTCTCTAGTAAACATGTATTCACCTACAAATAGCAAAACTTTGTTTGTTAACGGAAAAGTTTAGAATACAATTGCAAAATTATACGACAAAAGTATATTAAAAGCGCACTAAAAAGTATAAAAATGGGATTTCACGCCTTTTTTTTCAGCATTCTTGCAAGCTCAGACAAGCTGATTCAAATTACTACACACCGCTTTCAAACCAGACGCTTTCACTTTTAACGTAATGCGTTGGAACAGCGCATTACTTTAATTCCGGATGCCCTTCCGGACGAATATCAACTGTTCTTTATGAAGTTTCAAACTAAAAAACTTTCGATCCGAAGTGCAGAACAATTACCACCACACTGCCGTGACATCGTAAAACTATATATGTACGTAAGTTTCGGACGTCATAAGCACTCTTGACAGTTTTTTACGTTTACGAGAAGCTACTGATTAGCAAATGCAAAGAAATAATTGTTGTTTATACAGTTACGAGAGTCCTGCCCTAAGGAAGATTACCTCAAACAACAACGTACAGATAAAAGATTAAAGGCAAGGATCTACACATGTACTTTAATAAACGAGAAAAAATCAATTTTTTCAAAAACAATTCGGTAGTTATGAGGTTTCGCTATATCATGGAAGCGCACGACCGCGGCTACTTATTAAATGGCTATTACCGATCACACGATTTGTCTTTATTCTGGAATAAATTTTTCTCTATTCGATCTCTAGTGAAGGTCGCGAAAACGTTTACGTTTCTTGGGTTTTCGCCATGCCCTCATTTCGAGAAAGAGAGAGTGTAACAACAACAATACGAAATTTCAAATTGCCGGTCTTGTAAACTTGGTAATTCAATCACTATTATCCTATTACAACAGGCAAAAACAAACTTCACGTTCTACTTTCATACCGCAGAACAATAATTTTATAGATCCAGTATTTATGTGATTTGATTATGATAAAATTTACTGAGACTAAATATTAAATATATCTCTAGCTTTCTTTGGGATGAATGCATCGCATAGAATACAACATCTAGACCCACCCAGCAAATCCAATATTGAAAATAGAAGCAAGCTGCTCCTAGTTAAAGAAACGGTAACCATTTTGAACCAATCATAAATACAGATTAGTCACTCTTCCACCATAAAACCTTCATGGAATGCCACTAATTGCTGGGGGTCCAATTTGCCTCAATCACGGTCTCCCGAATGAGCAGCTTTACTATTTCACTCAGCTAACTTTGATTTTTAGCTACAAAGCAGATTTAGAGCATTATAATTCAAATCAACTTTAGAGGACGTGGTTCATTTTAATAAAACATCCTCATATAATTCAGGAAACTGTCCCTGAGTGATTAACCACGGCGCGATATCATGGTCCCTAACCAAGAAAATCTGAATATAACAAGTTTTTTACCATTTGGCAAAAGCTTCATTCCCCTTTCAAGAATAACGTCTACAATCGATTCATCAAGTGAATCATTCGCTTTTAAAAGTCTGAAAAAAATTGAAAAATCAGGATCTATGTATGTACGGTACTGCTATAAAGCTATCACCCAGCGAATTCTTACTTAGATTTAGCAAGCTGATAAGTATATGTCGGTTCTTTTTGAAGAAATTTTCTTTCTAGTTTGAGGTTGCTTTCAACAGAAATTCGAAAAGTTTTGGCTTCACTATTCTAAAAGCATAATTTTTTCTCTATTATTTGTCTTTTTCTCCCGCTTTGCAGGGCCTTACACCCGCTGAGTCTGCTACTATAAACTCACTTTTGAACGAGACTTCTTGCGAGAGCAATGCAGCACTTTCGATTGCGGCTGTCCTGACAAATACTAATAGCGCTTTTTATAGAGTTTCAAACTCCAGATCTTTCGTTCCAAAGTCCGGAATGATTACCACTGCACCATGAAAGCTGCACACCGTGACTGTGGCATGCATCAAGACTAATTAAATAAAACAGTAAACGACACAGAAAAAATGCAAAGCCGAGATTTCTGTTAGTATAATGTTAGGGTCGATAAAACTAATTTTTTGCTAAAGACATAATCAAGTTGCTACATTGTTCCGTGACACGTGCAATGTTATCAAGATTATGCATCCGTAACTTTGCTTGACGCATGTTAACTGTCTTTACGAAGAAATCGATTGACAACGGTTGCTAACTTTGGCCTGGTTTAAATCAATATTAACTTTAGGACAGCTTTGCGGATGCATACAAAGCAGCTGAAAATTGCGCAACTTACAATAATTTTCTAGCAGGATTACAGAACGAACAACTACTGTGGGGCATAATCGGAAGGCTAAGCATAAGCAATAGAAATCTGTTCTTTTTTACCAATTCGTGAATTCGAGTTCCAATCGAATCAAGCAAAATGAGTTTGTCGACTTTTTGAGGAAATGCAGAAGCATACTAAAAATCAAGATTAATTGTTTAAGAATATATTGAAATAGTGATATTACACCAAATACATTTTTTGACTTACCACTCCGCTATAATGAGCACCTAATAACACATTTAATTAATTTTATATACTAGCTGATTTACAAGCTGCTTACCCATGCTATGAGAAAGAAAGCTGAAGAACTTCCATTGAAAATCTATTACAAAAACAATATTTCGAGATAAAATCTTCAAGCAGCTGATGATAATTGTTTTGACTTAAAAGTGATGTATCGATGTTAATTCTAAAAATAGAAACAAGAACGTATCAAGCACTTTGCCTATTCATGGCCTTGCTTTTTTCGCCAATGCACTACCCAATGTTTCTGATCGTTGAGCTTTTCCTAAACTGAATTTTTGGTTATTAACGGCTATTTTGACCAAGAACATTCGCTTGCATCGAGTCGAAATTCCTAAACTTCAACGAAAAAACGATTGCGTATCACATAGATTCATTAAAAAAACGTCTCCCTCAAAATAAGTAAAGCACAGGGGTAATCAAACCAATTTCAAAGTTGTCTTGTGGTAATCTTAATTGTGTTTTTACTCTTTTAATTTACGTTCATACATGAATGAGGGCTGCTGAAGTTAGTGGCGACTACGTCAAAAGGGAGTCACAACAATTTCACTAATACCGCCGAGAAAAACCGCGTTCTTGTTATCTACCAACCTATCAATCTACTCCAGATTAATAACGCAAGTTGCAAACTACAACACCTGCTATGAGTGCGGACGTATAATTATGACAGACCACTGAAGAAGCTACATATGGAAGTTAAGTGTGTAGAGTAAAAACCAAATCGAATTACATGTTGCTTGAGTGAAAAGTTACGAAGTGTCATACACACGAATGCTGAGGCATCGACCATCAGTATACTTCTACAGCTAACGAAAACAAAACATGGTAAATCTCATTAAGTAAGCATTAATGTACAAATGTTAATTCATAATAGGAAACACATGACAAATGTAATGGAATTAGTGCATTTTATGAAAAACCAATAATGCATTGATATTGAAAACTAAATACTTGCACAAAATAAACACTGTTTTCATGGCTCACTAAGCCATAATCTATCAAACACTTACATATAGAAACTCTTTCAATCAATGATACTGCAAACTTGATTGAGTAAATAAAACCAACCGGAATAGAAGAAGAAAATCCATGTCCAGGAAAATCAATAAAAACGTAAAACTTATCTACAAACAGTAACTTGTTACAATGATATAAGTGTGATTTATCGCAAGCATATTTTTGTTTAAAACAGAACAGTGTTGAATAGACATAAAAAAATGTGAACAGTGCCAACACTATCAAAGTATACAGATTAACTTATTAAATCATGCCAGTTGATAAGCTTTTCAAATGCAAGAGCAATAATTAAGCCAATAAGCAGCAATCTTAGGAATGTGATCACACTAACTGAAAAATTGGTTCCATTTATGCAACACTATACATTATCATGTGCGTACGTACAAACTTTACAGCAAAGCCAAAGTTATAAAGAGCTTGCATACCTTTTGGTAACAAAGGAACCAACATGTCGAATGTATTGCAATTATCAAGCCATCCATGTAAACACAGAACTGGTGGATTAGTTGAATTGCCATAAACTTTAGCAGCAACAAATCCCCATGGCATTGGAATCTTGATTTCTTTGGTAATACCTAAGAAGTACATAACAAAATTAGACATTTGATCTTGGCTAATATAACACTGCAGTGGCTTTTTTGGAGGGTACTTTAAAGCAGGCTTCTAAACAGTCACTCCTAGTTTAGCTTCAGGTCTCACGATAAATCAACCTAAAACAGATATAAATTTTTTCTAACCAAAGGTTATAAATGTAGGACTTACAATTCTCAATGCCTTAACCAGATGGCACAAACCTAGTTGTAAAAAACATCGTCTGGAAGTACTGCTAGGGCATGAAAGAGCTTTGAATCAATAATTATTTACTGTTAATTTGTTTTTCATTGAATTGCTTGCAACAAGTAAAAACTTGATAAAATCACTTTTTGAATCGACAATATGGTCCAATAACAAAGTTAGTGCAAAGCTGATCATTTAATTGTATGGATATTCACATCTAAAACCCACTAACAAACAAAATTAATCAAAAGGTTAACTTGATTAATTGTCATAGGAAAGCTCAACATTTTCTAAACTTAATGAAAAACACTGAAAAAGAATGAGAACTTATTGAACTCATGAACACAGGAGATGCGAAAAGTTAGGGAGACTGCAAAATGACATTACGATCTTCTAGTCGGCAGTCATCAAATATAATTTTGGTGGAAACAAGGAGTAGTTTAAACTTGAAACCTGAGCTTTTTGTAATGCAGGTGGCATTTTTGGTTGACCATTTCAGCATGCAAATGATTGACAATGGGTGGCAATTTAGAAAAGAAAAAAAAGAAAATTCATCAATATCAAAGCAGCAACTGTAGTGGTAATAGTTACTGATTTAAAACAAAAGGTCAGGTGTTTGAAACTCCTAAAAAGCCCAATCAGCAAATGATAAAAAGGGCATCTGCTATTTAAGGTAATGTGTTGCCCAGCAAAAAGTTTGGTTCCAAAGTTGGTGTGTAGTGGTAGATATACAATGAATTAAAACCTCTAAGCATGCAAAAAGCTGGAAAAATGACCAAAAATTAAACTAAAAACTAACCTACAAACTGACAAAAAACAATTAGAAATATGATTAGCAATTCAACAGCTATTTAAGAAGAGGAATAGCAATTGTATTTGATCAGGTACAAGCCTAAATTTGAGTAAGGGATAAAGAAGTTACAAATGAATGAGTCAAAGATTTATAAGCAAAAGATTTTCTGCCATTTTTCAAGGGCTATAAACCCTTCACTCCTAATTCTGTCTCAGCCTAATTAGCTGATCACAGATGATTACAAAGAGTATCACCATCTTTGTCATGTTTACAAGCATTTTTTCACAAAGCTACAAACTAAACAATAACAACACATAACTAAATAAAAAATAATACTATTTGATGTGAAGGCAAAGAAAAACCATGCTATTATTATGTGACTTGCCATCTGTTGTATGTGTGTATGCTTTTAAAGTACAGTAGATAGGCTAAGTGCATAATTGTACGTATGTAACTACTGCAAATTGATTATACCTGCGTGTCTCAATCTATAAAGAATCTATTAAAGAATCTAAGTATTGCTTGAAGTAACTCAAATCCTAATTTTAACTCCAACTAATCCAAAAGCACTGACAGGCAGTTCTATGTTTGCACATATCTGGACAACACTAAAATATGGAAATTTATATTGAATTATGAAATTACTCCTGGAAATTCATATTAAACATAAAACTACAGAAGTTCATTCTCAAAAAGGAATCACTCGCTTATGGAATTAAGGAAAAATTACAAACAACTGTAGGAAAATTGCAGAAACATGGAAATTACAGAAGTTGATAAAACCTAAAAGCATAACTATGGGATTGGTTAAAATTAGATTAATGGAGTTGAGTTAAGGCTGGGATATTTTGCCATCAATGGTATTTTACCCTTGGAGACTACAGTAAGATGAGGTAATCTAGGACATAGGGAAAATGTTGAACATTCCAGGAAAAGTGGGACATAAGACTAAAATCAAATTGTACAACTTGAACGTAATGGAACTAGTATTTCTACATTTGAATATGTAACGTTTTCACTTTAAATTATTTTTTTCTTTTTAAACCATGCCTTTTTTCCAATGCCCAAAAATTGGCAGGAAAAATCAGATATTGAAAAGAATCAGCAGAAAAAGCACATCAGACTTTTCTCACTGGTGGGAAAAGTCAGATGTTAAAAATGGCATTCGTTTGAATGATTTTTTTTTGTTGACAGAATAATCCATGGTTACCAAGTGAGTTTTTTGTGGTCATTTACCCATGAAAAACTGAAAAAATTTGGAAATGACTGAACACAAAAACACCATTTTGGTTATTTAACCAACAGCAAAATTTGTAACAACACCATTGCTTCTAAACCTGTTCTAATCACAACAATCATAGGCTAATGTACATCTAATTCTTTTGATGAATCCAAGTGTAAATGGACATTTTATAATGGTGTTAATCCTAAAGGAAAGATCATGAAATAATCCTATAATTCAAAGCATGAAGTACAGAATAACTGTCAATTAACTCATAGCTGGTTCTATCTGATAACTGCTGCCCCCTTCAATGTACACAGCCTTTGTTTTAGTACCCTGCCAGCAAAGATTTAAACCTATAGTCATTGCATTTGATGGCAGATGCCCTATCCACTACACCAAAGCATCACTGCCAGAATTATAAAAAATATGGCTATTTAAACACACATGAATGGTGATGGGAAAATAGCTGCCAAGGGTAAAATGTCATCGACAGCAAAACAGCCACTTCCTCTGTTTCTTGAATTAAACGAAGCATTTCCGTAAATTTTCATATTTCTGTGATTTCCATAATTTAATAAAAGTTTTTTCATATTTCCATAAAAATTTTCTAACATCTCTATTATCGATTATGGTGTAGCAATATGACTGTTTCTGTAGTAGATCTAATTTATTTGAAATTAGAGTCAAACAACACATTTAGCAAGAAAAAAGAAAAAGACTGCAAGTCGGTTCCAAGCTGCAAGTTGACTGCTTGACTCAACTTTAAAAGACTTGGCACAAACTCACCTTTTGCTGATGTGCTAATATACAGATTCCTGTCTTTTTTCATCATTTCCTGGCTTCCAGCAATCTTAAAACATTCAAAAATTCAAATGTAAATCGACTCTAGTCATTTGACCTTAAATTCCTAAATAAAATACTTTATTCTCCACATTGCCCCTATCAGCTTACTGTTGAGTGCCAAGCAAAAGTTCTGTAAACACCATTCCTAATCCTCAACAAAGCTCCAAAAATTTTTAAGGCGTTTAAAGCGCTAACTTTTGATTCTAACGCCAATAGTCTATAAACGGATATTTAGGTTACACGACAAAAAAATTCTTTGGTTTCCTCTAAATGGCTCTACAAAACTACGTTGCCTGAATGTCAAAGATAAATTGACAATCGGGCAAATACAGTGCAGAATCAACTAACTCCAACACAATTGAACTGCTCCTATTGAAATTCCCACAACAAGCAGCTGGAAGTTTCGCAAAACGGAAAAAAGGCGGAGTTTTGCATTTCGAAGAGTTTAGGAAAATCAACATTATAAGTACAATAGGGCGCCCTTTTTAAAGAAAATACTTTCTTTCTATACATACAATAATCAATGCAGTTTGACAAATCATAACGCAATTTGAAAAATCGCATAACAATTTCACAAATTGACAGCAATTTGACTAACTGTTGTAGCAACAACAACGTTTGCTCTGTTTCTTGTAAGTTGAAGGTGCTGTTTTTTTCCTCACTTTGTCGTATTTGGTAATTCGTAAGCAATTCAAACAAAATTCTTTATTCAGATAAAATACAAAACAAAAGATAAATACGTAAAAGTAAAAACGAAATTAACAAGTTCCACAACACAAAACCAAAGATTGTTTTTACGCCGAGCCACGTCTGTACACTGACGTGTAGGCCTACTTGCTCAAATTGACACGCCGGCATTAAATAATAATAATAATAATAATAATAGCACATTTGTATAGCGCTCTTTCCTGACGGAAGGTCAGATCAAAAGCGCTTAACAAAAACAAAAAATCCAGAACAGTAAAATCAACAATATCAAAAATTTGGTTAAGCTAAAAAGTTACACAAACAGACTTCTAATCTTACAAATTATCAGAACTGAAAGAAATGGCAGAGGCAATAAAAATCACAAAACATTGTGACACATTACATCCGGTAAACCATTTGTAACCAATAATAAAATAATTAATTTGCAATATTTTGGAATATAACAATAATCTTAGAACAAATAGGTTAGTAGCAAATACAAATTAAAAGTTAACAAACTGAAACTTTATAGAGTGAAGCTGTTGCTGAAATCAGTCAACAGTAGTGCTCACACTTCATTAAAAACAAATCGAAATTTACTAAAACAACATCATCAGTTTTCTGTCAAGCAACCGCAATAATAAATAATTACTTGCGTCAAGTTGAACAGACAGCCTCACAAAACCGACTCTATGAATAAACAATCTAACTGTAATAAAAATACACTGCACACTTAAAGCTAATACAAACGATACATGAGTTTGTCCTAACCGGAGCTGCTAAGTAACTGAAAAATTTAAAGTGGTTTTCAAAGTAATAGGCTACATACAATAACGATTTTGACAAGATACCACTAATGACCAGATTAGCTGATACTGTAATAATGAAACCCTTCAGGCATAACAAACAGTTTATACAGGTGAAGAAGCCATGGCAATAAAAATATAATGCAAAATACAAAAGTAGTTACTAAACTATACAAAATGGCGTCAAAAAATTTAGGTAGTAAAGTTCTATTTATATATATTGTAGCTTTTGGTTTACTGATCCATTTACTTTCGCTGATATCAAGATTATGGTAATTACCGGTACTAGGTTCATGCAAAAATGTGATGTGGTAGCATTCAGAAAACTCTCAGCGAGTACTGATGAAGTTTTTTGGCATTTATGGAAATGAAGTAAAAGAGCAGCTTTATCAGTGTAGTTTTGTGTGTTATTACCTTTCCAAAACGTACGGTGATTTGTTCATCTGATTGAAAATTTGCTTTTTGTTTGTTCAACGTAAATTTGATGACATAATTTGCATTACGCTGCGTTGCGTATATTCCGTAGTTATCACAGGTAACACGTTTTGTGAGAAAAATTTTTGTTGTCGGTGTAGCGTGTCGCGCCTCGCACTTCATCGAGCTGCCATGCCAAACATCTTTTTGTCTTTTTTTACATTTTTTTTATTAGTTTGCTTTCGTCGGTTTAGCACCTTGCTCCCGCCGATATGTGTGTGATTCTAGTTGTTTACTGTTAGAGCTGCGTTTGCTAATTTGCAACTTCGTGCGTCCCCAGTTTGACGCCCAGCTCCCGCACCTTTGCTGTTTTACCCTATGATTTTGCTGTAATATTAACTGACGAAGTACATACCGTCAGGTTTGTAGCCGCTCGGCTATCTCCGTTTAAAGTACATCGTGCTCCTATAGTTCGCACGCCTGGCGATGTAACCTCACGCCAGGAATCTAGCCTGCATGGCTTTCCGGCAACCTAGCCGTGATATTGCAACGCGTATTGTTATTGTTATTGTATGCGTCTAAAATCACACACATTTATTTTTCTTTTTTTTTATTAGGGCTAGATTATCTTTATTTTTGTCTTCTCTTGGTAGCTCGGTGATCGGCTTGCCTTTCCCGCCATTAGGTTGTTTATCCGTTATTTTTTGTTTAATGTGACGTGTGCAGTGCCCTGTTTACATAGACGTGTGCAGCGACCTAATTCCTGGTGTCGCGTGCAGATTTTGTTACCGACCATGTGGTCGGAGATATTGTGCCCTCTTTCTTCGTCGATCGCCATGGCGGACGGACGTGTTCTGGTTGTCTGTCATGTTTCTCGTACGTTGTTGATCGTCGTGGCAGAAGGACGTGATTTTTGATTATCTGCCACAGCTTGCACGAATTGATGGAATAAAATATTGCTGTAGTGCTTTCTTCCTTGTGACTGCCATATAGTTCCCAGAAATTGGGATTCAGTCAGCACGTTATTGCTCGAAGGAACTTGTTTCCTACAGTCGGTTTCAATAGTAATGAATTTAGTTGATTTGACTATGCTGCAGTTATTACCGTGCTTACAGCATAAGGAGCATTTATTTCATGGTTGGGAACAGGGGCGGCTTGTCTAAGGGGACTGTGGGACTGCAGCCCCCAGATTTTTGCTGTGCTATGTTAAATTTAGGCTCGTATTCAGCTTTATTTTACTTTTGGATTTAAATGTTTGAAATTTTTAATTTAAATCTTTATTTTTGTTTTGGCAACAGTGCCAAAGACTGCAAAATTGTTGTCTCGACTTGCTTAACCTGCTACAATAAAATAACCACAATCTGACGTCATGTACAGAAAAATTTCCGCTTCACTTCCTGTGTACGGTTTTCAGAGAAATAGCAGCTATTTGGGCCGAAATTTTTGCAGTCTTTATCTATGGCATTTCTGCTTGCTAATGTTTTGAGTAAATGTTTAGACAAGTTGGACAAGCTGCCGAAAGTGGCATGGAACAGAAAATAAGTTGTAGGCGTGCAATAGCAAAAGTAAGCCACTGGCTAGTTTTATGGTTTGTTGTACGGCTTAGATAACTGCTAGTATGAAATGAAATAGTAGCTAATCAGCTAATATAATTGGCTTAGCTTGTGAGACTGTAAATAATGATGCAAAAATGGGAGTTTAAGTGGTTGGTTAAATTTAAGTCTCGTGCAGTTTAAGCCCTTATGGATTATATCAGTTATCACAGGGTTGGTGGTTAAGAAATTGAAAATAGTGTAGATACTGACTAATTCTAACCCAATCCTAATCCTATTTAACGCCAAACCTTAGCATCAACTTTAAACACAAATATTAGGTTTACAAATCCAAGAGGGCTTTAATTGCATGAGACCCAAATGCACTAATTTTTAGTGGTAAAAAAGGGCCCAAATTTTAGTTTTGGCCTATATAAAAATTAAAAAACGACCGTTGTGTATATGAAATGATGGTAAGAAAAAAACTTAAAGAATAAAAAGTAGTGCAATTTAACATGCTTAAGCGTATGTTTACACTTCACACAAATGCTCATAATAGCATCAGAGGAAAAAGATGTTCACATAACCGTATTACCCAATCTATCTGACTGCAGGGGGAATGTGAACAGGCAGAGTGGTAAATAAAAGTTAATTTTGTTTAATTTTTTAAAGAATCTGAGAATGTCAGTTTGAATTTAAGTGGGAATTCGTAGCTTAGCATGAGTGACAAATCTACGTGCATGCTGCATTGCATCTATTGTAGTATCATCAGTAAATAGCTTGTGAAGTTAAAAAACAACTAGAATTGCAGTTTGCATTAACGCAGGTCCCCAGTTAACCCAAAGTGAAGCAATTTAGGCACTAATGGTAAAGCACTATATGTAGCCTATTTGGTCCCATTTCCTATTCATTTTTAGCATTGCTTTTGTGTTGTTGGGGTTAGTTTAATCCTTGGTAAGGTAGCCTCAACCCTATTTTACAATGATGACAATCAGTGAGGTTAGTGTAACCTCAACCCCAATTCACAATGTTTAAAATCAAATACATCAAAAACAGTGAAACTGACATAACGTATGTTATTGCTTTTATATGTATTCAACATGGGTTCAACCATGTAAACTAAACATTTTTAAGTGAGCACAGGAACACGAATAATACCTGTACTTACTCAGCCAGGTCAGCATAAACTGATAAGACTGCCAGTGAACTAGAAATAGCAATGTCAAACTTAAACCAATTCCATTATTACATACGTATGGTATGCTGAGCAAATTTGTCAATCAAAGCAAATTTCAAGGTTTGCTTAATGACATATGAAACAGGGATGTGGAAGCAGTTATTTTTCAAACGCTTCCGCTTCCACCAACAAAAAACGAAAAAACGATCGTTAACAATTTTTTTTAACTTTTGTGGGTCTGTAGCCTGCCTTCTCCTACACATCATCATTTTGAGAAGACAAAAACCTTCATTTATTGCTATTACTTTACCTTACTTCACTTGAGCTTATTATTTCGAACTACTCTATGTTTGTTTTTCTTAGATATCAGAGCTCGTGTTGAATGTAGAACAGTGCTTTTCAATCTTTTTGTCATCGCGGAGCCCCTAATGTACTTTCGCGTTTGTCACGGAACTCCCACAAACCAAAATTTAGAAATCACTAATTGCTTGCAAGAAAATCAAATATTTCGTTACTATAATTCAAAAAATAATTAAACACTTCAACAAATAGACAGTTATTACAAGTTCGTTCACTACTTACAACTACTTTTACAACAGTTAACCTAATGCTTCTCAGATCTAAATCGTATGACCACATATCACAGCTCTCGACAATAACCTGTCGTCACAACAACAAATTACAAGGTATAGCGTTGATTTTCCCTCTCTATCCTCAACTAACTCTGACTTTGAGTTAACTTTAACTCTAATCATCATTACGGACTTTCTGTTCGTCCTCAAAACACGTATTGACTCCAATCTTTTTTGATAGTGAAGTGCAAAATTTCTGTCGTATATATAGTATGTACATGTAAAGCGAGCAAAATTGAACTGCACCAATCAACAGCGGCCTCAACGTGGTGGTGCAGTCCCCGACCCGTTTGGATTGGGTCAAAATGGCTGTTGGTCTTCCCGAGGGTTCCAGTTACCCTGGGCACTCCCCTCACACAAACCATTTTTTCGCCGTGCAGCCCCCTGAACGACCACAGAAGGGTAGCACGCAGCCTCTTTAAAATTGGCCTGTCTTCTCCTGCCTTTCTCTTGAATGTCTTCTCATTCTTCTCCTTCTCCTGATGAGTGGCAACGTTCATCCAAACCCTTGTCCTGTCTTTCCCTGTTTAGTGTGCGCTGGAAATGTGACCTGGCGGGGTAGGTCAGTGCAATGCTGCACATGCTTTAATTAAGTTCATTTAAAGTGCTCACTACTCTCCTTTGCTAGATTCAGAACTTTTGGCAGCTCTCATTTCTGGAGCTGCCCTCCCTGCTTTTTTGGAGATGGGTTTTTCAATGGAATGCGGGGGGTTTCCAAGCCACGAGAACTAAACTAATACACTTTATTTCGTCTCATCCCGTTGACCTTATTTATATTCAGGAATCTAATCTTAATTTATCTTCCTTTTTCCGGATCCCTGAATTCTCTGCTCTGCAATCTAATGGCACCCACTCCCGATTTGGTATTTTTTCTACTGATGTCGCAAATGCTGGCTGCAGCGTTATCATTTTCGTCAAGCAGGGCTTATTCTTCTCTGAGCTTTCTACCTCCTGTCTTTCTTCACTTGACCCTACTCTGATTATGTAGAGGTCAACATCTCTCTGAACGAATCCTCCTCGCTCTCATTTCTTAATGTTTATGCTCCCTCCATTCGTTGTTCTACGAAGGATAGCAGAACCAATTTCTTTTCTCTCTCCATTCTTCCCTCCTATGTGGAAGCGGAAGCGGTGGATTTTTCGCGCTTCTGCTTCCGCTTCCACAGAAAAAGTACCGCTTCTGCTTCCAGCTTCCGCTTCCACTTCCACATCCCTGATATGAAATAACTTTTATGGTGAGCACTAGCTTACCAGAAACTCTTTTCTAAAACCTCAAAAATATTTGGTCTAATTTTCTCAGTTGATTTAAGATAAGCAAAAATACTTCATCCATTTCGTGATATTTCATTCTGGTGTAGCCTTAAACAATAAAACTAGAAAGTGGATCCTTTTTAATTCTAACTATCATTTTCTCCAATCTGAAACCTAATCCTAACTCTAATGTTAACTAATTCAAAATTTGGGTCTATATTTTAAGACCGGAAATGTCATCAGTAATGTTGCAGTAAAAACAAACATCCACTATTTTGTTGTTTGGCACTAAAGACAGTTAAAATTAAGTTTTGTGAGACTATAACTTACACTTAGGGTAGCCTACTGCTAAGCTAGATGCTAACTGGCATTTTGTTGAATGTAGTTTGCATTTTGCAGTTAGATAGTCTAAAGAAAGCTTACTAACTGTAACATGAGTGATTGCAGTTAAGACTACATTTATCCAATATTTATTATCAGATATGATTGATATGTTTGCAAATTATTTCAGTTTTTTAGGTAGTAGATATTAAGCAATCGAGTTCTTATCTGTTTATCATGTCTATTGTTAATTCTGTAAAATATTTTCAAAATGTAAAATTTAATCATTTATCTTTGCAAGAAAAACTATCAAACAAGGTGTAAGGCCTACACCAAATTTACAAATTTCACAAAGAGCAAAAAGCCGAGACAAACAATACACAAGACAATTCAATGCAAGTGTTTGTCAGCGCTGTGAGTGGATATGTGGTTGTGAACATTCAAATGCATTATTTTGTTTTCCATGTCTTTTGTTTGGATATGACAATGGTGACACTGCATGGACTAAAACAGGACAAACTGATTTGAAGAAATTACCAGAAAAAATTAGAAAACATGCAGCATCTAAAAAGCATATTAACTGTACAATTGATCTATCGCATCTTGGACAAGCCAATATAGCTGTAGCTCTGAAAGAAGGACACGAATTATTCATAGCACGTCATAATGAGGCAGTTAGAAAAAATCGTAAAGTTTTATCAAAAATTATTGACTGCATTAAATTCTGTGGTGAGTTTGAGCTGCCACTAAGGGATCATGATGAACGTGTGAATTCGACTAATCCTGGAGTTTTTCGAGGTTTGCTTGACTTAACATCAAACTTAGACTCAAGCTTTAAGTCACATTTTGAGACAGCAACACTTTTTAAAGGTACATCAAAAACAATACAAAATGAAATCTTGGAATTAATTTTGGAAAATTGTAAACAACAAATTAAAACAGAAATATGTAAATCTAAATATCTGGCAGTTATGTGTGATGAAACAACTGACGTATTTGACAAAAGTCAAATGGTAATTGTATTTAGGTATAAAAAAAATGGTAAGCCAGTTGAAAGGTTTTGGGTTTTTTTTACCCACATAGCCTGACAGCCAGTCATTGGCTAGTATCTTGCTCAAGGAACTTCAAATTGTGATTGGACATGCTCCACATAAGCTTATTGTCCAAACGTATGATGGAGCTGCTGCGTTAAGTGGAGTGCGAAATGGAGTTCAAGCAATAATTAAAGATGTTTACCCTAGTGCCTACTTCATTCATTGTTATGCACATCAGTTAAATTTAATTTTACAAAAAGCAACCTCTGTTAGTCCCAGAGTAAGAATATTTTTTCACAGTTTATCTGGTATTCCAGCATTTTTTCCAACTCTCCGCAAAGAATGGCTGCTTTAGAGCGCACTGCAGGACGTCCCATTCCTTCACTATCAACCACAAAATGGAATTTTCAGAGCAGAACTGTTAATGTAGTAAAAGAGAAAAGATGGAATATCGAATGTTGCGATAACTTACTAACTTCTCGATCACAACAAACTGGCTTTGTAGCTGGCATAAAGCATACCTTGGGAATCCAGATTTTGAATTTTGGTTAAATTTTTTTGCAAAGATAATGCCCCATGTAGATCTGTTGTATGCACAGATGCAATCCCGATAAAGGAACTCTACATCTGCAAATGCTGCGATTAATAATTTCAGTACATCAATAAAAAAAAATACGAGATGAAATTGGTAGCTCCACTTCCACATTAAACATTAAAGTCGAAGATGATGAACCAAGGTGTAATCGTAGATGCTCAAACTACATTCCAGACGCCAAAGAAGTTTGTGATATCATTGTATCCCAATGCAATCAACGCTTTCAATTTAAAAGTCATCTTTCAGTAAGCCAGCTGCTGCAGAAAGATAAATTTCTTTCATTTATCAAATGCTTTCCAGATGAAACATTGGACGAGGTTGTGACAGCATATCCAGAGCTTGACAAAAGTAAGCTGAAAACAGAAATGTGTGTACTCTATGAACGAGAAGATGTGTGGGCTTTTACAAATGTGCTTGCCTTGTGTAAGACTATCGCACAAGATAATTTAAAGTTTTCTCTGAAACTTTGAAGTTGCTTAAAATTCTGGTTGTTACCCCAATGGCTACAGCTGAGTCAGAACGGTGTTTTTCTACCTTAAAAAGAATTAAAACTTTTTTGAGAAGCACGTGACAAATGAAAGACTGTCGGCTCTGGGCATGCTGTCAATAGAAAAAAATATGATTGCCGAAATCAAGGATTTTAATGAAAAAGTGATGGATCATTTTGCAAGTGTCAAGAATGGCCGGATGGAATTTATATTTAAATAGATTATTTGCTTTGCTTATCTAATTCATGTAAGGTAGTGTACTATGCCATACTAATAATGTTCTTTTTTTCAATTCATTGTTGTTTCTAAGGTTTGTTGACTTTTAAAAACTGCTCTCTAGAAAAATTTTTACAAAAACAATAAATCACAATGTCTATTGCAGCACCCCCATTTAAAACAGGCAGGAGCCGCCACTGGTTGGGAAATACCACCATGATTATTGTCTATGACAGTGTCGTGTGCAATATATTGATAATTTGTATGGTAAGTATTTTGCGGAAAGTAGGAGGGTTTCTATAAACTGCTAAAGCAAAAGGAATGAGTTTCCGTTCTATTTTGTTTAAAGAAATGAATTTTGTAAAATGGGTAGCCCAAACATTTAGATTCAAGTTGTTGACTACTTGTTGTACTTTCAAGACTAAATCGATTTTGACAAGTAGTAGCTAGTTTAAAGATCTTATCAACCAATGCCAAGTTAAAATTTGACTTAAGACATTTGGCTTTGAGATGTTATAACCTATGAAGGTGTTCATCGGTAGATTCATTTAATCGCCTCGTTCTTATCGCTTCGGAATAAACAATCAATTTAAGTGCTTGAGGAAGATGATATAATTGACCATTTAAAAACAGATTATTAGTTGCAGTGGGCTGCATGAATATTTTTGTAAAAAAGAGTTGTAATTTTATATTCTTCGTCAAGAAATTCCGAAGTGCAACCAGAATCCGCGGTGTTGATCACTCGGAAAATCAAATCTAACTTATGGTCTTTAATGGTTTTCAGGAGATAGTTCTTGACTTTGAGGGTGGTTTCCACACCGTATGACAACCATACTATATCGTCAATGAAACTTTTAAATAGAATAGATTTGCTAAGGATATCAGATATGTGTAGAATGACGTAGTGCAAGGTAATATTGGCAAGTGATACTGAGTAATTGTCTCGAGTAATTATACCAGTTATTTGAGTGTAAAAGTTATGTTTATGCTGTATAATGACATTGTAAAGGCAAAACCTAGTTAGATTAACCAAAATATTGACAACAGCTTGAATGAAAACGAGTGATGAGTGAAAGAACATCTTGAAGTTTTTTCTACCAAAGACCTAGGAATGCTAAGGAAAAGTGGTTTTACATCTTCTGCTACCATGTATAAGCTGTTGTCATTAAGATCTAATTCCGCATTATTTTCCCAATCAACTAAGCTTAGAAGATAATGCTGGTTGTCTCTGCTGTATTCATTGAGCCTGCTGGAGCAAAACTTAACGCTGATGGATTGAAAAATATATTCAAGGAGAGCCGTAATTTTAGAAGTGCTAATATTGCTTGCAAATTGGAAAAGACGTGTAGGAATATCAAAAATAGAAATATCTTGTAATCTATAGGCGTCAAGTTTGAATGTTTTAAAAAGCGGGTAAGCTTAACCTGGCTTACCACGTATAAGATATTTGGCAAAAGTTCCGGGAATCTTTTTATAATAATGTGTTCATAGAAATTTATTCCGACAGTGTACGTAAGAAAATTGTCACTGATGGCTCCATGTTGGTGCAACTCAATAATTTTCCTTTCAGCAGTTTTTCTAATTTCGTTGAAATAACTCTTGACGCTGTTTGTAGTTCAAGTGTGTAGCTCAGAAAAATTGTTCAGTTCTTTTGCAATAATGGCAATATAATTATAGTTTTTCAACCGCTTCCCGTTCTGATTTATTCAAATTATTTTTCTGCCTATATTCTACTTTTACAAGTTTTTCAATTGAACGCACACAGCTGCAGTTCTTTTTATAAAACTTATTAACTTTTTATGCAAGAGATCTCTATCAGGTCGGTTGAATTTCAGAATCTTTGCTTTTTTCTGGTTGCTTGTTTGCGGAACCACGGAAATTGATATTATCTAGCAATGCGTTGTCCCATTCCACGCGTCTAATATGTGCGAGAAAATTAGAATGTAATCCCAATATATAAAGCGCGATTCTGTCTGTGTGTCTCTTTTAACTCCTCTGAAACGGCTGGAGGTGCAAGCATCAAACTTGATACGATTGATCATCACCCCGTGGTGAGTGGCATAAGGGTATTCGTTACGTCGTGATGACGTCACAATCAAAAATAATTTTTCTAATTTGCATTACTTGACAATGGACAACCGCTTTTTGCTCAAACGAAAATCAGCTTCCGACTCACCACATTTCAAAAACTTTCATTTTTTTGAGGTCTAAAATGACGCCACAAACAACGATTTATTGAACAATCTGTCTTTTGTTCTTTCTCAAAAAGTACTCATCGCGCAAATGCAATTAACTCTTTTGCTCCCGCGTGAATAGCGAAAAAAAATGCCCGTAAGGTGGCAGCGCGAAAAACTGTCATAATCAATCATAATTAATCATAGTTATGTACCTCAAGTTTGTTTGTAAATCATTACTCAGCTGTCTACTTCTACATTAAGTGTGATATCGTTGAAATCTACATTTCTTGAGAATTTCAAATAGAAAAAAAAACATTTTTTTGAATATGCAAATTTTATGCAAATGAACCCCCCAAACTGGGGGGTAGTTGTCTTCAAAATTAAAGAGGTACCCTCACCTCAAAGATCACTACAGATTTCATTTTCTACCAATTTTTTTAGAAATGGTCGCAAAATGATGCTAAGGAAATAAGCTTTCAAGGTACACCAATCAAAACTTACCTAAGAGCTTAGGTTTTTTACAATTTGCAATTTTCTGAGGCACATGACCTTTTTTTTGACCGGTACAAAATTTTGGTAGTTAAATTCAGTACTTAAAATATGATCAGTCATTATCTGCTAGAGGTTAGCCGAAACCATGTAACATTATGTATTTTTGAACAGGAAATTTCTTCAAGATTCAGAAAATATTAAGTTTAAATAGAATATGCTGTCACTGACAATGAAACAGCCGCTTGTTTACACCCTTCCCATTTGTTGAGAAACAAGGGGGATACAGCAAACTTTGATTTACGAAAGCCAAACTTCTGCTAGCTTTTAAACTTGTATTTCGCTTCTTGTCTCCTTGGAAACTCGATACAAAATGACGACTTTAGTGGTGAAACATTTGCAATTTGGTTTATCTTTTTGTAGGGTGTAGTTTTTGTAAAAATTATAATTTAGTAAAGGTAAATCAAAAAATTTTGGGGGTTTTGAACTGACATGATGTGCAGTACTCATGTTTGATCAGTAAATATCATATACCACTTAGTCTAGACTATTTAAAGCTATATATTGCTGGAAAGCAAATTTCCTAAGCTTTCAAATGTAACCGGTATTTAGCAACATCATATTTTTTATGCACTAAATTTACTTTTATCTAGTTACCACTCAAATTTGTTTAAGGGGGTTTTGAGACCCCTAAAAAATTTGAAAATTTAAAAAAGTAAAATTTATCGTTATCGCTTGAAATTTTGTCAAATGATGCCCCAAAAGAGTAGTTTTCAGACTGTGTTAATGATAAAGGGTTTGGTTATGTGGTAAAGATGTAATCTCGATTTGATTTTAGTGTAGTTTGTACGTGCTTAGAATTTGGCCGATTTTGTCGTCTGCAACTGGGTTGTTGATCATTTTAACCCTTTTTGGGTATGAAAATCCAAGAATTAGGGCACAAATTATACATGTTCCGATGCGTGAGGAAATAAGCGTGATCTTTTGAAAATTTTATGAAAATCGGATGAAAAATAAAGTCACAAATCGATTTTTTAGTAAACTAATTTTGTAACTCAATTTAAAAAAATTTGAGGTAAACACTGAAAACACGAGATCATCAATCGATGATCGCGGGAGCGAAAGAGTTAAACGTTCTTTCAGGAGATATTAATCAGCTGCTTTTGATAAAAACAACTTTACAACAACTGATGCTTATTTGGTTTTGCCACCAGCAATTCTTTATTTAAGCACTTCAAGGCATCTAAGCCTTTTTCTTCTCTTTTTCCCCTGCACGCTTAAACTGGCTCTATGATGTCATAAAATGTTTCGTACGATTAACACAAATGTTTGCAACCGCAGATCATAATTTCAAGATGCTTTCAAAAATTGCAACGTTTTTGCAAAATTAGTTTACTAAAAAACTGATTTGTGATCTCATTTCTCAACTGATTTTCAAACTTTATTCAACAAATTATAGGTTATTTCAGAGCAATTCCGGTAGTGTATAATATGTTTAATTAATATTAGCTTTTATACTGAAAAAACCAAACTTTAAGACCTGTGGTGTAGCTTTCTACCCCTCCCAAAACTGCTGAGCCCAGTAAAGACAGGTGACTTTAATATTTTAATTACCGGTACTTTACAACAAAGTACTAACAATTACTTCCCTTTGAAAGCTTAGAAAATTTCCTTTCCAACAATATGTGACTCTAATTACTTGAGGCTAAGGATTAGTTTATAACAGCTGATCAAAAATTGGTTGCCATACATAATGTTTCATTTTTAGTTGTACAATTATCCTACTAGAGCTAACAAACTTGCATTTGTTAAACAAAGTTAGCTCTTTGGTACATTTTGACTACTTTTCCTCACAAGCGTGGTTTATTTGCATTGTCTGTTGATGTTTTCAAAAAGATCCATCAAAAACTGAAGTCTGAAATGTAGTCTACCGGTTAAAAACATACAAAATTTTAGTGCCTGCAGTTTACAAAATTCCAATTTCTAGATAAACTAAGTACTTTGGTACATTTTGTCTATTCATTCTTGATAGCATGGATGTTTGGCATTATCCATCAATATATTCAGTAAGATTCATCGAAAAATGAAATCTAAAAATTTTAATGTGTAGCTTACTCCAAGCAAAACACTTGGTGATCACCCAAGAAAAAACAATGGGGTAAAAATGGTCCTTTCTTATCGCTTGCGGCAAAATATAAGAGTCGAGCTACATATGATCTAAATGTTGAAGCAGTTTCCTTTGCAATTGGGCAAGGCTGTCACAGCAACCCGCTGAATTAATGTTTTCAACCTCGACATTATTAATGGGGGCTCCCGCGACTGCTATAACTGAACTGTGAGTGCTTTATTTCGGTTTAGTTTGCTTTTTGCATGGCGGCGTTTATGCCAGGGCCAAGGAATATGCACGCAATCAGAGATGTTAGTTCATATTAATTCGCCTACAGTGACGAAGAAGTGGTAAGTAGCAATCCTAATAATAATGATGGCTCAAACGCATTGTGAAGTCATAACGTTAAATGACATCGCAATGCTTGCCACTATTTACTGAAAACAGCGGCAGACAGCAAAATTATCTACTGTCATTTTGATAGCAAACACAAATGGTCAAGCCCATTACTGATATTTGTAATTGCAAGGATGGACCTATCGGTACAAAGCACTAATCTTCATTTAAAAGTAGAGAGGTCTGGATTAGGGGCAAAGTCAAATGTAATAAAATCCCAAATTTAAGAAAAGATCAAAATTGAACAATAGCATCAGTCTGTAACACTGGATTAAGAGGGAATGTTTTTGTTTGAAAAGAGCTTAATAGACGTCTGTTGCAAAGGGTTGTAGGACTTAAAGGAAAAACAGGGCCATTTTTCATGCTAAGACCAAATTAAAGCAAACAGCGCAGGCAAAAATCTTGATGTCACAACAGTCCCGTAGCACTCCAACTTCGGGCCCCCCCCCCAAAGTAAGCGCAAGAGCCCCTGCGCACAGGTCATATCACTTTAGAGGTGTAAAATTGAAAAGCTGCATTAAGAAAATACACCACAATTTGTACATAAGTAAACAGGCTAATGTCAGAATAAAGCATGCCGATACCGAAGGTGCAAGTCATAAAAAATTCGGCACCGATGCCAGAGTTCAGTAGGACATTTATGCAGACACTGCGAAACGAAAGCAATGACACTGAAAAACATGAAAAAGTTATAAAAACACAGTATCATTTAAATAGTCTGGAGCGAACCTTTTTGTTCGCAAATGCTGTTATGACATTGTCATAATCAAGAGATCGGGCGCAGTCATTTTCGATTGACAACATGGCTAATGAAGATAGTCTACTGTCTGTCATAGACGTTCTATTAAAAGTTTTGATCAGTTTCAATTTGCTGAAGCTTCTTTCAGCGCTGGCAACAGTCACGGGGCAAGTTAGTAAGATTCGAAGTGCGATGTACACATTCGGATACAATTCAAATAAATGAGTCTTTAGAAGATAGTTCAGAAAGTCTTGAGCCGTATTGAGATTGCGTTTTTTTTGTAAAATTAAAACAAACCGCTGTAGCTCAGCGCTCATTTCATCAGAATCAATGTCACCGAACTTTTTTTGGAACTCTTTACAGCAAGTAAGAAGAGCATTTTCTTGTTGCACAAGCAAAAGTTTGTCTCGTGTGTACAAAAACGAAAAGGCGGAAGAAACCTCACGTAACAAATTAAAGCGCTCCTTTATTGACATAATAGCCTGGTCTACTAATGGATAGAAAAAGTTGCTTTTAAACTTCAGTTCAGGAGTAGCTCGTTGTTCCTCTTCACCTTGGTAATCAAACAATCTTCTTTTCTTTCCACTTCTTGACGGAGGAAAAGAAGGATCAATATCCGATTCCTGTGCTATTTCAACAGCAGATGTTGCGGCACTGTCATAACCCGTTGTGCGATAGTTTTGCAAAAACTTTTCAGTTGCCTGGATTTCCGTTTCCATTGTATGAAGGGAGACTCCATACGATTGAAGAATCTTGCTTGCTTTATTGACTTGGAATAGGATATCATACCAAATAAACACCGACAAAAGAAAACTCCATTTTGATAAATGAGCTATCAACGATTTTGTTTCTGAGGCAGCTCTTCCATCTTTTCTTTCTATGGAAATGGCTTCCAAGTCTTTCAGTGCCAGCAACACCTCTTTTAAATTGTATCGAAGAGGTTTGATGCATTTAATTCTGCTTTCCCAACGAGTATCAGATTGTGACTTTATGGACAGCTCCACATGTTTCTTCAAAATTTCCCAACGCTGAGCAGAGGAAGAAAACAGCACATACAACCTTGTAAGTACTCCAAAAAATGTCAATGCTTCCGTCGATCAATTAGCACTGTCAACAACAACTAAGTTAAGGGTATGGTTTGCACAGGGCACGTAAACAGCTTTGGGATTGATGTCCAGCATTCTTGCTTGGACCCCAGAATGTTTTCCTTTCATGTTAGCACCATTATCATATGACTGACCTCGACAATCAGACAATTCGAGTTGCAGTTCGGTCGCTTTTTCTAAGAAAGCGTCCAACAAGCCTTTCCCAGTACTGTCACTTATTCTCAAGTAGCCAAAAAATGTTTCTTTAACAACAGCAGCTTCTTCATTACATAGTACATAACGGAGAATGACAGACATTTGTTCATGATGTGACATATCTGGAGTGCAGTCCAAAATTATAGAAAAATATTTTGCCAATTTCAATTGCTGTAAATTTTCTTTTTCAACTTCTGTCGCTAGCAATTCAATTAGTTCATTTTGTATGGTAGGACTCAAATAGTGATCTTTAGTGTTTTTATTCTTGATTCTGTCTTGAAGCTCTTTTAGGATCGGATCTCTTCTTGCCAAAAGCTCAAATATACCCAGAAAATTTCCATTGTGAGGAGATCCTAAGACTTCTTCAGATCCTCTAAAAGCAAGATTCCTTTCCGATAGAAACAAGGCAATGTCGATAAGTCTCTCTAAAATCGGTTGTTACAAGTCTGCTGAACTGAAAATAGTCACGTAGCCAAAAAGCAATTTCAGACTAACTTGGGCCCCCAAAGTTGGCCTGGGCCCCCCCCAATTGGGGGGTTTGGGGGGCGGCTGCTACGTCTCTGTGTCACAAATATTAAGACTAAAGCGGGCCCACCGAATCGTCGAACATGCCTACCAACAAACAGGTAATTTGCTTATGAGTCTAAACGACCACCAATTGGGCGACGCTATCAATTTTGACTATGTTTCATCTCCCTACTTATTCTTTTAAAAATTACGAATGGTAGTTTGCGTCATCATTCTTTCTTTTAGAATACTTCCAGCCTTGATTAATAAACCAACATGATCACTATTACATGTAGCCTACATGATCTATGACTTATATTTAATAAAACATTTTGCTGTTGCTCTAATAAATGTTTGTACGGTTAAGCTGGCGCAGCTGCATTAATTGATATCTTTTAAATCGGCACGGGTGATAGTGTGGCCTACCGGGGTTAAATCGCACCATACTTAAGAGAAACATTTTTTCTATTTTGCTTAATAATAGCTTCATAGAGCTATTAGAATCAAACCTGAAAATTTGGGAAAAGCAAGAACTTATTCAACTTCTATGAGCATACTTAGGCAAGGAAAAACAAATATGAATCATAATGCGCAGCCAGCAGGGACATGAAAAAGTTTGAGGCGAAATTAAAATCAACAACGTCACTATGTTAAATCGCACCGCGTACGAGTATCATTGATATTTTGCTTTATAGAGCTACCGGGGTCAAACCAAACATTTGAAGAAAAGCAAGGACATTTTAAACTCCCCAGGGCACGTCAAGTAGGAAGAAAATGCATGCTATCTAATGTGTAGCCAGACAGGACTTGAGAAAGTTTAGGGGAAATCAAAAGAACAATAGTGTCACTGTGTGAAATCGCACCACGCGAAAGACATTTCTACCTTTTTGTTTTAGAATAGCTTAATATCAGAAATGTAATCCCTACTTCCAAACTATGGGAAACGCAATGCTCCCTTGGGTTCGTGTCAGCAATGAACAGAACACATAGACCTTAAGCATAGCCAGCATCTTGAAATGAGATATTCTATTAGGAAAAGGAGCACAAAAGTCGTGAACATCTTGTATGCAGAAGACACATAAACGTTTGGTAACTGTTTATACAAAAGCCTGATAGGTGAAGCCGGCTTGGCCTGCTGAACCGACACTATCAATCCCGATGTTACTGACAGGGTCCCTTTGGGTGACGCCCTTGATTGTGCTATAAAGCAAGAAATTTTTTTTGCTCATGTGTTGCCTGTTATGGTATTTATGTCTATACTCTACATCAGAGCTACTCAACTAATTTTAACGAAGGTCCAGTTAGAGAAGTTCCGTATTTCCAGAGGTGGAATAGAATTTTTGATTTGCTATGATGAAAATGAAACTCTCATTTCCAGTACATACAGAAAAATAAACGGATTTTCTCTTAGTCTACACTAATCATTAAAATCAAAAATAATATAGCTTACTGTGCTCTATTCTAATTTTGTGAAAAAAACGTAATTCTTATTTTTCGCCAGTTCTTAAAACTTGGTACATAGAAGTAACACCAATTCAATGGCGGTGGTAGGGTGTTTGGCCCTGGTGCCATACAGTAGGCAATCTTGTGCGGCAATAAGATTTGCCAACACAATGCCTGATTTATTTTCTTCATAGCGGTGCTCAACGACATATGTTAGTTTAAACACTTGATCGGTTATGCATTGACCAAGATCAAAACCAACTTTGGAGGTCAAAAACAGGTTCTAGACGCCTCAGGAGTAAACGCTCGAAACGCTCAGCAGCGATATGGGCTGGAAGCTCTTTCAGTCATCAGCTGCATTACCAAGTTTTGGCACAGAGATAACTGTAACGTGAACCCTTTAAAATCTTATTCAAAAAACTAATTATTGGTGCGTGACGATACGGCTCATTCATGCAATAAGAAATTACCACACCCTTCATTTGAAAAGTTACATCGCGCTAGTTAAGTATTGGACCAGCTTGGACTTTAGAGATGATAACTAATTTGTATTTATAGACGGAGAAATTAAGGAATTTAACAGCATCTATAATATGATATAGTTGACGAGTTTGCTAATTAAGTGTCGGGACAATGACCCACTTTACAATTAGTTTCAATGTGTGTTATTTACCTGAAAATACAGTTTGAAGTTGCACCGGGCGTGTTTTCACATCGAAGCGAAGACCTCAGGAATAGTGCAAGGAAACAAGCTACATTGCAATTAACACTAAACTCGTGTTAAAATTCACCCCGCGCAAATAGAATCATTATATTCCTGGTGTTTAGACCCAGGAATATTTTACATTAAATTCCTTTTTTCCACACGGAAGTGAACCTCTTCTCGCGAAGAAGCGGTTGATTGAAAGGATTTTTTGGACACAAGTTCAAATCTCGAACTTACGATCAGTACGGAAAGACACTACGCCACGTAGTGCACCATCTAAAGGGAAGGGACTGCCTTTTGTGATTGAACACGAAGCGGCCGGAAGAGGTCGCTGTTCCTACAAATTTAAAAACCGTCCTTTAACGGATTAACTGATTACCTTATTCAAACTATTGATTTTCACGGACTTACAGACTATTGATTATTCACGAACTATTGATTTTCACTGACTTACGGACTATTGATTATTCACGGACTATTGATTTCACGGACTTACGGACTATGGATTATTTACGGACTTACGGACTATTGACGGAGTATTGAGACAAGCAGATATCGACTGCATAATCAAGACGTGCCCTTTGTCGACCAATCGATTGAATTCACTCAGGTCAGTGCTTTTTTGTTTCTTGGCGTCGCTACCTGTGTGTGGGGCTGGGACGGCTGCTAGATACGTGAGCGACTTGCGTAGCGGTGCCATAGGTTGTTGGGTTGGTTCGCCACAGATTTCGCACGTACTTGTTGCAACCCTTTTTATTGCACAAATATATAATATTGCTCACTTATTGCTTAAGCTCCTTTTACTAAAATTGAAAGCTTATCTTGCTAAGTGCAGGCACGAAGAAGCATTCATAGATATCTCTAAACTAGATTGTGCTATACTATCTTATCTATTCATCTACAATATCCCAACTATTTAACGGAAAGAAGATTTGGAAAAAGATGGACGGAATGGATAAACCTCAGCTGTTTGAGACAACAGCGCCTGCCCCTTCTTTGAATGATGAAAAAATCAAAGAAGCGTTGGATGAAATCAAACGGCCATGGGTGGAGCTAAGCGATTATATCCCTCTTGATAATCATCGACTTTTAATAACATATTCTCGTGAACTTCAAATAATGATATTGACTTTACGAGAATATGCGTATAACGGAGAGGATAACGATGTCGCCGTAGTAAAGGCTATTTACGATTACACATCAAGAGCTCTCTCTTCATATAAAATTTTGCTAAGACAATGGATCGCAGAGGCCGAAACCAAGGAGAGGCAGGGTATCACCATTCCTGCTATTCCTCGTGTTAAGAAATTGGTACTTCAATTTGACGATTCAATTGAAATAAAGTTGGGACGTTATTTCCAAAAAGCATGTAGACGCACTTCAGAAAGCGGGGAAACCTCCGATACATCGTCAGTTGCATCCGGTTGTCTAGAAGTGAGAACGTCAGTGGAGCAAAACCCCCAGAGACCTTACAACCAGCACCCTTCCAAAACGGGACAACACATGTTCTCGCAGCCAAAAGAAATAAAAATTGATGTTAAGAACAACAAGGTCAGAGTGAAGGAATCACCAGATACGCTGGTTAATAGAAGAAATCAAGATCCTCTTCAAAATGAAGCTCTATCGAGAAATCGATGCAGCGCAGGTGAAACTGAACCCTTTAGCATCATGAAAACGCAACCACCACTAACGTCTACACCATGGGAGAATAAAGGTAAGGACAAGTGGAATCCAAGCACATCCTGGGATTATGGACGAGCACGAGCTTTAAACGACCCTGTTAGCAGTGGAATTAACCATAGTCCAGCCTTCCCAGAAGTTTACAACAACTGTGATTCTCCTAGTGAGACCGAACCAATGTTTGGAAGGTCTAGAGACCACATGGGGGGACAGGGGCTGGGAAGAAAAACAATCCAAAGAGCCTATGAGCAGGGCCATTTGGAAGGCCGTTTACAGGCAAACTTCGCGACGACGTATGAGACTTGTAGAAGAGACACCGCAAGACAATTTAGTGGAAGATGTCTAGATTACCCAATGTTCCGTCAACAGTTAATGAGAGACTACCAAATTCTGTGGAGCTCCGATCCATACACATTACTGCAGAAGATTGCAAATTCGGTTTCGGACTCTGTGTACGAGCATATTAAGGGAGCTTGGATTATGCGAAACCCACAGGACGCGTTAAACAGAATTTGGGATATCCTAGAAGATTTGTACGGAGATCCGAGAGAATTACTTGATAACGCAATTCGTGGTGTAAAGTGGACAAAAGGATCATTGGAGAGTAGAGTCTCTTCACTGCAATCGTACCGAACTCAGCTGAGGAATTTAGAAGGAGTTGCTTGGTCTATTGAAATGGAGGAAGAATTGACACGTCCTAAATTATTATTTCGAATTGTTGATTGCTTTAATCCGACGCTGTACAACCTTTTCACTCAAGTGCACAGAGATTTTAGAGCGTGGCGATTTAAAACAATTCTAACATTTTTGGATGATCAAATATCCAATCTACAATTTAGAGAAAGACACACTTACGATATATCAGCAATCATTGGAGAAGATGATAGAAGTAAAAAACCAGACAAGCCCACGCGAAATCGTTTTGGACATGACCTCGGTGGAAGAGTTAACAACGTGGTAACAACTGATTGCCGGCCATCTGGAAGTAAGCCAAGAGCAATGCAAATTACGGATCCAACCACGTCCCAAGGAATTCAAAGGAATGTACATTCACGAGAAGACAGCCCTTGTGCCATCCATCCGAATGCCTCTCACAGCACTGTGGAGTGCAGGAAGTTTTTGGAAATGGATGTTCAAGAAAGAAGATTGATTGTTATGAAAAAAGGACTGTGCTTTTACTGTTTAAAAAGACACCTGGCAAGACACTGCCCTAACCAGAATCCATGTTTCAAATGTCAGGGTGGCCATTCTGATTTGCTGCATGGGTGTCAAGACCATGGGGGAAACGTGGAGAGTCGAACCCAAGAGACCATGGTGTACAAGCCTGTAAGTTCCAATCTAAATGTTATTGAAAAACATGCGTCAGGCAGCCCAACAGTACCTATAATTACTTTAAAGGCTATCAGACAGGGAGATGACCACTCGATTCCACAACCCTTGTATTTTTATGCGCTGATCGATACCGGTGCTGACGTCACGCTATGCACAAAAGAACTTGCCGAAAGTCTGTGTGGATGGAATCCTCGCGGTTCCATTTCAATCAAGTTCTTAGAAAATGATCCTGACGAGTACGTGTGTATGAAGCAAACGCTCAAGCTGAGATATGGAGAGACGGACGTTGTTGAGATGCGTGATATTCCTTTCATCAATATGAAACTTCCATACAGCCAATGCATTCCTGATAGAGAAGTTCTGCAAGAGCACGGTTTTTTTGATGATAGTTGCCCAGTGGTGAAAGGAGAGAGAAGAATAGACATGATTCTTGGAGCACCGGATATTCGAATATTTCAACTCATGGAAACGGTGAAATGGAGTGACAGTTCGCCTTCCAAGCCATTACTTGGTAAACATCCCCTGGGAACAATATACTGGGGAATGAAATTAGATGAGGAGAATCATCAGTATATCTGCGCGGTTCATCCCCACCAGAAGGAGCATTACACCCAGCAACTATTGGACATGGTTGTCTCGGAACATGGCATTTCGGAAAAGGAAGGCTTAGAATATCTGCCGCTTTTAGTGCACGACTTGTCGCGTTACTATCAAGATCACAGTGTCCTCGAGCCTAATTATGAAGAACTCGTAATGAGCAAGGATGATGAGCAAGTGCTGTCATTTTACACGGAAAATATAACGGAAGTTTATGACAAAAAAGGTAATAGGCGATTGCAACTTCCTTTACCTTGGAAAGAGGGTTACCCAATGGCAATGCCTCACAGCTTTGAAATTGCAAGACGTCGATTGAATGCCCAGGCCAAACGCATGTCGGCACAACCTGAGAGGAAGCAAAAGTATATGGACACTTTTACTGCAATGAAAGAACAGGGACATGCCGAGTTGGTAGAAGAAAGAAGCGCTGAACAGAAAACTCAAGGATTGATTCACTACATAACACACTTCGCAACTGAGCAGGAAAAGTTTCGTGTTGTGTATAATGGAGCCCTTAGAATCCATGGCATCAGTATAAACGATATGCTACATCGAGGACCGATGTTTTTGGAACCATTAGTTGGAGTTTTGGTTAGGTTTAGGCAACATCCATTCGCCATCTCGTGTGACATTAAAAACATGTTTTTTCAGATCGCTTTACATCCTAAAGACAGAGACATGCTGCGGTTTATACCCTTTACAGGGAACGTATTCTCTGAGAATACGAGGGAATGGAGATTTACTGTGATGCCATACGGTCTCATTTGCATTCCAAGTATTGCTGGATTTTGTTTGAAATACACTGCCCGGAAGAACTATGCAAACGTATCTGCGGATACAGTTCAGAGAGTGGAAAGTGATTTCTATGTTGACGACTTAATTACATCTGTGGAAACTTTGAAAGAAGCCTGCCGAGTCGTGAAGGAGGCAAAGCTAATGCTAGCAACCACAGGATTTGAACTCACAAAGTTTTCGAGTAATTCTCGACAAGTATTAGCTAATATAAGTTCGGATGAGTTAGCTCCACGGCTCAAGTCATTGGATTTGGCAAAGGATGGACTACCGAAACAAAAAACCTTAGGAATTACGTGGGATTCTGAAAGAGACATATTAGAGTTGCGAGGGAAACAACATGGTTCAATTTACGACACACTAACCCGTCGGTCAGCATTGAGTACCCTGAATTCCTATTTTGACCCACTGGGATTGTGGTGCCCGTTCTTTGTCAAACTCAAGTGCTGTTATTCAGAAATCGTAGTCAGCACTGAGGGATGGGATGATGAAGTTTGTCAACACTTGCAACAGGAATGGAACACGATTCTTACCGAACTAGAAGGGATAACTTCCTTAGCTGTGCCAAGACAATATTCGAGCTTGACTAGTGGTGAAACTGAGTTGCATATGTTCAGTGATGCGTCACAACTAGCAATGGGAGCGTGTGTTTATCTGAGGAAAATTCAAGGAGCACGCATTGATCTTACGCTTGTACTAGGAAAATCACGAATTTTTCCTAGAACTCAAATAGAGAAGTTCTCAATCGCCCGGAAAGAACTCGTGGCTTTGTCTATGGGAACCGATCTTTTAAAACAATGTAAACACTATCTCACAGTGCCTATCAGCAGAACGTATCTTTGGGTGGATTCGGCAACTGTGATAAAATGGTGTAAGTGCACATCTAAACAGTTGACTCAGTTTGTTCGCAATCGAGTTGACCGAATTTTAACGTCTTCATCAGGACAGACACCGGAATATGTTGATACAAAAAACAACCCTGCTGACGTTGCTTCGCGAGGTATGAGGCTGAATCAGACCAGAGAATATGAATTGTGGACAAACGGTCCCGAATTTCTTCGCCGACCCACAGAAAGCTGGAATGTGGGACTGGAAAAGCAAGCTTCTTTCACAAACCAGACAGAGTGGAAGACGGAGCTGGTGTCACCATTAACTCACCTAAATTTCATTCAACTGAAAGAAGAGAATCGAATTTTAAAAGGCTTGTCGACTTCACAGTCTAGCATGGAAGCCGAACAGTTGTTGTTGCTAGTGCAAAAATGCTTTTTTGTGTTATCGTGCCTGAGGGGTAACAACAGCGGGGATGGCAAATTAAGCAATTCTTCCTTGACACAAGCCCGCATGTGTTTGTTAAGCATGGCACAGAATGAAACCATGGGAAATATTATCGCGAAGATGAGAAACCGATCATGCACATTTGAAGAGGTTGTTTTGAAAGGTCCGATAGATGCTCGGAAACACTATTTAGTACAAATGTTTAAATTTGTTCCCTTTCTGGATGAGAATGGTCTACTAAGAATTGGCGGAAGATTACAGAACTCAGAACTCTTGTATAATGTTCAGCATCCTATTATATTACCCTACAGACACTGGACCACTGAGCTCTATGTAAAAAGAAGACATGCCATTTCCAGCCATCTTGGTGCAGATTATGTGTTCGGAAGTTTACAAGTAGATGATGGGTTATGGCCTATTGGTGGCGTGGTTACTGTGAGGCATTATGTGAAGGACTGTCTCGGGTGTAAGATTAGGAAACAGACTAGAGGTAAACAATTGATGGCACCGCTGCCGAGTGTGCGCCTAAAACCAAAATGTCACGTGTTCACGTATGTTGCTTCAGACCTGGCCGGCCCATTCCTTGTGGCGATAGGCCGGGCGACGGTTAAGCGCTGGCTGTGTGTTTTCGTATGCATGGTCACAACAGCCGTGCGTATTGAGATTGCTGCTGATCTTACTGCTTCTGCGTTTATTAACGTCTTTCGGCGTTTTTTGTCTTCCACAGGTTACAAAACGAGGTTTATGCGCACTGATAACGGTACCAATTTTGTGGGAGCAAACAACATTATGAAGAAAGAGTTAAAGGCTGCTCTCAAGGCGATCAGTACCGCATCCGAACTCAAAGCTAAAATGCGTGAATGGGAGGTACAATGGGAGTTCGGTCCTCCAGGAGCATCCCATCACGGAGGTATCTACGAGCGTCAAATTAGAACAATACGTCAAGCATTGAACGCTCTCTCTGGCTTATCAATAAGAAATCCCACTGATGACGAGTTCAATACGTGTTCAAAAATGGCAGAGTATGTGATAAATTGTCGACCATTAACTAAGTTAATATCCGATGATGGATTGCCTCCACTGCGTCCGATCGATCTCATGGTGGGAGCATTGGAGCCAAGAGATAATTGTTCCTACCCAAGCATATCGTCACCAAACGATGAATTACGACGCGGCTATCGATATACCCAAAGAATTGTTTAATTATGGTGGGATCGATGGTACAAATTATACTTATCAACGTTACAAAAACGACAAAGTGGAGAGAAAAAGTGCGCGATTTTAAGATTGGTGATCTCGTGATAGTACACAATGAACCTCCTCCCCGGTTTCTGAAATATCCATACGCTGTCATCACTGAGGTGAAGAAAGGAACTGACGGACATGTGCGCTCAGTGACACTCAGAACTAGCAACGGTAGTCGCAAAGAGCGAGACATTACAAGACTGACTCTAATTAATGCCGTTGACGATGAATAAGGAATTTGTGTTGTGTTTAATGGAAAAATATTTTGCTATATTTGTGTAGTATGTTTAACTGATAGCGTTTGTGTGGTGGGCGTATTAGATTGGGAGAAGGATATCATCCGTGTTTCTAGGCGTCCATTTGGTTCACTCTCTATTGAAACTCCCTCTTTGAGTAAGTTTGGGGGGACTGTAACGTGAACCCTTTAAAATCTTATTCAAAAAACTAATTATTGGTGCGTGACGATACGGCTCATTCATGCAATAAGAAATTGCCACACCCTTCATTTGAAAAGTTACATCGCGCTAGTTAAGTATTGGACCAGCTTGGACTTTAGAGATGATAACTAATTTGTATTTATAGACGGAGAAATTAAGGAATTTAACAGCATCTATAATATGATATAGTTGACGAGTTTGCTAATTAAGTGTCGGGACAATGACCCACTTTACAATTAGTTTCAATGTGTGTTATTTACCTGAAAATACAGTTTGAAGTTGCACCGGGCGTGTTTTCACATCGAAGCGAAGACCTCAGGAATAGTGCAAGGAAACAAGCTACATTGCAATTAACACTAAACTCGTGTTAAAATTCACCCCGCGCAAATAGAATCATTATATTCCTGGTGTTTAGACCCAGGAATATTTTACAATAACAGTGGCCAATCGCTATATTTTGACAATTGTTTGGTAGGTCACGCAGGCTGTGTTGAATTTTTGAAGCCATGAAACACATTTGGGGCCGCAGTGCTTCATAATATACTGTAGGTGGCGTAATATTGTCTTGGTTTTGAACTTTACCACATTTGATCAGTTAAATTACAGAGGCAAATTTGATGGACTAGGCAAGTATGAATAACAGATCTTCAGTAATGGGAAATAGGTTTTCTCCTGTTTTCATGCTGATCATGTTGTTTGTTAGTCCTTTTAAAGGTGTCGTTAGTCAACGCTAAGATTGTACAGTGGCGTCGAAGGCGCAAAATTTTTTGATATTTTGTTTGAAAACAATTTAAAATTGAGAATAAATCAACAAGGTTTGGTCAAAGTATCGTGGGCTTTTTCGCAATCCGTGGCTGCACTTACTGCTACTCATCCTGAAGCTTGAGATTTGAAAGGTCCGGATTTGGACTGCGATTTGCCAATTGAGTAGTCCTGATCTACATCATTGTAATAAAATCCCAAATTTAAGAAAAAATCGACATAAAACCATAATCATAACAATTTGTAAAACTGAATATGGAGAGAACAATAGCCGCTTTTGTCGCTATGCCGGAAACAAAACCAATAGCGCAGTCAAATTAGGAACTTAATACCACGAGTATCAATGGGAAAAGGGCTGCACCTATTGTCAAAATAGGACTCTATTAAATCTTGCTCAACATTGAAGGATTTAGGTTTTTGCTCGGTGAAAAAATATAAGGTTTTCTTTGACATTGGCAAAAAAACTTATACACAACCCAATACAGATGTTCGTTAGAGCAATGAAAAAATTTTTTTTGCCATATTTATCCTCCATTCACGAAAAAGCGATGTATCGCTATGTTTTGGACGGTGAGTCCGCGCTCGCTTGGGAGTTGCTATTTCCGGGTCACCTATCTTCCACATAAAGGTGGGGCACCCCGTTAAGTGCCTTGCCCAACGACACAACAAGCGAACTTGCCGGCTTGTTCTTCACAACCTCCCATAAATGCCGAGCGCCAAGCAGGGAAGCTATAGATATCAGTTTTAAAAGTCTGTTGGTATGACTCGACAAGGGGAATAAACCCCAGGTCTACCGACTGCAAGGACGCTCTAACCACTACACCATCGCGTCGATACCAAGAACATTAAAGTGTTGAATGATGGAATGTAGCAAAATGTACAGGTTGGGAAGCGAAGCCCTGCATAAGCTGATACAAGCAAAAAAGCTTGTTCCACCAAAAATTTTCACCTGTCCAAGTTTTTGATTGTGGCTCTCCCTTTGAAATTTCTGGGTACGCCCCTGGATGTCCCACTAATGCGATTATGATGATGGGTTTAGATAGCGAAATACTTAACCAATTTTACTTTTTGTGGCTTTGTACGCCCCCTGTTTATTTTTAGTTTCTGGCTTCCTCACTATGAAGTGTGATATTCAGGCACCGCACAAAAAGGCTGGGTGATATCTGGAAAATGAAAAGACAGAGAGTGTCACATGGATTCTTCCCGAAAAAACTCCTCATGTGTACTAAAAATTGTGGAAAAAATACTTACAAAAAGGAATATTCCACTGGGAAAAAGGTAAGAGAATTTTTAGAAAAACTTTGTCAGCAAAATCTGACCAATTTCTCAAAAACTTATCGGTAAACAAGCTTAATGCTGATAGATTATTGTTTTAAAGTCAGTGATGAATGTCGAAAAAAGAACCTTCTTTTTATAGGTGTTGATTGCATCAACTTAGTTTCCGGGGAAACTTGGCAGGGGGCAAACTTTAAATCATATGCATATGTCTAGCTGCTACGAATTTAACCAGTTAAGTGCGTATGACACACTATTGTGTCATGACGTTTTACTTCGCTCAATGCGTATGACACTCATAGGTGTCATGAAGTTTTTCTGCTACAATGCGTATGACAAACTGATTTTACACTTATAATGCGCCTGACACCATATTGTGTCATACAAAAAAATGGATTCTCGAAAGAGAAGTAGATTGTATGATGTTTTTATCATGCATTTAATTAGTTAGCATGTTACATTGACTTTGTAATAGCACTCGATACCGGTATACTGTACATTAAAATTAACAGCATTTCATTCCTTTGTAGTAAGGTTTGATCATACTATGATATTCCACTATTAATACAATTGTGACATCACGGATGACGTCATCAAACTTACGGCATAAAATTATGTCATCTGTTGTTGTCACATGCCGTGTGTCTTAGTTCATGTAGCATAAGTTTGAATGCAAAAAAATGGGGAAAAAACGTAAAAATTAATTCCACACTGAGGGAAGTGAAAGCGCTTTGAAAATTACGCACTTAACTGGTTAATACGAATATAACCAACAACCAAGTAAAATGATCGCAAAAGTTGAGGGGAATATGATTTTGGTCATATATCAATAAGATAACCACCAGATCTGCATGTGCCAGTTGTAATGAGTAAAATATATTGCGATACAATTTGTAAAATTGCATTACAATTTGTCAAATTCCATTAATTAATTTGTATATAAAATAAGAATTTTTTCTTTACAAAATGCGTCTCACACTAGTGTCTCAGAGCAACATTATTGTTTTTTTGTATGCAGCCAGAATTTCTTTCTGTGGTTTGTTTGGACAAGATTGCGAGAGTATAAAACCATAGATTACACTACCACAAAACAGATATTTTTTTCTCGACTGTCTGATATTTGTTTCCCCTACCGGTTGTAGAAAAAAATCGGTCACTAAAGGCTTTAAGCTTTCAATGCATGTTGTCATGGAACAGCGATGCTCTTGAAGGTGTCTTTTGCGTTGTGGAGCTACGCACAAGAACCTCTGGTACAGTTGGGAGAGTAAGTTCAAACACTGTCATAAGCTAGGTCGGTGTTTGACTACTGCTACTAATGTTAAAAATAGTTTTTTTATAAGCGTGTGCCACTTCCGGTGTTTTCTACTAGGAATCAGAAATCGATTTTTTTGACTGGCAAATTTGTGAACACTTTTTCTTCCGAAACTGGAAGGTTGTTTGATAGCAAATCAATACCGGAATGGTAAATGATATTCGACTAAAAAATAATAAAATTGTTGAAGTTGTCAATTTAGAAACAGTGTTCTTCTTCGTTTGAGCTATGGTACTGAGCAGTATTTAGGGAATGTGTACAACTGTACAACCCCTGCATATGAGCGGATGCTCTGCTTGCTAGTCTTCAGTTACGCTGGGCCACCACGACTTTCTCATGTAAAGATGGAGGAATCTTTCGATGCTTTGCCAGAGGACTTTCTAAAACTAAATTTATATTTCATTTGCTCGTAGTAGATATCATAAACTATAGGCTGGAGGTATTGGTTAGTTTGAAGTTGATAGGCCTATAAGCAAGATTTTCAAAAACAACTAAAAAAAAGATTTTTCCGTGACTGGAGCATAGAAATATGTGACTTAATCTAAATTTTGTTTTGGTTTTGTAGAAAGAAAATCACAACTATCAAGGTTGGTTCACCAATGATGATTCAAAAGTTGAATGCATAAGGGTCAAAATATTCAATGGACACAAAGGAGAGGTAGCGTGGCTTATATGTGACTAAAACATAGATTACGTTGGATGACAGGCTTGTAGTGATATAGCTTGCTATACTCAATTTTGTTAAACATTTGTGGTAAAGACAATTTCTGCAACATTTTATGATTCTACCGATATATAACTGAATGATGAACTATAACTCAGCTGCTGAGCAGCAAGCCAAAATGAATAGTCACCTAAGTGCAAAAAAACTCTGGATTAATTTGTACTCGCCTTTCTAATTTCTGTAGACATATTTGCTGTAGCAGTATTATGGAATACTAAAGTTATAAAGGTGAGTTAGATTATAGGCGTATATTGTAGTCTTAACAATTTTCAGCAATTCAAAACCTATCACCCATCAAACGTACAATTGCTGGTAATATTTAAATCCGTCAAACTTTTTTATAGCTTCTTTCTCTAGCTTATCTGTTCAATGCCTATAGAGTTTTATGCCATGTGGCAAACATAATCGTGATTTGTGATCAAGCTTACGCTTTAGGATTGTAGTATGGTTTTTATCAACTGTGAGGCATGTTTAGGTGAGGGGATGGGGTTGGTTTTCATAATTGCAACATACTTTTGAATAACTGTGCATCCTATTTATTTTCTTGTTTTTGTGCTTTAACTTCTACCATCATTTCAACAAATATTTATTTTAAAATGTATCAAGTTTCACAATTGGTCAGCTCATGAAAAGTTTTGTGCTGATATATCCCATGTTGGAGCTGGTTGGCTCCTTGCTTATGGTAAGTTATGACAACAAATAGCAACTATATTACATCAATGCAGCTCGGCTAAATTAGCAAATGTCTTCATAAAGCTACGTTTATCCAGATCACTGTTCATTAATTATCACAGTATAAAAAGTGAAAAGGTTCAATTGTCACTTGTGTCACTGCATCAAAAATTGCATAAATGCATGTGCCCTTTTTATCTGGACAAGCAAAGAGTGACAAATCAACTTTGGCAGCCTCGGTAGTTCTCTTGACGCTAGTTGTAAAACTTTGTTATCTGTGCTGTTGATTTTTGTTATTTGTCTAACAAAATGTATTTTCTTTCCTTATTGCCTAACCTGGACGAAAATTTCACAATTTCTGATTGTTCTTAGTAAGCTCACTATTTTGAAATACAGCCACGTATTGTGCATTAATATAGTTATTATAAAATTTATTGTTATTTATAGAGGCTTAACCTGTCAGTTCACATTTTTGTAATGTTGGTCAGCAGAGTTTAAAAGTTGCAAACAATGATACTTTCTTGGTGTTCTTCATTTTGTTTCAGTTAAAATGATGTGGCGTGATACAATACTATTTTAAGTCTTGCAATCACCAGTTATTGCCGTTATAGAAAGTTTTGGTTTGTTAGATTTGGTGTGTGCTGTGTCAGCATGCCCCTCTGCCAATCAATCTTTGCTATTTCTAGTAATGGCTGTCTTCTAAACTAAGGTTTTTTGTATTCTCCCAAACTCTTATGAGCTTGTACTTGAAGGGTTAAATAAATTTTCTTTATTTTATTTTAAAACGTTTAGTCAAGTTTTTTTCCGCAACATCTGCAATCTAAATTTTTCAAGTGGTGCTGTTCATGACTGCAGTTGTCGTACATATGGGGATGTTGCTGTGTTTTTCAAAGAAGCGCTTTCTTTTTTATCATGTATTTTTTTGCTTTGGTAAAGGGAAAACTTTTTGTCAGTGATTCTAGAATATTGCTGTGTTGATATTCGGTTTGGAGTTTTCAGTAATGCTGACACAGTTTTTATCTATTGTGAGTAGTGCAACCTAGGTATCACATGAAATTGGAAAGCCCAAGGATTCAACAACATGGCGATCATTTTATGCAAATTTGTGCTGCTCAATTGCACTCCTTGTGATCTAAATATACTGTGCTAGACATATTGGTAGATCTGAAGTGGGTCTGAGCATATTCTGCTGATACAACAGACAAAATGTTTTCTTATAATTTAAAGGTAAAAATATATAAATCAAGTCAACACAACTGTAACCAAAAAAAGAAGATAATTGCGCTTAAACTTTGCAGGTAAACTCGTGTTGTCTCTCCAGTGATTATCAAATTCTCATCACTGCTGCTGACGATGCCAAACTTTTAGTGTGGAATGTTGCAAAACAAACAGCCATATGCGAACTGATCGGTCACACTGGACCTGTGAATTACTGTGTGTTTTCTCCTCAAGACAAAGTGATTGCAAGTGCTTCTTATGATTCCACTGTTAGGTGTGTATGCATACTTAATTTTATTTAAATTATGGGAGAAAAGTAACCTTTGATTTTGTTATTGAAATAAACTTTACAAATTATGTTTTCGATTTTATTTATTTTTGCGTATGGTGTGGAGCTAAGTAAGCTATTATAAATGTTTTGCTATGTGTGTTTCAATAGAAACAAATTTTTCTGTTTCTGATTGTTTGCAAGATTAGACAAGTTCGTGTTTGTGTATTTTAGATTATGGAAAGCAGCAACAGCAGACATGTTAGCGACGCTAGAAGGTAAAGATTCTTAATGTTACTTTCTCATATGACTAGCTGACATTGTCCGCCGAGCCCCTAACGTCAGAGTTAAAAATATCAGTTCAGCTGTCTGTGCTGGCTTCACCCATCTTACACTTGCGTGAACAATAACAAAAAGTTCATGTTTTTTATGCTCGTTTATTAGTTCTATGCCCGTAATGGTTATCAACTTAGTGATGAAGACTGGTAACGATCACAAATAAATGATGTTGCCACAAAATTATTTTGTTAAAAAGTGTAAGGAAGGGGGGTGGGTATTGAAAATGTGAAATATTAGGGCTGCTACTCTATACTTTTTCGTAATAGTATGCCTTTTTACGACCTGAAGCCTTTGGCTGTGCGCATTTTGCTTGGTCCTGGCCTAAACACAGCCACGCAAAGTGCAAACTAACTCAAAATGAAACACTAACAGTTAAGTTATTACAATAGCAGGGCCCCCATCAGTAATGTTGAGATTAACAATATGAAATGAGCCTGCTGTGCCAGCTTCACATAATTGCAAAGCAAATTGCTTCAATATTGAGACGACATTTAGGTGGACAATATTACTTTTTTGCAAAAGATAAAACAGGATCATCTTTATTCCCTTTTTTTAGGGTGATCACCAATGCTTTGCTCGGAATAGGCTACTTTTCAAAATTGTTGGAAAGTTTATTTTTGGATAAGTTTTTTTGAAAATTTTGATTGGTATTGTCAAAAAACCATGCTTTTACCAAAAAAGAAAACGCAAAATTTACCGCAGAACTTAGTTTTTCTAGAAATTGCAAGTTTGTGAAGCCCAACCACCAAACTTTAGAGTATCTTTGACTGGTAAGCTACCTTTCAAATTGTTGAAGACTTCATTTTGTGTTAAATCTTTTTGGAAATTTAGATGAATAATGCCAAAGTATCACACTTGCGAGAGTAATAGTGGAAATGTACAAAAGAACTAACTTTTTATAAAAATTGCAAGTTTCTTAGACGTAGTAGGAAAATTTTTCAACTAAAAATGGAAAATGATCAATGGCAACCGCTTCTTGATTAGCCATTATAAACTAATCCTGGGCCCTAAGCAATATGAGTTAAACATGGCTGGAAAGCAAATTACCTAATCTTTCGAACGACACTAATTGTTAGTACCTTATAAATACCTTTATATATAAAACTTACCTCTTTTTGCTCAGCTCTCCACTTTTTAGGAGGGGGTAAAAGTTATACAACTAGTGTTAAGTTCAGTTATTTTACACAAAAACAAATAATAAAGGTACATGCCATGTATTATCGGATTTGCCTCGAAATTAACTTTGCTAATTGAATATTGAAAATTGGTTAAGAAACAAGGTCACAAATCAGTTTTGAAATAAACTAATTTTTTTAAATGATGGAAGTTTTGAAAAACATTATCATATGATGATCTTTGAAAAACATTATCATAAGACTGTGATGATCGTACCAGTCAGCACTATAACATCATAGAGCCAGTTTCAAGCTTGCAGGAAAAAAAGAAGCATACTTCGAAGGCTTAAATTGCTTAAATTAAGAATCTGTTATTGCATCTGCAATTTAGCTTAAATTATTGTAGAGTGTTTCTTATCAAAAACACTTTAATATCTCCCAAAAAAGTGTTTAAGCGCGTTTCTACGATCAGTATTTTTCAAGTAAATTAAGAAAACAAGTTTTACAATAGCCGTTAATTATGACTTCATGTGAGATTCTCAAAAAATAAAATTTGGTGAGTCGGGTATCGGCTTTCCTTTTTAGCTAGAAACTGCGTTCCTGGGAAAAAATTGCCACTTTAAAGAAATTATCTTTAATTGTCACGTCATGATGACGTCACGTCCCTCTTATGACAGTCACTCCAAGGTGATTGTTAATCCTGCTAAGTTTGATGCTCGTAAGTTCAGTAGTTTCGGAGGAGTTAAACCCCCCCCCCCACACACACAGACAGACAGAATTGCGCTTTATAGTATACGTGTACAATTGAGCAATTTGTTTTTTAACTAAATTATGCTTACTAGAGCAAAAATATTTCAATTTATCAATTTGATGTTTAGGTCATACAAAGAGCGTGGAGAGCGTTTCCTTTTCGAAAGATGGATCAATGTTGTGTTCTGCGTCGTGGGATAAGTTATTAATTGTATGGGAAACAAAGGTTTGTTTTTAAGATATTTTACAAACGTTAGTCGTCTGCTGCACTTGCACTGTCAAAACATTACAGGATTACACTATTTTGTAAGTACTATTCATCATGTGTGAAAGAAGTTCTCTTCTTGGCATGGGTAAAGCATTGAAGTAGTTTAGTCACTGCGTGTTATTAGAAATTTTGGTTATCAAAAGGTTGTTATAAATCAGGAATGGCGAATCTTTTTTATTGAATGGGCCACAAATGGGATTTATGTGAAAAAAAGAAATGGTGGGTCACAGATTCAACAATTTTGTGGTTGATATCCTATAAATACGTTCTTCACTTTTAACAACGCCCAATTTTCCTAACTTTTGCGGCTGAATCTCTGAAAAAAAAGTCTTGTATCTGAGCCAAATTTTGCCGCTTAATCTCTAAAAAAAACCCTCACAGCGAAAATTTTCAAGAAATTGACACCGTGATAACAAATCTACAAGTTTGTAACTGAAATACCACTGCCGGGTCACATTGTCATATTGTGACCCGCGGGTCAATGGTTCGCCATCCCGGTTGTAAATAAATGTAGAGATAATTTATATTGCTAGCTCCAAGTGATTATGATCGATAGAGAGCGTCTTATCACCGAGAAACAAAACAACAAAGCGAGTGCTGAAGACGCGAGGCTTCCGAAGGAAGCAATGGTATTGAGAGATATTTTCAAATTTACAAAGCCATCCCTGGACGCGTTTCTTCCTTTTGGACTCATCAGCAGGGCTTGCCAAGGGCCAAGAGGTCCCCCCAATAGCATTAGCGTTGACTTTTATAAAACAAACTAACACAAAGCACAAGACTTACGGGCCGTATACTTTTGAACGAGGTTCGTGTTGACGCACTGCTAGCCGCTCGACTATCGACTAAAACTGATATACTTATGTAAAGCTGATCACTCAAGCAGTGATTAGGCATAAAAAGGTCTTCCCAAAGTTACAAACTAAATGCGGTGCTTTAAGGCATGGCTGACAGCGCGTGGTGCACGGCAGCAAAATTCGGCGTGCGAGGAGGCCAGTTCCAAAGACTCGGGTTCGAATCCCACAGACGCTCCGCATTAACGCTGACGTTTAAGAATACAATGTACGCGTAACGTTGAAATTTGCTTCAGTATTGTTTTTCATGATATTTGAAGATAAAAACGTTTTAGTCTGGAAAGCTGTTACACAAGTTATCGGGCCACCACGATTGTGTGAAGTCTTGTTCTTTTTCTTTTCAATCTGCTATGATCGGAAGCGGAAGCTGGGATGGAGAGATCCGTGTTTGGAGATTAGATCCAGAATCCATTGATAAAGGTGATTTTTTTATTCAAGCTTAGATGAATTTTATTTACATGATTGCCTTTGTTGTTTGTACGCGAAAATGTTTGTGTTCACGCTCTTACAGACTTGTCGTTTCTGCTGACGCGGTGCGTTTCTACTGCAGGGAAACATGTCGTAGAATTGTTTTTCCCGTGGACACAGCAACGCAGCCATCGTGAGGATTGAACGCTCGACACCGCTGTCAGATGATAATTCATGTTACTTGACCCTGTTGCCGACAATAATATGTCTGGGGGAAAGATAGTTTCATGTAGTAATAGCTGATAATACTATTAATACTTTGTTCATTCATTTCTTCAATTGTTAAATATTATCATCAAATTTTAGTTGAAAGTAAGTTTTATTTTATATAAAGACTTTCGAAAAAGGCAAATTGGCTGGCCAAAAACGTCTTGTTACTTTTATATTTTCGGATTAAAAATTATGTATTGGTTTTGTTCTTAACTTATTTAAAATTATTTATTAGTTATAATGAGTAAAGCAAGCAGAGCTCAGTAGTCAGTAGTAATGCCTTTAACCAGTCTGTAATTTCTAATAATTGAAAAAGACTAAAAGGTCAATTATTGTCAGGATGATCATAAAGTGCTGTATTAGATGGTTAAGCATCATATATCGATGCCTTAACCAGTCGAAGTGAGATGTACATTGCGATATAGAAAACTCGTCAGTTTTTCTTCCTCAGACTTTTCAAAAAGATAAGCTGGTCTGGAGGATAAGCTTTAAAGAGGTTATAGGTATCATTTTTATTCTCCCCATTCCTCCTATTGCTGAGCGCCAATTTTGAGATATGTGAATATCATTTTTAAAATCTTTACTGTGACTTGCCTGGAGAATCACTTCAAGATCTACCAACGGCAAAGATATGACAAAATATTCTTTGTAGCCTTATATCATTCATTTGATATTACAAATTGATCGCTTTGGTTTGTTTATGATATTTTTCCTGCACGCACAAAAAAACTTTTGCCGCTAAGTGCAGAACATCGTTACGATAAGGCCTCCTTTGGAATCACCAGTACCGCGAGCAGACAGGGGAAACTGGAGTGAAAAACACAACGCTATGCCCATCAATTTCCTTATTAGCCTAATATACAATATTTTCAATCGGTTTAGATGCGGACAGTCGTGCCATGTGGGTGGTTCGTAGATTTCAATCTGTCCCTTTGTGTAGATTTCGTGTTGCGGTGATGAAAGGACATACTGGAAATGTTCAATCAATTGCATTTTCAACGGCAGGCTTAATGGTATTTCTTTTGCTCTCATTTTAAAGAATAATTTTAAATCATAACAACAAAACTCACTACAGTAATCTGTAGTGACAATCTCTGCTCTCATGCAACCTAACCACCTATTCTAAATTCTTTAACAGTAACAATTAAATGCACACTTTCTTTGTAAATTTAGGGTTTAGCTGCTTTACTTACTACCGTCAATTTTACCCAAAAAATGCAAAATCAACTTTTAAATATGTTTTAAAATAGAAAGCATTATTTTGTATATGTGAGAGGTGATTACGACTCCGCCAGCATTGATAAAAAGACTGCTCAATCAAATGTCTTTTATCATGTGACTAGAGTTGACTTTGTTTTCAAGCTGTGGTCAGTTTGTCTGAAGTATTTATCATATTTTGTTGTAAGTTAGAATGGATGTCATTGTACAATCTTAAGCCACGTTCCTTCACACAAGACCCTGTTGTGGTTGTTGTTATCCGACTCCTTCCGAGGGATGGAGGCATGGCGGAAGACCATGGGGCCCCAGAAGCCGGGCAATTCCCCAAGGTCTGGACCAGAGATTGTAAGGAGACAGAGAGCCGCCAAAGAGTGAGCGGCGCAAAGAGTTCGTAACCGGACAATGCAGAATGAGATGGGAGGTGTCCTGGGACGAGTGTCTGCAGGCGTTGCATGAAGGGCTCTTGATTCTGCCAATCATAGAGAGATAAGAGCTTAACAGAATGCTGTGTCCGTTGCAGCGTAGACGAGAGAGGACGGGGGAGAACAAGTTCCTTAGTGGAAATCGAGGGGACCTGTGTTTCGAAAAATTTGGATGAGACAATACGCCTCCAGTTCAAGAAAAGACAAGAGTGGATACGAGAGATAAAGGGAGATAGACTACAAGGGATTGCAGAGGGCACTAGTAGTGCTCCCCGTCTGGCCAGCTCATCAGCCGCGTCGTTTCCTGGGAGAAACAAGTGTCCGGTGACCCATTGTAGCCTGATAGTACAGGAGGAGAGAGAAGACAGCTTCTGCAAGATCTGCCAGACGGATTAAGATAAAAGGAAAGATGGGGAAGAGGACAGAGTGAAAGTCAGATTGGAGAAGAGAAGTGGGAGACTTGTTGGTGCTGCCGAGACCAGCAAAGAGCGTGCAGAATGGCGCAGGCTTCAGCAGTGAAACTTGAACATATTGGGCCTGCTGAAAAGGAAAAAAAATGATCTTGATGCCACAGAAAGAGCAGTTGGCAAGTACGCCAGAGCCGCCTTTACCAAAAGGAAAAGGAACAGAGCCGTCAGTCCAAAGCACCAGATCGTGAGGGGGGAGAGAGTCAAGGTGAGCGAGTGCCACACCTTGGCGAGAGAGAGGGGGATCAGAGCGGGAACATGGAGAGGAAAGTGTGGATTTTCCACAGTGAAAGAAAGGGAGTTCCAAGTAGGTTAGGGAGGGCAAGCAAGAAGATCCTCCCTAGGAGAAGCAAGAAAGCAGGAGCAGGTGAGTAGACGCAAAAGCTCTCCAGGACGATCTGCAGAGTCTTGGTTTCACTACAAGTCTGGCCAAACCTGAAATGGGAAAGGAAGCTGAGAGACGAAAAGACCGTTCATAAGATGACAGAGTGAAATGAGTCAGGGTAACTCATAGGGGAGGTAGAAAGCCTCAGAGAGAAGAAGGGGGATAGGGGAGGACGAGAGGCAGCCGGTGATGGCGCGATTAGCCGCTTGGTGGAGGCGTTCCAATTTGGTGATATTGGTAATGCTTAGGAAACGAAACCATCCGGCTGAAGCATAAGTGAGAGGGGACCGAAGAAAAAATTTATACAGAAGAAAGAGGGACTTCTTATAGAGCTCCATGAGAAAGCAGAGATACAGTGTAAGGCCTTCAAACGAGGGAAGAACTTGGCCTTTAGTGAAGATACATGTTTAGAAAAGGAACAGAGTGCGGTTGAAGGTGACCCCAAGAAAGATTGGAGTTGGATTGAAACGGAGGCGGGAACCGAGCAAGAGGAGATTGGGTTGGAGGTCAGCTTGGTGGGAATCCAGTGAGAAGAAGGAGGCCTCACATTTGCTCGGATTGAGAGGAAGACACCAGTACTCAGACGAGCGCTCCAATCGAAACAGAGCTCCTTGTGTGGCCTCCACCGCAGTGGGGACCGAGGGGGAGGAGGACTAAATGGCCAGATTGTCAGCATAAAGAGAGATGACGGAAAAAAGGTAGAGATGCAGGAAGATCATTGATGATAAGAGAGAAAAGTACAGGGCCAAGAACGGATCCTTGCGGAACACCTCGTCGGAACTCAAAAGGAATGCCTTTTATAATTTTGATAAACCACGCAAGCGCGCTTATCAGAAAGGAAAGAATGAGTCCAACGAGCAAAGCAAGGAGAGAGGCCAGCCGAAATGAGTTTAATGAAAAGGGCGGAATGCCAGACAGAATCAAAAGCTTTTGATAAATCAATAGTAGAGAGGATCGTCCGAGAACCCGGCCTAGGTTTGTTAAACCCATCCAAAATGGACTGAGAAAGGAACAGAGTTTGATCTAGAGTAGACTGTCCAGGGCGGAAACCGGCCTGGCGGGGAGAGAGAATGGAATTAGACTCCAGAAAGAAGAGTAGACGGGATAGAATAATGTGTTCAAAAAGCTTTGACACGTAGGAGGTGAAAGAGATAGGTCACAAGAAAGCAGGAGAGTCGAGAGGCTTTCCCATCTTATGAATGGGAACAATAGAAGATGTCTTCGAGATGGAAAGAAAGGAATGCAAAGACCAGGAAAGGTTGAAAATGTGAAGAAGAAAATCTATGCCAGAGCGAGGAAGGTGCTTTAGCATGGGATAGGCGACTTTGTCTTGGCCAGTGGCGTTGGACGAGGAGAGGTTGGAGGCAGCCGCGAGAAATTCGGGGGGTGAGAAAAGTGAACAGAAGGACAAGTTAGACTCCTCAGGGCATGTGGCTCGGCGTAGCTTTGAAACCTAGCTTCTGGCTCTGCTACGCAGGGCCTTTGGCTGAGAGACGGAAAAGTGGGATCTCGGGTAATCGCCGAAGACCGAAGCCGATTCCCTGGGAGAAGAACAGTTGGGCAAATTAGGAAAGGAGGAAGAAGAGCCAGCAATAGAGCGAAGGAGAGAGTGCACAGATTTAGGGCTTGATTTGGGCGAGAGAGAAGAGCAAGTCGCCTGCCATGCCTCAGTCTTGGCCTTGACGATGACAGACGATGCACGTCGGGAAGCAGAGATGTAAGCCTGGCGATCTACATCACTTCTGTGAGCGGCAGCGAAAGCCTTGCGTCTTTCACTAACCGCACCTTCCACTTCATCGGATCACCAGGCTTTAGGATGGCGTTTGATGCGGCCGAAAGGAATGGAAGATTTAGCCGCATTCATTCCCAGAGAGGTAAAGACAGCTGCAGCAGAGGAAAGAGAAAGAGACGAGTATTCCTCTGCAGAAGGACAGTGGGAGTCAAAGTAGGAGACAAAGTCATCCCAGCGAGCTTCCTGAAAATTGAAGGAAAGGGGCGCTCGTTGGGGCGAGAGTCCGGAGAGAGAGGGACACATAGAAGAATTGGTAGGTGATCCGGACCCAGGTCCTGAAGCACCTCCCATTAGCAAGAAAAGGCGAGAGAGGAGGGAGCAAAGGAAATGTCAGGGGAGGAGCGACTGCCAGAGGAACTATGTAGGAGAGCGGGTATGCCAGGTTCGTTGAGGGGGAGGAGGCCAAAAGAAATAACCCAGTCAAATACTTCCTCCACACGAGGGTCGGAAGTGCTTTTTGAGTCCCACAGGGATTGATGGCAGTTGAAGTCCTCCAGTATGAAGAGATTTTTGGAGGTGGGAGAAAAGAGTCGGTTCTGCCATCCGTTGCAGAAGAGGGAGTGAGGTGAGCGTACACATTAAGAAAAGTTATAGAGGAGGAGTTGTCGAGAGAGATGTTGATTCTTACATAATCAGAGTAGGGGTCAAACGAGTAGAGAGAGGAGGTAGAAAGTTCTGAAAAGGATAAGCCCTTCTTGACGAAAATGATGACGTCGCGGCTAGAGTGCGTGGCATCATGAGAGAATACCAGATCGGGAGTGGGTGCAATCAGATCGCAGGGTAGAGAATCCAGGGATCCGGAAAGAGGAAGATGAGTTAAGTTTGGATTACTGGATGCAGATAAGGTCAACGGGATCGGACGAGAGAAAACGTGGCAGTTCAGTGCTCCTGGCTTGGAGACCGCCAGCATTCCATTGAAGGAAGGGCTACTGTTTTTTTTGCGATAATTTATTGTGGATTTCGTTGACGTGGAGAATATTGAACAGTTATTGGTGAAATCAATTTTGGCAGTTTTCTGATTGTGTGGTAAAGTGAGTAGTATTGAGATTGTTGAGCGAAGAAGTTTGAAGTCGTGAAATACTATTTCTGTGAATACATTATTCTGTTATTAAAGTGGTTTGAGGTGTTTTTTAAGTGGAAGCCAATCTTTTCCAAGTTTTTATTAAGTTGCAGTCAGACCTAATTATCCGAGCGATTATCATACGTCGCCTCAATTTTAGAACAAAATTTAAGATTGAGATAGAACCGATAAGTTCTATTAATAATATTATCTCTATATTAAAACGCGACAGTTATAAAATGGAAACCGACGTGGTGGTGTAGTGGTTGAGCGTCCGCTTTGCCATCTGTAGATTTGATTTGAATTTCCTTTGTTACGTCACACCAAAGACTTAAAAGTGGTAGTTACAGGTTTCCTCGTTTGCTCTCAGCAAAACAAAAACCATAAAAGTGTAAAATGCAGAACCGAATGTACCCATTATGATGAAAAAAATTTCTTGGCGTTTAAAACTTTTGTAAGTAAAAAGAGTCAATAAAACTTATATGCTGAAACAGGTAAAAGTTTTACAAGCACATATCTTTGATTTAAGGACCACAATTTCACTTCAGTTTCATTAAATGACTGTTTATACGTGATTTTTATTGATAACAGGTTTCGGGTTCCTGGGACCGAACCATTTGCTTGTGGGATCCTTATCGAGTTGAATTGCTCAAGAAATTTCTCGGTCACACTGGTTGGGTGAAAGCTGTGAGTTTTTCATTGAATTCCGTCGACATTGTTTCAAGCGCTGATGATGACACTGTGAGTTAAATCGATGTTGAATGAAAAGAGAAGTTGATGAAAAAGTTGAATTGCGTTGAGCTATTTATTTTATCCTCTGGTCGAGGGAAATCTTACATTTCTTATGCGAAAATAGCACTTGAGCAAAAATGCGCTTGGTAGTCACTAGAGCTGCTGCAAAATACTTTTCTACTGCGAGCAGTGCAATCACGCAGAAAAATCACCGGCAGGTGCTTTTCCCATAAGCACAACGACGTGACCACCGTGAGGTTTGAATATGCAACCACTGCTTCTATAAACATCGGTCCAATTCACTCGACCACCCAGCAAGCTAAGGTTGTCAATTTGTGAAATCCATGTTGCAACTGACGAATATGTTTGCCAGTAGGAGTGGAGCCTTGAATACACACTTCTACCTTGCAAGACAAGTAAATATCTCTGTATCTCGCCTTGACAACGCGTAATACAAACTAGCTTTTTTCTAAACTTGAAGTTATCTTACTACTAGGGCCATTTTTATTTTGTCCCAAACTATTTTTTTGACTTTATTTTTGTTTAATTTGGACTTTGTCTTAACTTGACGATTTTGATCTACAGGGTGTCCATAAAGTCTCTTTACAATTTAAAAATATTGTTACAAATTAAATTGATGAGATATCTCAATAAGAGTTGTTTTATGTTAATCAGTATTTCATAAAGTTTTCATTGATACTAAAATGTATTGTTTCAGATAAAATTTCTATGTGTTTAATGATTTAGTTATATAAACACTCATAAAATGACTACTCCTCAAGAAAAAGCGCAATGTGTATCCTTGTTCATTGAGACAAAATCAGATGTTTAGACTGAGGAAAACTACAAAACTAAGTATGGAAGACACCCACCATCACGTCCTTCAATTCGTTTATGGCACAAGAAATTTATGGAGACAGGAACAGTGTTCGATGCAGGGAGGAGTGCGCGACCAAGAACAACTGAAGAAAACATCGAGCATGTAAGGCAAGCCTTTCATGGTTCTCCTATGAAGTCCATCTGTACTGCTGCCAGACAATTGGAACTTCTACGTTCAACAGTGCACAAAGTAAAGGATATTGTGTATTGAACAAAAGTACGGGACATAACTGACCTTAGGCAAAGAATTTCTAATGTCGTTGCAACGTTTGATGAGGCTATGCTACAACAAACATGGCAGGAAATTAGGTACCATCTTGTGTGCTTCGTGCAACTAATGGTGCCCATATAGAAGTGCACTAAATAATCAAAAAATATTTTTAATTAAAGGTTTTGATGTGTATGAAAAATGTCATTAAAACTTTATGAAATACTGATTAACATAAAACAACTCTTATTGCGATATCTCATCAATTTAATTTGTAACAATATTTTTAAATTGTAAAGAGACTTTATGGACACCCTGTATTACACTGGTCAACAAAAAAATTTTAGCACTGAATGTGAGATCGATTTTGAGATATATCGAGGTCGCTGAACCCAAATATGCGCTTAAGTTTTTGGAATTGGCTCTAGTTTTTGAGATATGGAGCGTCGAAAATTTTCATGAACAATTTTTGCGTAGAGAAAACAAACAGCAGAACGAATATAATTCGCAGTATGATGAAACAATTGCGGCGTTGTTTCGTTGAAATGTCTGTATTGTTGTGAAACAATAAAGTTACTATAGCTGTTTTTATTTAGTCAATAGCCTACTGTACTGTACTGCTGTACATTGCAAGGTAAACTATGTTGCGCGAAGGTCGATTCATACGGATACAGGTTTAATCTATAGCCTACTTGCATCAACATAGTTAATAGGTCGGTGTTGAAAAAATTGTCAAACTAATGTTTTGAAGACTTTTGTTTTAGCAGCTTGCTGATGTCAACTACTTTTTTCTTAGGAATTGTATTTAAGATCAAATTTAAAATAAAGCTATGACTTCAAAGCGTAGGAGTTGTGTCAATGATCCAGATATATTCTGCTACATTTGTCGAGAGTATATGAAAAAAGAGCATCGTTTCAATGTGCGAGGTTTTACGAAAAGAGCGTACGAAGCATACTTTGGCATGAAGCCGGGGGATCAAGACAAGCAATGGGCTCCTCACAAAGTGTGTAAAAATTGCACTGATACTCTTTGCCTTTGGACTCAAGGTAAAGTAAAAGCAATGCGATTCGGAGTGCCTATGGTTTGGAGAAGTCCCAAGAACCACCAAGACGATTGCTATTTTGCATAGTAAACATGTCAGGATGAAACCGCCACAAAAAGAATTCGTGGTATTATCCTGACCTAGAGTCTGCAAGGCGGCCGGTGCCGCATTGCGAGGAAGTACCCATTCCAGTTTTTTTCTTCTTTGCCAAAGCTTGTTTCGAATGATGACTTGTTTGTAGAAACAGAAGAGGTAAACAGCGATGACAGTAATTACAGCGACAGTATGTCTGATACCACTGCAGAATGGCAAAGTAAGGTAAAGCCTTTTAGCCAGAGCCAGCTCAATGACCTAGTCAGAGACTTAGCTTTATCAAAAGAGGCTTCTGAGGTTTTGGCTTCTCGTCCTAGGGAACATGGCATTCTTGATTCCAAGACCAAAATAACGTTCTACCGTCACAGTGATGAAGCGCTTTGTGATTATTTTACTAAAGAAGATAACTTTGTGTTTTGCAAAAACGTCAAAGGCCTTCTCACAGCAATGGGTGTTCCACAATACAAACCGGGTGAGTGGCGTCTGTTTTTAGAGTGTGTTCTGTTACAAAGCTTAAAGTGTGTTCTGTTACACAACGCAAGTACCTATGCCGGTGTCCCTATTGGTCATTCGGTAACTTTGAAAGAGAGCTACTCGACTGTACAGATGGTCTTGGAGAAGCTGTGCTACAACGAGCATAAGTGGGCAATATATGTGGACTTAAAAATGGTCAACATTTTATTGGGACAGCAAGCCGGCTTTGTAAAGTACCCGTGCTTTCTTTGTCTCTGGGACAGTAGAGCTGATGATCAACACTGGCAGAGAAAGGATTGGCCAGTACGTGAAGAGCTCGTGGTGGGGGAGAACAACGTGATAAACGAGCCATTGATAGACCGTGATAGCATCCTTCTTCCACCCTTGCATATTAAGTTGGGCTTAATGAAACAATTTGTCAAGGCATTAGACAAGAATGGCGATTGCTTCAGGTACATCCACAGCAGATTTCCAGGTACGAGTTATGAGGAAGTTAGAGCTGGAATCTTTGACGGACCACAAATCCGAACACTAATAAGAGATCCAGCCTTTGTTTTGCACATGACAGTAGTTGAATCTGCAGCCTGGTGCTCATATGTTTCCGTGGTAAAAGAGTTCTTGGGAAAAACGAAGGTAGACTGTTACCAGGACATAGTGAAACAGATGCTGACAAACTTTCAAGCTCTTGGGGCCAGAATGAGCATAAAAATTCATTACTTATTCAGCCACCTTGGCCGATTCTCAGAAAACCTTGGTGAAGTAAGCGAAGAACAGGGTGAAAGGTTTCATCAGGTCATTAAAAATATGGAAATGAGGTACCAAGGTCGATGGGACTCTCGTATGATGTCAGACTATTGCTGTAGCCTTATGCGGGATAGTACCCCTGACATTAAATTTTAGTGCCATTAGTTATTGAATTTTAATAGATTGTCTCTTCTGTTAAAGTTTACAGGCATCTACTGTGTGTACACATTTCATAAGCGTTACCTTGAACAGTTACAGTGCCGTTCATGTCTAATGCATGGCTTGTTTGGAATGTAACTTTAAAGGAAAACCAACTTTACTGTTTATTCTGTCAACAATATCTACTTAAGTAGCTTGTGTGCGCTCGAAATTACGATCGGCTGTATCTAATGCAATCTACAGTAATCTGTATTTCAATACGCAGTTTATTAGTAAGCGCTAATGCGAAAAAAATAATTTCGCTGTATCTCAAAAACTAGAGTCAATTCGAAAAAAACTAAGAGCATATTTGGGTTCAGCGACCTTGATACATCCTAAAATCATTTTCATATTCAGTGACTTTTGAAAAAAAAATTTTTTTTGTTGACCAGTGTTAAGTTTTGATGTACAGGTTTTGGTTAAAATGTTGCACAAAAGGCTGTTTACATAAGTTTAAAGAAGCTGTAATTCGCAGTTCGTCGTTAGCAGTTAGATAAAATCTCAATTTGTCTTCGAGTGATCCGCGACAACTGACACTACAAAAAAGTCACTTCTGCGTAGCATCTAATTGTATAAAAACTGCTAGTTACTGCAATTGTATGTATTTTATTGTCAGTTATATCATGTGCTCTGACAAGAAATCACACCTCAAAATTACCATAATTATTTATGGTATTTCCATCCAGCATTTTTTGACTTTCTCTGGCTCAAAATTTTTATCTTTTTAGCATAGAGAATGATCGCTCAAAGTAGCGGAGGTTAGCTGGGCTTTGTGCAATAATGCGTTGGTGGTTGGGGAAGTTGTCAAGTTAGTACAGAGTATTATTGCTCCTAAATCAAAGTTAGATGATTGTTTCTTGATGTAAGCTTGAATTGAGCTGGGGTCATCGTGGAACGGCTTATTTTTTGATAATCCGTATGCTTTTGTTGCTGCAGCAATTTCTAGGAACTCGATATGAGCTGCTAGAGTCCGGTATTTATTAATACGAACTAAGTCTGGTACCAAATTATTCACATTGATAGCTTCTTTTGCTCGGCTATCTAAGAGTCCGTCTCCTGTCGAATCGTTGACAATAGTACAAACAGCAAGAAAATATTCACTATAGTGCAATGCAGCTCTAAGCCAAGTTGCCCATCTTGTAATCACAGGGTCAGGAGGTGAACGCAGACCAGCTTCATGAACATCTTTTTTGCAATCTTTGTTTTTGATTGTTGCTGCTTTTATCGTTGCTACCACGTCATCAATATTTTTAAGATACGCATGTACTTACATAGCGCAATTATGTAGTAAGTGTGCAATGCAGGTGACATGCATTAAACAAGGGTATGATTCTTTTAGCTTCCTACCAGCAGGAGACATATAATGAGCAGCATCCGTTAAAAGCAATGCAAAATTTTCTCGTTTGGTGCCAAGTTGTCGCAATACGTCATTCATTGCAAGCAGAATGAAACCGCTATTTACGCTGCTACAGCTTTCAAGTGAAGACACTCAATCAAGTATGTGTCAGTTGAAGTCTTCAAGCTGGCTGCCCACCAGCACATTAATATACTTTGGCTTAGCTATTTTTGCTCCCTCCACAATCAAAAAAACTTTTTGTCGTAAAGTAGTTCTCGAATGTGGTTCTCTTTTTGAGATGTTAATTGAACAATGCTAGCCCGGGCTGCAGTTTCAGAAAGTAAAACTTTTCTCATCATAGCAAACAGAGACTGTAAAGCTGGATGTTTTAATTGATGAAGTGGAATATTTGCTGCTAGGAATAAAGAGTCTAATTTTTCCTTGAGGTTTTATTGATCCGCCTGTAAAAAGGTTTGCTTACCTTGGATCTGCGCTTCCTCTGCAATCCAGCTCGGTGATGCGTACTTTTTCAGTGACCTTGAACAAAAAACTTTTTGCCACATTTGACTAACATATCGCAAATGTTGCACCTTAAATCGCCTGCTGAAATTGACAAAAACTCATCCGATTATTGGCTGCAAATTTGCATAACTTACGTTGTAGACAATCTTGCTTGTTCATACATCTTTTATTGCAACTAAATATCGCAAATTACGCTTCAAAAAGACCACGTGTAGCGAGACAAAATATTGATAGGCCTAGATTAATTGCGTAACAATAGCGCATTCATGCATCAACAATCAAGGTTCTGAAATAAATGCTTCAAACAAACACCCATGAAGTGACGAATGTCCAGTTCAATCATGCATTTTTACTGTGGCGATAATGCGTTGCTGTTACAGAAGTTTGAATGAAAAGACTTCAAAAAACCGTATAAAAGCAGAATATTTAAATTATTCATTGCTGCTAAAAAAATCACGTAAATAAACAAATTAGTTTTTTGTAAGAAAATTTTGATGAAACAAAATTTTGCCAAATTTTTACTTTAATTTGACCTATAAAACTTCTCAAAAAGGGTTGTGAGCAACCGAAACCAACGTTGGTATAAGTTGGATGATGTAACATAGCCCTGAAAAATTTTTGACTTGATTGACTTTAGCAGGTTCTACTTACAATTTATAGCTCAGCAGCTCCATCTGTTACATTTACTGTTTTTTTGGTGCGTTTTCCCCTTTCACTTTGGTATGAATGCCCACATGCATGCATGGTGTCGAGGCCCGCATTGCAAGCGTAACCAAGATCAGGCATAGGAAAAGTGGTAGTTTATTTCAAACCGATTTCAAACAAACGAAGATTGCTGACTGGAAGCTCCACCTCCTGCGATGCAGAATGCCGTTGGTTGGTGTCTCTTATGACGTAGTGGATGAGCAGCTGCACTATTTTAGTTCAGTAAAACTCGTTTTGTTGCAGTTATTCAATGTGAGAATAAAAAGCAACTTGACAAAATTTCTTTTAAAGACCCAGGCGCTAAATAAAAAACGCTGTGATGTTGCTCTGCATGTCAAAATGACTTCATCGATTTTTGATGCTGCTGCGAGTTCAAAATTTGGATGAAGGGAAGAAGGGACGCTGCCTCTTCCCCGCTGACCTGCTACGTTACCGAATGGAATCGAAACTTTAGATTTAAGATAAAAGATGAAACTTTAGATTTCTTTTAATGAAAATCGACCGAAAAAAAGTCGTTTAGCTTCTACACAAATTTTAACGTATTACATTCAGCTAAAGTCGTGATGACTTTTAACTCGTAATGGTTTATGCAGGTCCGTGTTTGGAATGTGATATCTGGAGAATGCACAAAAGAATATCCTGTAAGTAGGAAGTAGATTGGTTTATGTTGTCAGTAGTTCACCACTACGTCTAAGCTCATAGCTATTAACTGAACAGCTGTTCCAAAATTGTCGTTCACTGTCAATCTAATCTATATCATAAGCATCGCTGGAAATAAAAGTTTGTTCAAACCAAGTGTATGTGGAATCGTACTCAACTTTTTATTTATGTTCTGGTCAAGAGTCTACGTATGTGGAATCGTTCCTTACACAGTTGCTGATTTGTAGTTCTAGCATTGGTTTGTTTTAGGTAGCACTTCCGTGCTAATCTTTATCTGCAGCGGTGATGGTTTTTCCGTGAATGCAGAATGTTGATGTATATAACTGAGTATTTTTGACGCGTGCAGTTTGAAAACAAGCGCTTTTCACATACTTTCTTTTAGGCCAAGACTGACATCGCTCATCACTGTTTCTTCTCAACATCCGGCAACCTTCTTGCCTCGGGAACAGCTCTAATGTCATGAAAATATTTCCGCCTGACTTCATCCCGCAATCAATCAATGCGAACACCACTTTATGTTTGATTGTGCCTCGTTTTTTAATCATGCACTTTTTGCGTATTTTATTTTTGCAGAGTTGAGTGCGTTTTTTGCCGCCTTGGAAATGATTTCTTACGGCGCCTTCCCTGCTTGGACGGCACGTCCGCGTGACTGAACGTCAACTTGTGGTCGCACGTTCGTCAGTTTAGCGCTCAGAAAGTGTGCAGCCTAGCGGATGCTCTTTTTCTTTCAAGAGAATGCTTTTGGGATTCAACTGTGGTCAGCGGTGACTACAATGATGCATAAGAGAAGGTAAATTTTCAAATCTGGTTAAAGGGTTTTCCCAATTTTCTAAACTTTAATTTAATCTATTGTGCTATGAATTTTCTTACTATTGTGGTACAAGTGTACCTAGAATTGAGTATGAATGCAAATGTACTCTAGTATTGGTATGTCTGACGACAGGTCTTCTCGTGATCGGAAAGGAAAAATAATCTTTTCACTGTTGTCGCCAATAGTTTTGCTTTTATGTATATGAAACAATATGTCACCCGGAAAAGATGACAGTCGAAAGGTCTCGACTTCAATACCAGCACGATATCTGCATCGCTGTTTTTGAAAAGAACATTTTACTATAATATCTATGGTTTGTGATTTATCATAGTTCTTAATGTTCAACTGTGCTTCTTCGACCCGCGCGGTCGCAGCTCAGAAAATCGGTTTTGGTTTCAATGTAGCAGCATCGCTGGTATTTCTATAATCCAAAATTACAAATATGACAAAAATAACCATGCCCGTAATATCGGTGTTAACTAAAGCCTAAATTTGTCTTTCGGTACCGGCACTCTTGATCAGTAAATACGGTTCTATTGTTTCACTCACTCTTCACATAAGCTACGTTATGTTTACGTTGTAAATTTACTTTGAAATGAAAAACATTCAACTACTTGCTAAGCAGCGAGAGTGGGGATAGTTTTTTCTTTGCCATCTTTGAAAAATTTTTTACCTGATTTCAAGTTGCTACCGTTTTCCTGTCATTTGCCTTGATGTTACGAATTTAACCTTCTTTGTCTTAACATCATGATACCTGCCTTAGTGTCTTACGTCTATGTGCCCAATTTAGAGTAGATATAGCTGAAATGCAGTTTTGAATGTTTTAGGTGGACTTGATACAGGTCTGGCGCCATGGACAGCATCTCTGGTATTTACTTCTTTGCCATAAGAAATCTTACTTCCGCCCCTTCTTTGTCCAACTTGCTCTTTAGAATTTTCTCTGGAAAAAATTGTTGGCAACACTTCAGCGCAATTTGGAGCCAGCTCGCGATAATCAGATTGTAGATTCAGTACCCTTATGGTTTAGAGTTAAGCCTGCTATACTGTTGAAAACACATCACTGTAATTTTCCTCTGCTGGTTGCACTGTTTGGTGATGGAAATGCAATATGGCAGCATTGCTGACAACTCCCGAGGTGGGTCTTTAGACAAGTTCTGCCACTAGAGGTTTTTCGTGGCCTGAGATGATACGTGCAATTCAACAGCTCTTCTACTGACGTCCTAAGAGAAAGTTTGGCGTCGGACCTGCTCGTTTAACTATTGCGTTACAACATAACTATTAATTAGCTTGATAATATTCACTGTGTGTAGTATTGATGATGTGGCCTATCTGCTCTTTACCTATTATGTGTATGCATTAAAACTGGTCTGTACTTAGGCACTCCATACAATATGTAAAGCGAGTGTTGAAATATTTTTTCATGATTTTGAAAATGCAGTCTCATGTGAAAGTAGTTTCAATAAAACAAAACCCACGTGGAATACCATGGCAAACGCTGGTACAGTGTTTAAGAGTAGTTGGTTGTTGTTCACTTTAACTTGATGATGAAGCATCGAGCGAAGTTGTCCTTTAAACTTGCGGGCAGTACGGCAAAGTATGGCACAATATCACCAAAACAAGCTATTGAGTGTGCAAATTTCAACATTCACCTTAAGGCCTGTGGAATCGTATGTACTAAAGCTTACGTTCCGAACTCAAACCATGGCTTACGCCGACGCAGTGGCATATGTGGGTGACTGCTGACTCGATTACTGTATGATCTGCACCAATCAACTGCCATCCCAACGTGTTACAACCCCTTCCCGCTGGGTTGAGTGGAAACGGCAGTTAGCCTTCCAGAGAATTTCAAAAATACCGGTTCCCTGTTGAACATAATGTTTTTCGTGATGCTGCCTTCTAAACGACCGCATAAGGGAGCTCTTTTTTAGAAAATTCTGCCGAGCATCATGTTCGTATTAAGAGCAGACTGCACTTGCGAACTTTTTTAACAGCATCCTGCAACTGAGCTTTTGAAAAGCAAAAAGCTACCGCACGCTTCAGCATAAAACGGAAATGAAAATCTAATGCAACAGGCTACTGACTTGATGGCACGAACATGGGAAAAGCACATATGGTTTCCAAAGAAAGCAGCTTTATCAAAAATGTAGTATTAACTAATCATTTAGAATGCGCAGTTTTGGTTCAAGGTAGGGGATACAATGCACTTCAAGGAATAGCCAGAAAAAACAATTTGTAAATGATACTGGGATTATATATACGAGGTCTGTCCAGAAAGTATCCGACCTTTGGCAAAAACACATCACTATAAACACTTTTCCCAGCGTCTCTGCCACTTTTAGAAGCACCTTTAAACTCCTCGTCTGGAATGCTCCAGAGCTTCACCGTCGTTTATTTCGTAATGTCCTTTAGTGACTGAAATCGCGTCTCTTTTAGCATAATTTTTAACTTGGGGAATAACCAGAAGTCGCATGGTGCCCAATCAAGAGAGTAAGGAGCTGTCGCACAAGTGCTGTATTGTTTTTGGCCATAAAACCTTTTTTTGCAAAGAAAGCGGCCAGACATGTGGACAGGGAAAAACTGGCAGCTTCACTGACAATGCTCCACCCATTTTGGCCATATAATCAAAGATGTTTTGGCCAAAAACCAACAGCACTTGTGCGACAGCTCCTTACTCTCTTGATTTGGCACCATGCGACTTCTGGTTATTCCCCAAGTTAAAAACTACGCTAAAAGGGACGCGATTTCAGTCACGTAAGGACATTATGACGAAGCTCTGGACCATTCCAGAAGAGGAGTTCAAGAGGTGCTTTCAAAAGTGGCAAAGGCGCTGGGAAATGTGTATGCACTTACAAAGGGAGTATTTTAAACGAGATTAAATAAAATTTGTGATATTCATTGTGTTGTGTGTTTTACGCCTAAAGTTCGGATACTTTTTGGACAGACCTCGCATTACCCTGTCAGCGCCTCTGCTAAAGTCGGGAGGCACAGAAGGAGCCAAAAGTAGAGAGCATAAATAGTAGGGTGTGAAATTTTGATAAGTGGAATATATTAAAAAAAGTTAGTTTACAAGTTTGATTAAATATTCTAAATACACGTTTAAAAATAATTTTACGCTGGCTGTATTCATCCAGTTTGTGCGAAAAGCTTAATGTGTCACTGAAATGAAATTACAAGCACGATGACGTTTTGCCCGCTTCGTCTTTACTCTGCCTATTTCTATTGAAGGAACTGAGTATGCAACACGTTGCAGCGGAAGTTGACAGCAATTGATTTTACCAATCGTGTGAACAACAACCAGATGTAGATAGCCTACATTGCTGTGAAACTTGTGGATTTAAGACAATAAATAAAAAAAAATAGCACGGAGCTAGGCCAATAGCTAGCCGGTAGCTGTGGACAAGAGTGTGCGAAAGAACCACTGAAAAATTTTTGTCCGCAAGAAAATAGTGTCAGCCGTGTTAGCAAATGTATGGCTTTAGAAACTTAGTTTTTTACAAAACAGTTTAACGACTGACAGGAAAATTGATTAAATTATATTATATTATATTGCTAGCTCCAAATTTGTCACTATAGTAACTGCAGCCAATATGCCTCATGTTTGATTTGAACGCTTTGCTAAACGCTGTCAACTTGTCAACTAGTCAACAAAGCTTTCGAATAAACACGTAACCTACAGCAAGATATCAGTATTGACTACTGTACTGAAAAGTTCATCTAAATATATTTTAGCGTATTAGTCGACAATGCTAACTGCCTTTAATGAAGCGTTAAAATAAGGCATATTTTAATAAAACAAAGCATTCAAATGAAACATATAGGTCTACAGCAGTGTTTCCCAAACTGCGTGCCGTGGAAGATTTGAGGTGTGCCGTGGCTTAACATTAATACAATTTTCAGCTAAAATTGAACAAATGCTGCCATGGAAGTTATGGTCAATAACGTAGGAGATTGTGTTATGTTGCTCGAAAAAGTGGTGAATTCCAGAAAAAAGAGTCATTACTAGGGCAAGTTTTTGTTGCACTAAAAACTTGAAAGAATTGCATTTATTGTTAACAAAAGTTGCAAAAAGTTGCATTTATTCCTTTCTATGATGTTGTTTGTCAGTTCACGTAACACTATCTCAACAAAACTTGACCTCCAAATACTAGACACAACCTATTTTCGTTTGTGCATGCTTGGCTAAAAGCAAGTCACACTTCGTCTTTTAATTGAGTTTGGGCACTGTCGCATTTAGCTAGGGTTGTAAAACTTCTAACTTGTAAGACGACTGTTGCATCATAGATAACATTGAGACGCAGGTAATCTGTCACATAGCTCTTTTTTATGCAAATCAAAGATAATAGAACTTTTCTGAAATAGTTTTACAGCATATTTTTTAAATCACACCTACATTTTGCGCCATACTTGATAAAAGTTGCAGTAAAAAGTTGCATGCAAAAAAGAAAAAAGTTGCAAAAAGTTGCAATCTAAAATTCCTAAAAACAGCTTAAAACATTGTACTACATAAATTCTTAGTATTTAGAAAGCTGTAAAAAAAAGTTGCAAAAACTTGCCCTAGTCATTACCTTTCTCGCTGTCATCTGTGATGCTATTCGCGATCAAAATGAATAGATTCATGTGGTTGCTGTGCCGCTAAATTTGTTTAGCTTTTTTACTGTGCCAACAGACAAAAAAAGTTTGGGAAACACTAGTCTACAGCATCACATTGGCCTTGGAATTTGAGCTCAGAATTGCCAGAAGATCGAACGTTTTGCTTTTAAGATTAATTGCAATTCAGAACCAGAGTTACAAGAGGCAACCTTCTTATGAAGGTTTGCTTTTAGGTGTAATTAAATGTCGGTGTCACTTAGACTACGGTGAAGCAATGGAAAAGTCTATAAACGATTTGGGTGGGATTGCACAACAGCTCAGGGTTTTCCCATCACCACAGAAAAAAATTTTAATTCGTGCACAGTTATAACCGTTGAAGGTTTTAGCCTTTTGCACCGCTCTTTAATAAGTGACCTCATTGTTAGCTACTTGTATTAAAAAGTTTCTGCTGCGTTGGTTTGGCCAAGTAAATAAAGTGTCTCAAAAAACCAAATACAAAAAACCAGTTTCAACTGCATCCCAACCAAGTAATTTTTGTATGTCAATTGGAAAAATATCTTTACCACCCAGGAACTAGGTGAAAAAATAGCATTGGCTTGAGCTTGGTCAAGACTTGGAATTAAACCAGTCGAGTTTACAAATATAGCTGACAATCGTGAGACTTATTGGCAGCTCCTAGAGATGTTTTCCCACCACCACCATCGAACAAGAAAAGAGAATAGGGAAAATGTAGTCCATGTAATTTGCAAAAAAGGGAGTGCTGCTACTACGATATCTACAATGACGGAAAGAAGCAGGTTTTTAAACTCAGTAGTCCCATCAAGTGGTTTTAATAACAGCGGGAAGGAGGCAGGTTTCCAAACTCAGCTACCCCATCAAGTGGTTTCAATAACAGGGTTTCCACAAACTGTTCTCACAACTTTATGGCAGTATTTTTTTGCAGTTACCATTCAAATTTCACAGATCATTTACTTGAATTTAACAACTTTTTCTTCCCCCTCCTCTACTTAATGTATCTGCTGAGCTACAGCAAACTAACTATAAATCAATGTATGAGTCTAAACAAGTGATTTACATCCGGACGTGAGTGCATTCCAGTACGGATCCGTTTTAATTAGTCTTCGATTTATTTTCCAAAATTTGTCTTTATTCCTGGTCAAGTGATTAAATCTGTAAGCCATCTGCAAATAACTTCCCAAGTGATCATCGAACGCACTACTGAAGGTTTTTCAATTTTGCCATTTTACAAAATCACTTGGGCCAATTTTTTGCAATTGACGCAAAAAGCATATGCCTGACTTTTAGAAAAAATTAACTGAAGCTTGAATGTTCGCGTTAGTAAGAATACCTTTAAACAATTTCCCACGTATAAGAGTGCGATAAATCTGATCGTATATAGAATGTTTGAAAGAGGGAACGGGTCCTTTTTGAAAATGTGCAAAAATTTTTGATAACTAGACCTGTGGAGCGCTTAAGTTGCGGAATGATTTACGTGAAATTGGGTGTGGAATAATTTATGTGAATAAAAATAAACAAACAAATAGTAGAGTTGAATCAAGAACGGAGGGGTGCAACATACCGCCCACGGCTACAACACAGCCTGCAGCAACTCTTTATGCAGCAACATACCGCACCACCTTGAGTCTGTAATTGCTTTCGCAAAAACAATGCTTTTGAAAAAGAATTTGCTGAGAAGGCTTAAAATAGTCAAAATAACTGCTTTCAAATTGAACAGGTCTTTTTTTCAGCAAAGGAAAAAGCAATGATTTCACAAAAGCAGCTAAATATAGACAAAACAATTGCTTTTAAAATGTTAACCCAATTAGGACCGGGCATTTTTTTGCTTTCTATGTCCGGCGCGGGGGGTCGATTTGACCCTAGCACTTTGGCAGCTAATAACTTTTAAACCGCTCACAATAGCGATTCCGTATTTGCTCAGATAGATGCAGAATTTATTTTTCAATCTAATTGTATACTTTTGGTTATGATCAGATTAATGGTGTTCAAGTTATTGCAAATGAAATGCACAGCATTAGTTTTTAGATTTTTGACTGTAATTTAAAATAAAGAAACAGGCGGCGAATTTCCTTTTTTCGTAGTGTTTACTCCCCGACGTTATGGTTTTGCGATCGCCTAAGCGCAATTTGTCAATGTCAGCTACCAGGTAGAAAGTACAACAACTCATCATCAATTTGCCATTTTGCTCTTTAGGAGGAATTTACCAGCCGTGATGTTTGTATAACATTTCTTATGTTGGACCACTTATTGCGTATTTGCTGTTCAAGTAATAAAAACTAGCTGCTCCATTTTCAGTTACGCAATCTAGCATATTCGACGCTGCTTTTGACTTCTTAGCTATTCCCGTATTGAAGTAAAACAATTAGAAATTTAACTTATCGAACGTAAGATGAACGTAGTTTAGAACAGGGATAGGCAAACTACGGCCCGCCAGAGTATTTTGTGCGGCCCCCTAAACTTATAGATACTTTTATGAATTTAATTTAATGGGACGGGGTTGGCCGCACTTGCCATACTAAAGAGCCAAAAACGATAGAAGCCATCATTGAAAGAGCTGCTACGCAATTCTTAGCTGGGTTTGACGCATGTTCCGTCCAAATAAAGGGTGATGACCCTTGTTTTTGGCCACCATCATTATCAAAGCCCTGTAATACGTCTTTACAAAAAATTATTGCAAGATTTAAAGCTATTGCAAGCTCTTGCCTTGCATACAGCTATTGCAAGATTTTAAGCACTAGCCCTCGGTCAATCCTTAAATGGTCGATGCGGCCCTCGGCTAACTCTTGAATGGTCAATGCAGCCCTCCGACTAAAAAGTTTGCCCACCTCTGGTTTAGAAGATTGGACATGACAAGACGATATTTGAGTCAGCACTCAACCTTATAATGTTGTGGTAGTTGACGCAAGCTGTAGTTTGAACTTGAAACGTCAGCTTCAATGCAAATACCATTCTGCTCGGCCATGCAGCGGGCAACCTAATACTTTTACCAGAAGCGTCTTTATAAAAGTGGATAAAAGACCACTGAAAGAAAAAAATCTTTACTTGTTTTTTGAAGTGTGTGGATGTAAAATACAAACACATTGCTGTTGTCACGCGGTCAACAGAAAATAATTTTGAAATGAAATTTATTCCAGTTAAAAACACCTCAACAGTCTGTTTCACCTAAGGCGGCTCGTCAGGAGGTAGTTCTAAAACACAACACTGGCATAAGATGAAATCCAACATCAATAAATAAATAGAAATGAACATTAAATTATATAAAAGGCTCGAAACTCAAGGGAAAGTAAGCTCTACAGATCTGCCTTACTCAAGCGCTGCTCACTACGACTGGCAGGTAGATGATGTTGTTGTTGCGCACGTTGGCATTAGTAAGGCGGGAAGTTATTGAAGCGTGAAATAAATTAAAGGTAAACAAAATGATGTCAAGAGTTAAAAAATACAATAAAATAGAATAAAAACAGAATAAAGGTAAAAACAGTGCACAAATGAAAAACCACGAATAAAAGGTTAGTATTAATTAATGTTTTTCAACTTGAATTTGGTCCGGTGTCTGCATTTGGAGATGAACTCAGATCGTTTCCAACACCGACGAGATGCCGTGCAACTGCAGAACCAAATCCGAATGCCCGCTTAACGGCAAATGCCGAATCAAATCAATCGTGTACAAAGCCTCCATCACAGCTCCAAACATCCCAACACGGTACTATTTTGGACTTTGTGAGACCAAGTTTAAAGCCCGGTTTTACAACCACCGCTCATCATTCAAAGACCAACGAAAGATGAACGCTACAGTACTCTCCAAAGCTGTGTGGGACTACAAGAACAGAGGAATCGAACCGCTCATATCTTGGCCCATCATATGCAAAGCGGCTGCATTCAAAAGTGGCGCCAAGCGCTGTAACCTCTGCCTGGCCGAAAAACTGACCATCTTACATGTACAAGCTGACCAACGTACGCTCCTAAACAAACGATCTGAGTTCATCTCCAAATGCAGACACCGGACCAAATTCAAGTTGAAAAACATTAATTAATACTAACCTTTTATTCGTGGTTTTTCATTTGTGCACTGTTTTTACCTTTATTCTGTTTTTATTCTATTTTATTGTATTTTTTAACTCTTGACATCATTTTGTTTACCTTTAATTTATTTCACGCTTCAATAACTTCCCGCCTTACTAATGCCAACGTGCGCAACAACAACATCATCTACCTGCCAGTCGTAGTGAGCAGCGCTTGAGTAAGGCAGATCTGTAGAGCTTACTTTCCCTTGAGTTTCGAGCCTTTTATATAATTTAATTTTAATTTCTATTTATTTATTTATTGATGTTGGATTTCATCTTATGCCAGTGTTGCGTTTTAGAACTACCTCCTGACGAGCCGCCTTAGGCGAAACAGACTGTTGAGGTGTTTTTAACTGGAATAAATTCCATTTTATTTTATTGCTCTGATTCTATCATTGAGCTCTCTACTGCCAAATCGACCGACTATGAAAATAATTTTGATGTTGGTCACAAACTTAAGAGATGTTCCACAGTTTCTTTTCCTCCAAAAGATTAAATTTTGTGTTTTGCGATTGGCTTCTTGCGTTTTGGATTAGTATTTGCTGATAAAATTCGGTATTTGATTAATTACTAACAGCTTACTCGCAAAGCAATGGAAATCAAGTTTTATAAAACTCCTAAGTTAAATTTTGCTATCTGTCGCCCTTAATCTGCCACTGCTACATGTTTTCCATCCAATAAGAATTGCAAGTGCGCTCGTTGCTCTCCCACCTACCAATCCCCAATTTTAACTGGTAACAACATTACAAATCATTACGAAAAGCGTAGACTATATTATCACGCCGCCAAATTTATTTTCTGGCTTTGCGCTTGGAAACAGTTTTTTTACTTAGTTGCATTTGTCAAGTATCAAAATTACGAAATATTTTCTTGCATTACTTTATTGGTAGGTTGTGGCTTAGCGTCAAGAAGATATTGTTTTTTTGACTAAAAGTTACAAAATAGCCGTGTATCCGAAAACACTTTGTGTTTTAGACTTGTCAAATTAAGAGTTGCTATTCACAGCGAGAAGGTTTTGAGAAGAAAGATTTCAGAGAAACCGTACAGCTTTACGATCGTTGGGTCACTTCAGACAAATTCTGTGGTTTACGTAGCTCGTCACGGTTTTGCGTGTGCGCTCTTTCTCCTTTTTTCTTTACTATATAAAAGCAATCGATAGAGAAATTTGCCCGAGTAGGTTTCCAAATTGCTACGTTTAATTCAAAACTACTTTGATTGTCTTTGTGAGTTTATGTCCAACAAAAAGCCAGATAAATTTTAGAAAAAGCCAAAAAATTTCAAACATTTATCTCAAGCGGTTGCTAAGTTACAACAGTTTTAATTTGCTGTGAATCGATTTGACCCCCTCCACCGGTCCCAATAGGGTTAATCTCCAAAAAAAGGTCTTTAAGAAAGATTAAATAATAATAATAATAATAATCTTTATCTTAAGCTCCGCGCTATGAACTTTGGCCCACTTGCGAAGATTGCACCCCTTACTGCACCCTCGCCTGCAAAGATCTAGAATAACCAAATCACTAAGCTCCAAATAAAGCAGCAATTAAAGCACACTTTTCATTCCATTTCTACGGTGTGTTGACCTACTAGAATATATTACACAAAAATTAATAATGGCTTGACGGTTTTTCTGTAACATTCCGAAGTATTAAAGGCAAGGAGAAAGGCATCATTTAGTCCAGGGGTCTCCAACTCAAAGTTAGCCATGGGCCACTTTTTTTAATTTCTAGGCGCCGCGGGCCACAATCCAATACACATAGTACAAAGATAATACATAAATATGCAACAGAAATTTATTTATGTTTCATAAAAATGTGCTTCAATGATGCACAAAACAAGTCGAATACGTTTATTTGCTTGTACTGGATGTTTGGCAACGTTTTGTAGCGACGAGTGACTCGATGTTGGGCCTTATTTTACGCTGGTTTGCTATTCTTAACACAGCATGCAAATGTTCGTCTGTCAGTCGTGTGGGGAGGGCGGTTTTATTGATTTTCATTGTTGAAAAAAACTGTTCGCAAACATATGTGCTGCCAAACATCGCAAGTATACGACGGGCGTGTGAGAGCAACTTTGGGAACCTTTCCTCTGAAACATACTGGTAAAACTCTGGAACATTGACTTCTGCGTACTTTTCTTTCATCAATGTGTCACATTGAATATCCAGCAACTCCATCTGAAACTCCGCTGACACTGATTGAACATTCACAGACATAGGCGTAGAAAACAGAGTGAATTCCTTTTCGAGCGCGAAAAAGTCTTGAAATTGACAGTCAAATTCCTCATGTAACGTCATAATTTTATCTGCATATTGCTTCATATCGTAATTATCAACGTTTTTCAGAGATGACAGAGTTGGAAAATGGGCAAAATTTCCAATTTCTAATTGGGTTGCCCATAACAACAACTTGCACTTGAACGATTTGATGGCATCAAACATGGCTGTTACCACCTTAGTGCGACCTTGCAAGGTGGTGTTCAGATCATTCATATGCGAAGTAAGATCACATAGAAATGCTAAGTCAGAATTAAACTTTGATTCACCTAGTTGCGGAATTTCGGCGTTTTTTAAAGCCATGAAAAGACCAATCTCTTCCCTCAAAGCGAAAAATCGTTTCAGTACATTACCACGGCTGAGCCAGCGGACATCAGTGTGGTATAGGAGTTCACCATACTCACTTTCCATAGCTTCGAGGAAAGACTTGAATTGCCGATGGTTAAGTGCCCGTGATCTAATAAAATTCACAGTTTTTACCACGACGATCATGACATTGTTCATATCCAAGCGCTTTCCACAGAGAGCCTCTTGGTGAATAATGCAGTGTATTGCTTGGATAGACACGCCAAGTGTCTGCATGTTATCACGGAGAAGACCAACCAAACCCACTCTTTCTGATCGCATTGCAGGTGCCCCATCTGTTGCCACCGATACCAACTTATGCCAATCAAAATCTGCTCGTTGGACACAATTTTCCAACTCACGAAATATATCTACACCAGTTGTTGTTCCTTTCATTGGAATTAAATCTAATAATTCTTCCGTGATATTCAAATTTTTGTCCACGCCACGAACAAACACTGCGCACATAGCAGTATCGGAGATGTGCGTACTCTCGTCCAGTGCCAGCGAAAAGGCTTCAAATTTTTTTCCAATCGACGAAAGTTGTTGGTACGAATCAGCTGCTAATTCTGTTACACGTCTGGCCACCGTGTTAGCGGAAAGACTGATGTCCTCAAAGCACCTGGACTTTTCTGGACATAGAATTTCACAGGCTTTCAACATACACTGCTTAATAAACTTTCCTTCGACAAAAGGACGTGAAGATTTTGCAATCATCTCGCTTATTGCAAAACTTGCCTTCACAGAGGCTTCGCTGGCTTTGTTTATATCCGTAAAATAACTTTTCTGTTTCACAAGTGAGGATTTTAATTCTGACATCTTTTCTTGACGCATTTTTCCTTTATAGACATGATACTTTTTTTTGTGTAATGACTCGTAATGGCGTCGTATATTGTATTCCTTATGAACAGCAATAATTGCGCAACATATCAGACACTGAACCTTCTCATATGAATTGCAAACAAAATACAGCTCCTCCCACTTCTCCTGAAATTTTCTGTGCTCTTCTGAACATTTTCGTTTCTTGGACATTACTTATCTTATATTATAAAATTTAGCTGATTTGATTCTCCGCAGTTCTGCCGTAACTGTAACAACAAATTCAAAAAAATTAACGCTGCTTCGTGCACTCGTGCAAATTTCTGATTATGAACTGACTGAAACTTGTTTATTAGATCACAATGAAGATTTGATAATTACAAATGAAGACAGTAGGGTAGAGGCTTATGCTTAATATTTCAATGTTGCAAATCGTTGATGCGATAAATAAAATAATGCGTTTTTGTTTTTTAACCACGGCGCGGGCCGCCTGTTGGAGATCCCTGATTTAGTCACAATGGCTTTATCAAAGTTGCACTCGAAATGCACAGAAAAATCTTTATAGTCATTTTCAATAGCAGTTTTAGCAGTAGATAGGTAGATAGTGTTCAAAATGGAGTTAAGCTGGCCAAAGCTGTGCCTCAAGTTTAACCATCCGGTTATATTGGTGAAGCAAAACTGTTTATTAGCGGTGAAAGAATGTAATAAAGCATTCGCTTTTGGAGTAAATAGAGGCCAAAACATCATCGATTGTCATAGTGACGCAAAGGCGGCTTCAACAATACTACGTCTTTTGTGAACGCTTTGAAAGCTTTGTATTCATTAGGATCGGTGCATAATTTCAATTGAAGACTGGCCATTGTATAGTATACTGCTAAATACCAGAAGTTGGTGATGGCACCGTGCTAACAAGTTAGATCGGCCATAGGTCGGTAGTATTACCAGTAGTGGTCAGTTACGAATTAGAGCTACTTAAGTAGGTTTTTCCATAACGAGTTACCTACTTGAGTAGTTTAATATTTTACCATTACTTTTGTTTAAGTAGATTAAGTAGAAAGTGACGTTGCTTGAATAGTTATGGCTATTGCTTTAAAACATGCAAAAAATTTGGCGTCTGTTGAAGTTGAAATGCAGTAAGCTAGTACAAAAAACTGCTTTTAATTTAAGTTTTTTTTCTGCGAATCCTTCATTAAAGTGGGCCATTTCTGGTACAACCAACTGGTAGGTCTTTACTGTTTAATGCTGACTCAGCAAGCTGCGGTGAGTTATTGTCAGTTGGTCATGTTCTCATATCTTTAGATTTTGAAAAGATTTAGCACTAGAAGCAATTTCAAATATCCCCCATTGTTTGGTTTTTTGAAGTTAGCTTTATTCTCCCACCTATACATTAGTTTGTTCTCAAACCAGCTGCTGCTTCTGACAAGGGGGTAGCCAAGAGTGGCAAAGGGGCCAATTGTCCTCGCAAAAGATATATGGAAGTTAGGCTTTTGGCTAAATTCTATAGTGTCCTCTACATAAGTTTGTCATGTGAGCTTACCGTAGCAAATATACTCAAGCTCACGTGGTATCACTTACTCTAACCAAACTCCTGTGAATTCTTTTAATCTGATGAAGGTTATCACCTAAAAGGAAATTTTCAGCGGGGACACCCCGTTCGGCTCTAGTTTTCGTAGGTTAAATTTTAACTATCAGAAAGAACCAAATATTTTTTAAAGTAAAGCCATTGGTCTCATGAAGACGCTTTACTTTCTAACGACTAAAACATTAACGAACGTTCTATCAAAAGCATAGAAGTACTTAGATAACATGGCCAACGAGTCTGTACTATGTTGTACCATTTAGATCTAATCAGCGGATCTCGATTTATTTGGCATTTCAAACTCCCTAAATAAAAGAATTACTTTTCATCTTCCTCCTATCATAAGTTGTGTCCCTCAGGACGGGTTACAAAAGTGCCGCTCCCAAATAAAAGGGTGTCTTTAAAAAAGGTCTTCAATTTAAGTTTACATGGTGTTCTTTAAAAGAAAAATGATTCTAACCTAAACTAAAGTAATTTTTTGCTGGAGCCTTCTAAACATTAGTGCCACACGCTAATATGGTGTCTTCTGGAGTGAACTTCTTTATAATCACGCAGTTGCCGGCGCCATATCCATAAACCTTTAACTTGGTCAATAATGAAAGAGAAGCAACAAGTTGGCAAAAAACTTGCATCTTCAAAAATCCCATTCTCGTGATGCGAGTCAGAGCTTCGGACTTGCGGACATCTTTAGGCAAGTGCTATGTCCAAGTTCAGCTTACCGCACTAGCCCTAGTCCGACTCAAAATTTTAAATATAAACCAGTGATCCCTGAGTCACCAATTTGTAATACAAACCAGTGATGCACCTTCATTCTTATGAAAAGCGCAGTACCCGTATTGAGAAAAATACATCAGATATAATCGAGGTATACCCAGTCAAAAAACAGTAACTCGCACTTTTTGTTATTTCACCTACTGGAAGAAAATAATTTTACCATATCAAATTACCTTTAACATAATCAAACTCGGATTTATCAGTAAAACTGCAAGACCAAGTCCAAAACGAAACCCACGAGTTCAAATCCAATAAGCTGGTGCGAGAAACTCTAATTGAGAACCTGAAATTTGGTAGGTCTAGTGTGCCCTGATCAGCCTTTGAAAGCGCCTGCGCAGGCTTAACCTCAACAAATATCTCTAAAGTTTGTGTGGCACCGATGAATCTTATCAAAATCTTGGGAAATCTCTAAAAATAACGAAAACAAGATCATCATTAAAAACGTGATCCAGCATACCAATGTTGCTTCCTTTAGTGTCTCACCGGTTCCTCTGTAAAAGTTTTAGCTGCTCGCGTCCCTTACGGCTACAGTTCTTGTAAATCTTAAATATTACACAGGTTTAAGTTCTTTATTGGTAGAAGTAAAAAATGTTATGTTCATCGATTCGCTCCATGTTTTCACGACTTTTAACCATTAACGGCATTCTATATAAAACATACAGACAACAAGCGAAAAATGAAATTAAGTAAAGCTTGAACTAATAATCAATTGGATAAATACGTATTTAGTTGTGTAGTGAGAATTCGTGAAAGGAATGGGTAGCGTCGCGTTTTTAATTTGTTTAGAGACCGATGGCCATTTTGTTATTGTTATTTTTTGTCAACTTTTGGTAAAAGCTTTTTTGACTCATTTCTAAGGTTAATGTTCTTATCTGTCCAGAAGAGAAAGAGCTAAGAACAATAGCTCCTTTTCATAGGAGTATCTAGGGAAGCCAAAAGAATTACCTCACTCAAATTGTTTGAAACCGATGAAGGCAAGAAGCTACTTTAAGTAAAATAGTAATAATATGTCAACGCCAAAAAAACGGTCTTTATCCTTGGAAGAGGGCGGTACGGTTCACAACAAAATGTCCATTCACAAAAACAAAAATGCCATCAACCAAAATTTAAAGAACAAAACTTATATTGTTGGTCCATTATAATTTTTGGTTTTGGGTTCTATATATCAGCCAGTGTTTGTCTTTGTATTACTCAGTACCCTCAGGAGTAATACAGGAACAAACTGCTAAAAAAAAAAAACTGCATTCTAATTTTATTATTGAAAAGCTTGATTTTCGTCTGCTGTTATTACAATTTGTGAGTTGAAATTTACGTTGAGGATTGCAGGACTAACTTTTTCATGCTTGATCAAGCTGTTTGCCACACATTAGCATGGAAACTAAATTCAGAATTATTTGTATAGTTAGCCAGCTTCTATCCGGTTGAATAAAGGAGACGCGATTATTTTAATTGTGTTTTTGTGTTGATTTCAGAGAATAGCTAACGGAAACGAAACAAAACGTAGTTTTTATGTTTATAATAAGGAGCTCATTTGTTAAAATGCTTCGCATTACTAAAATTCGAAAATTGCAAATTCTATTTGCTCTTTTATTGTTTTGCTTTTCATCGATTCTAATATACCACAGTAAGCCATTGGTAAGTTTAACATCAGAATTTAAACACTCAAATTTTTTCAAACTTTCTATTTTAGTCCAGTATCTCTGCCCTTGGGAGGAGGATTCCCCAGCAATAAACCTGGCGCGGAAAAAGGTGACAAGGGAGAATTTTAGGAAACCCGCATTACGGGCGGTAGCTACCACGAAGAGTTGCTTCCAAGCTTCATCAAGTTGCTTTTCAATGGAAGGGGGCTTCCAGTTAAACATTCGGAGACCATCACGTTTAAGCCGCGTTAACCAAAATTGGTGCAGGTTGTTCTTCAGCCACGGAGGTGATGGAGGCTGGTAGAAACGCAACTCTATTATGATTGAAAAAATCTCTAAACCAGTTTGTAAACATATCGAGGGCTGTCTGAGGTGCTCTCGGATGTTAAGTTATTTCATTCCTTTTTGAGTTGGCGTATCTATGACAAGCACAACCGTAGTCAGGAGTGGGAAAAGGGGATATGATCTCCTTTTCTCAACTTCAAAACACTTTGCAAAATCAAAAGCGAGAATCGTTTTTGAAAGAACACAGCTGAGTTTGATTTACGATCTACCGTAACACTGAGAAGCAAAATTTGCTCCCCCTGCCCTCCTTGATTCATTTTTTGACTACGCCATTGTCACAAGGTAAAGAGATTGTGCATAAGACGTTTAACGAGCAACAATAATGATTTTGTGAAATGAAAAGACGAAAAAACTAAAGCAAAAGCCATTCAACTAGTGCTATATCACGCTATTTCTAAAATTACTGCGATTTTGTTTTGACAAATTCCATGAAACGCACCATCATATTAGCAATTAAAAACGCTCAAGTTTGAGGAAAAGAAAACTTATCGCGATTATGCGATTACCTAGATATAAAACATTAGTGTGGTCACGAAGTCAATGTGCTATTTTTTTGTTAGGTCACCAACACACCTTTCTCAAAGCCTGAAAGAAAGTATAATGTTGAAGTGTTGCAAATGGTAAGTACGCAAGCAAATTAGTTTTGTCTACGCTTATACTGGACACCTTTTGAACCAAAATTGTCTAAACACATCGCTTGTTTTACAAAAGCGTTTTTTACAAAAATAATCTATCATGAAGAGACCCCTCTCCCAAGGGAGGTTTTTAAGTTTGATTGTGTCTTCATTTTAGCTTCGTCCTATAGTAAGTGATCCATCGTACTTTAAAGAGAAAGAAGCTGTCCAAAAGTATTTTTCCTGGCCAGTTCCCTATCATCCCAACAGTATTGCTGACGTAACAGATCCAAAAGAGTGCTCGTATCAACTTTTGAATTTTGATCACGTATACACAAGTTCTTTTAAAGTAAGTCGATTTTTACAAAAGTTTAATAACATATGAAGTGATATACAGCTTGCCTTTTTCAATGCAAACATGGAACCCCCGCTTTAAGTTTGCCTTATGCTGGTTGCATTATGTTGGCTGTGAATTTTTTTTAAATTGAGTTTGGATGCCTGCCTGTCTATCATCCACGTTTAAAGCAAATCAAAAAGTAGGTTAAGTAAGTGCCTAATCACAGCAGCAAGAGATGGTTAACTAGGCGCAATATCAGCAAAAGCGCCAACAGATCGGGGGGCGTAGCCTCCCTTGGAATTCGAAACAGGGGTGGGTAACCAGCCGACAGCTATATAAAGTGAATGTCAAAAGTACGAAATAAAATCTCCGAAAAATGGACCTCCCAAAAAAGTTAGGTCTCGATGTTGAAATCGGATGATGAAGACGTAGAATGTTGCTTCGAAAATGGTGATGACCAAAAAAAAGGTTTTCACCTTCTTTACGGATACAAAATGCAGCCATCCAATGGTTTAAAACTTATTTTTGAATCCAAAAAGTTTGACATACGAATTCTGACTGTTCTGCAAAATTTTCAACTAGTCGATTGTTATGCACTCCCCCCTCTAAATATCTTTCTGCAGACGCCCTTTAGCATCTGTGGTATCATCCATTCTTCCTTCCTTCCTTCTAGCATGAATTTGGCATACATCTGCAAAATAGGAGAAACCTGTTTTTGCGCCTGAGGTAGGCAAGTCTTTGTTTCATTGTGGCGCATCAGACATTAGGCCGTGTTTTTCAATATTCAATTTTAGCTCCACTGACTGACTATGACTGCTGATCTTTGGTCGGACTGGGCCACAGCGATAGACTATTCGAACCCATCGCTTGCATGCCACGTACAGATGAAGGTATCCCGATAAGTGACTTTCCCAAGGACGTAACAGCCAAACTTGCCGGTTTTTTACAAAATGTTGCTTTTGTGCTGAGCGTCAAGTTGTAAATACCGTTTTTGTAGTCTTCGGTATAACTTGATACAGGAATGGAGCCCAGGTTTGCGCACTACACCACTGCGCTGCTTCTCTTGGAGAAAACAAAATTCATCTAAAATTTTTGTAGATACTATTTTTAAAACGAGACAGCAAAGTAGGTACAAGCACTGTAAAGTACAGATTTACGTGCAAAAGCCACAAAATCCAGGTGATTTTAGAGTGTATGTCACGATGAATAACAAGTAGGCAGGAAATTGTTTTTTTTTTGATGCGAACACCGATCATCATTGTCCTGGTGCTTTCAAATACCTGACAATTACATAGCTCTTCCGTCAAAAAGTACAAAACCCTATTGTTAAATTTGATAAGCAGCACCACCACTCGGCTTCCGGCAAATGCGACAGTAATTGCAGGAGACTTTTTGTCAAGAGCTATAGAGGAATGAGTTGAATGCTCAATGGTAGTGACCATAAAACATTTGTCAAGATGATGTAACTTTTTTCCGGTGTGATTGATCTACGCATTATCCGTGCAGCATTACCAAAAGCAAAAGCTTTGTTTAAGCAAATCAAGGTTTGGTTTCTGTAATAACTGTGATACTCTGGACAAAATCGTTTTTTCACTTTAATGATCTGACCATTGGTTTATATTTTTTGCGTATTTTCTTGACTATATTCCAGTTTTATTGCCGTTTAACTTTCTTGCCCTGGGTTTGATTCCGATGTTTCGTAATCTTTAAAGTAGAATTTAAAAATTAGTGTTGAGGAATGTAAGCAATAATGTTTTAAAGCAAGGAAAAAAATGCCCGTAAACTTGGATCCTCCTACTAAATATGGCAATTAGTATCACTTGTTCGTTTAAAGGTCAGCGATGACTTGAAGCTTGTTTAAAGGTCGGCGATGACTTGAAAGTAAGGATTATTGCCAGGAATGGAAGAGGTGAACAAAAGAAATTTGGTGGAGATTACTTCCGAGTACTACTGACGTCAGAAGATGGTAGTAGCGGAGTGATGGGCAACGTGGTTGATAATAACGATGGAACGTATATAGGTATGCAAAAATCAACGTATGCTCAAAGAGTGCTTACAAAGTAATATCTACATACACAAATTATTACCCGCTTCTTTCTCAGGAAGTTAACTATGCAGCAAATAAAAAGAAGTCTAAAACAATATCTATTATTATTTGGTGGAATAAACGATCAAGTTTGTATGAGTGACGTTACTAGAGGAGATAGGCTGTCTGCATCCGGTAACAATACTTCAGGAAGTGATACTCGTTTGAGGACTTTTTTTACATTTTAATGGACAGCTTTGTACACCTACGAAATGATTGAGGAAAATTAAGTTAAACAATTTTTTCAAAAATCACGCTTGAATTTGAAAAAAATTTTTATTGGGCAACTCTTTTCGATCTTGAAGTTGAGCTTTTAAAGCATCTCCGAATGCCGTAGACGCTAGTCTGGCATCACCATTTTGGCTTCAGCTTACACGTGAATCTATTACTCTATTTACTTTCTCTCAGTTTGACAGGCTACTTCAATTTCAAATCAGAATTATTGAAAAACAGCAATAATTTTGTGCAAAATCAGTTTCACTTTTGAAGTTTATAACAATGTTCAGATGCTCAACAAAATTTGAATTCATTTTGAAATAGAAAAAAAGTAAAGGAGAATCCCAATTCGATTGATCGCGATCCCCGGGCAGGTTTACGTGTGCTTCCTAGCCACCATGCCCCGGTATATGTTTCATCATTGCTTTCTCCATCAAGTTCTATGCCGGAAAATATGTTGGCAATATCAGTTGGCATGGCATTCTTACAATGGTTCTAATTAATTCCGTTGTTGAGGGAGAAACGAATATTTACAATCTCGACAGAAACACTTTGTGTACACATAGCCAGGGCTGCCACGCCCTTGAAGCGATCGAAATTGGCGATCGTACGTTTTGGGATGATCGTTGCTCACGTAATGCTATTCCATGTGGACAATTTCAGACAAATTCAAACAAAAAATATATCCGTTTATTAAATGACTGAACAAAACTAAACTGAATTAAATAAACTGAACGAACTGAACACCAATGAAACAAATTTAGCTGGTTTTAACAAATAGTTAAACTACTGTGTAAAGTCTGTAAAGCAAAATTAGAAACTCATAATATGCACTTCATTACTGAAAAACCACAACTAAATAAATAAAATTGAGTTTCACAAAAAGCGTTGTGAAGATAAACAAATAGTGAAAGACACAAAGGTTGAAAAGCTGTTTCATAAAATCCTGGTTTGAAACCGCGAAGCCCCTTTTTCTCTGAGTTTTGTCTTCATTTTGCACAATTACGTCTTCGAAAACATTGTGGTCATGCTTTTAAGAGAAGTCTTTTTTTTGACGTTTGTCCTTAGTTTGTTTTATTTTCAGCAATATGCAAAATTTTTGATGCAAGATTTGTTATTTCATTTTAAATTTTGAATTATAAATAGAATTATGCGTACTTAATTTGGATGGCTGCTCTAAGATTTTGGGCAATATTTTTAAGACCAGGAGAAAAGGGTTTTCATCGCAATATCCACTCACGAAAGCACGTCTTTGGCAATAAATCGTAAACGAACGAAAAAAAATTAATAGAAAAGATATTTTTTGTAGATCCTTCATTTTTAGTCTCAAGACAATGGCAATCCTTTCTATAACAAATAATCAACCCCAAGGTCGGACATAATGTAACCCTATAGACCATTAGAGATTTCTCGAAGATATAATGCAGTAGACTACGTGTGTTAACTTGCAACGCCTCGTTTATGCTGAATGCGAAATAGTGCTACATGATGTTGCAGTGGCGTAGCCCCGGGGTTGAGTGATTGGGTTGAAGTCAAGCCCTCCCCCCCTTAAGGAGTAATTAATGTCACACTTAGGCAAAATACCTCTTTCTTGTTTTTATGCATAATATGGTTTACTGCCTATCGCTTTGCCACAGGGGCCAACGAAAACTTTAAAATTCCCTACTTCTGCTAAAAAACTTGGGTCACTAGAGCCACAATCTCTGGTTGATGTGGTGTGGAATGGAAATGTACATGTAAAAGTTTACACTCGTCAAATGCTATCAGTAAAATACTTTTGATTTAAGTATCAATGTGTTTAACGAGAAGTTGCTTTGTCGTGGTTATCCCTCCTCTTCCTTGGATGGAGGCATGCATGAAACGATTTTCCAGATTCATGCCGCAAACCTACCTAAATTAGGCAAAGGGAAAAGTGACGGTCTTTTTCAAACCAGTCATGAATGCAAATTACTGAAGGTAGCTCCACCACTAACAAAGCGAATTGCAATTGGTGGGTACAAAACATTCGCTTCTTACTGTTTAGAAATACACTGTTGGGTGAGCAGTTGGCCTTGTTGGGTGAGCAGTGGGGCAGCTGGGTCTGTTCAGAAATACACTGTTGCGTGAGCAGCTTCACTATTACCGGTGCGTTGGCGTAGTGGTTAGAGCGTCCGCTTCGTAGTCGGTAGACCTATGGTTCATTTCCCCAAGTTGAGTCATACCAAAAGACTTTAAAAATATGGTATTCACAGCTTCCCTGCTTGGTGCTCAGCACAAAAGAGACAGTGTGGAGAATAGGCCGGCAAGCTTGCTTGTTGTGTCCTTGGACGAGGCACTTAACGGGATGCCTCTACCTTTATGTCGCAGACAGGTGGTGGGGCCAAGCAGTCTACCCGTCGTGGTGGCCCAGTCGGACGAAAGACATGCAAACCAAGCATGAGCTCATACGCATGAATAAAGCTTCAATATTCTTCCTACTCGATAAAGCCCGGTTGAAGAGTTGCTTTCATGCTTATCATTTTCGCAGTTTACAACTTCTTTGAAAACTGCCACACAATGGAAAACTATATTTTGATTGAATTATGATGGAATAATAGTTTTCAATATCTCGTCATATCCTTTTGTCTAGCTGTACTATAGGATTTAGTGTATTTCTGAACAGAATGGCGCAATAACGAAAGTCTAGTTATCAGATGGTTTTGAAAAGAAACCATCCTGCCAAAACAAAGAGCGGAAGTAGAGAGAAGGAGAACAGAATTAGTTCCACCAGAAGATAGTATGGCTAGAGCTGGGGTTCTTAAACCCGGGTTTATGGAGGTCCACTGAAAATATTAGCCACTTATTTTCTCACAATTTGCTCTCCGAAGCAATTATGTTTTTGGTCGAGATTAAAGGCGATACCACTTAATAATGTGGAAATTGGAATGAATACCATTATTGATGTGAAACTAAAATTCCGGCGATTTTAGTCGGGGTGAAAAGTGGAGACCTTTTTGCTTTTCGAAATCAACGTCATAGTGACCAATTTTTCTAAATTCTTTGTGGCAGCAATCTGTCTTGAAGCAACATAAAGCCTTGTTTTTTTTTTGAAAACAAGTTGGTGACTAAAATGCCGGCGGTGGGTTAGCGGTTTGCCATACCTGGATCAGGCCGAAAAGGGGTCAGAAAGTTATTTTAGTGGTCCGTGTTAAAAAGTTTAAGAACCCCCGAACTAAGAAAGAGGTTCAGAGCAAATAAACCCATCTAGGCTGTCTTCATGGGAAGGTATGCCGATAACTGTGACAAAATGCGTAACAATACCAAACCGTGGAAATGATATTGCTTCATTTGTTGGTGCTAAATTATCTGCAGCTGAGAAGTTGGATGCTCTAAAAAGTTTTTCAGCTCAGTGCCAGCTGCTACAGCATTTTGGCAACGGGAAATGCTTAAATGGAATTGGCTTATTTATTCAGAAAAAAAAGATGCTGCCCGAAAAATGTGAGTCATCTTTAGCCCTACTAATGGAGTTGTTGTCAAGCTTTGGAAAATTCATGTGCTTTCAAAACTGACAATGAGAAAAATGCAGTACAAAGATTTAAAGCACATGAGCAGTGTTTCATAAAAAGGCAGCAGCGGATGCTGCGTCTTTGGCTAATGTTATGTTTAGAAAACAAGACACCATTAGACTGCAGTTAAGCCTAAGGGCTTGATATCAAGCAAAGGAAAATAGGCAAAGACTTGCATATATTGTGAAAACCGTCATTCTTTGCGGCAAACAAGGTGTAGCAGTGAGAAATTATCGTGAAAGAAGTTCCATAACTAGTGAGTCTGAACAAAATGACAAAAGCTTTTGAGCCAAATTACATTGCCGATCACATTTTGATGAAGTTGAAATTGTTGTTTTGTCATCAGATCGCAATGCGCCGTGCACAGCCCCACTATTTAAAATGAAAGCAATGATGACTGTAATGGGCTTGTGTGCAGCAAATACTCTCATGCAAGCCTTATGTGAAATACAATCAAAGTATATGCAAATCCTTTTCTCAGTTTGTTCCAGTGCCTGCTCTTTCTGGAAGAGGCTTCGCATCAGCTATGTTGAAACATTCAAGCAAATGCGGAATCGACCAGCATAGTCTTAAAGGTCAGGTCAAGAATATAATGGCGCAGCTGTAGTGATATTTTTATTGGGGCACAAGCAATCGTTTGAGATGCATTTCCAAAAGCCATTTAAGTGCACTATGCTGCACATAATTTTCAATTAGCATTATCGAATGCTTGTTCAGTGCCTTGCCTCAGAAATTGCACTCGGTCTACAACAAAAGTACGTTACTTTTTTAATGCACTGCAGAAGTTACCTGTATTACAAGAAGAAATCGCTAAGGTTAATCTGAGGTCAAAAGTTGAGAAAGATGTGTGCAACCTGCTAAGAGGAAAGGCATGACGCAATCGATGCAGTGTGAACGTTCTTCAGTCTTATTGCGCAGGTATTAGAGAAAGTAGTGCATGAGTAACGTCGTCGAGAGTCCAAGGCGAGTCTTTGGAGCTAGTTCTGTTCTGTTATTTGCGCTCAAACAATTGCGCTGGTCGCGTCAGCAGTCATGATTGTGGCACGTTTCACATTTTGGCTTTCTTTGTTATTTTGTAATTCGCAATTCAGCACTTCTGTCTTTTCACATTTACCGGAAATCAGTTTGAGAAAGCTTCATCGTGCTTCATTCTTGAGAATTGGTTAGACCAAAAACATGTCTTTCTTTGCATTCTGTGTTTTCTGTTGCATAATTTTTTATGTTTTTTCCAGAATAAAACTTCGTTAATATATTTAACTTGACTAAAATACTTGCTTTTTATACGCATTACGTATTAACGTTAATAAGCACATAATGAAATGATCTTTTAAAAAAGGTAGTATTCTTAGTCACCTTTTAATTGCCAGAATGTCACTGTAAAATTTATGTGTTGTACTTGCAATACAGTCGAATGTTGTCTCTTGTCTTCATTTTCCTCAATCTTTTTGTCTTCTCAAAGCTATTGTCGGCCCTTTTTATTCATGCAGAGAGCACCTACGGGTAGGTGCACTATAGTGTCCACATTTTACAACTTTTTCTGCATTTATTTTACTTTATAAACCAATTAGTTATGATGCCTAAAGCAATCGCATAACTTACCCCAATTGCACTAAATATAAGAAGATATCCGCTGTTACAAGTAGTCGCTGGTAAATTCACTGGCGTTTGGACATTTTGGCATGGCAGCAAAATCTGTTGATCTGCAATTGTTTACGGAAAGGTAGTACACCCCTTACTTTTTCTCACTTACTTGTGCGGGGAGCTTTTAGCAAGATTTTTTTAGAATCACTTTGCGAAGTTTCTAATCATAGGCGGTTGCTACTGTTTTTCAAAATTGTTTTAGGCGGATTTTTATTTAGAAAATGCATCAATCGAGGGCGCTTTTTAATGAGATAAATGCGGTACTTACACCTCGGTAAGACCAAGAAAGTAGATGAGAAATTATTCTGTAGATGTGAAACCACGTAGCTTTATTTTAAATTGTTGTCGTTTCTCCTCTTGCACGGATGGAGGCGCGACATGAAACGGCCGTTTATATTCGCGCTACAATTGTAATCAAGATCCTGTTAGGACAAGGGTCGGCAACCTTTTGCCGTCAAAGAGCCATTTGGACCCGTTTACCGCAGCAAGGAGACCGATAAGAGCCACAACAATTCTACGGAGCATAGGTCATAAGTATTTTCAAAAAAAAAAAAAAAGGTCTTCACCTGTAGTTAGAGGCGTTGATCTGAGTATCATTTCACACTCACCTGCTTCAAAGAACAGCAAAAGAGCCGCAGATGGGAGGCTAAAGAACCGCGGGTTGCCGATCTCTGTATTAGGAGAAAGCGGCATTCTATTTTAAGCCAGTCATGAATACACATTGCAGAGTTATGCTCCACTTATAAAAAAAAGCTCCTGCCATTGGTTGGTGCTCAAAAGTCCACACTCACTACATGCTGGGTGGGCGGTTTCACTGTTCTAACCCGTTGAAGCACCGATATCACTTTGAGTTCGATGTAAACTATGTGTTAAAGGTAAAAACGTTGGACATTTCTATTGTCATGCGGTTGGTTTAGGGCGTTCAGAAAGATTACAAACAGCGCAATGTCTTTGAGACAAAATAAATAGAACTGACAACAAAAGTTTTACGGTTACTTACCTAATAGCCTATTCATTCGTGTAAATCGTTCCGAGCCCATATTATTATCGAGAAAGCAGATCAACAATCAAACAGTGTTTTTTTCACGCCAGGTAACGGTTCGATGATTTCAAATTCAATTGATTTTAAGCTTATTGATGATTTCTATAGCTAAATTTTCTTACGTTGTATCTCACTCACAACATTTGAAACTGCATTGCTTCATCTTTACTTGCCTGTTGTTTCGCTTACAAGCACTGCTCCTCACTCATCTGTACTTCTGAGCTGGCTGTTGGAGATGTGGCATCACGTGCTTCGCACCGAGTTGGACAAATAAGTTTCTACCATATTTTCCTGGATAAAATTCTAGTTTCAAACTTAATTTTACGATTTTGAAGTTTATTTCACGCAGTTTATCGAATGCAAACACACAGTGGCACAACCAAAGGTAAGCCCCAATCGTCCACAGCTAAGAGGCAAGACGATAATTAAGAATTGGATGTTGTAGTAAATGATTTCTTGAGGGAGAAATTCACCAACAATGAAAAAATTCATTAGTTGCTGGCAATGTGTTAACCTCTCGATCATTAATAATTAACTTATTTTATTTCACTCCCCACTTTTGTTTTTGAAAACGTTATGTGTCCCTACGAGATTTATAGCATGATCTAAATACCTATAATCTAATTTTTTGATACTATGAGTCCTTTTAAAGACTTGGATTGATCAGTTTATTTTCAACCCAGTTTAAGCAGCTGTTATTGTCAAATACACTTTCCGAAATAAGCCACCAGCAACGTTTTAGATCAATTGCGTTGCGATAATATGTCGACAATCTTTTACGTATCTTCTATGGACCTCCAAAAATCTAATTTGGCCCCCAAAATACTCTGTAGGTGTTCCAAAAGACCATAAACTTCCAGTGAAGAAGCATAAATTTAGGATCTATTTTTGTTGAAACATAATGGAGAAGTTTTCCACTATTAGGAAGCGCTGTCCTAAACATATATTTTCAACCTCCTCTCTCTCAGCACGGCCACAATAGAGGGTTTTGCTGCATGCATGATAGGAACAACTTTGATGTTTTTTGTTTCTAAAATGGATTTCTTTAGGATTCATTCAAATATCATGTGACACCTGCAGGGGGTAGGGGGAAGCAAAACGGCCATAGTGGTGTTATATGGGGAAGAAAAGATAAAGAACATTGTTATACGATAAACTTGCTATTGTATTAAAAAGAATATAGGTTTTCATCGTTTGATTTAACAGGTTTTTGTGGAAAATGCAAAGAATTAAAGTTTGCATGAGTACATTTTTTCATATGGTTCGTCATATGACAGGGGAAAAATTTACAAAAAGGTCATAATACGTCACATGGGAGGAGGAAGGATTAAAAATCCAATAAAAAAGGGTCATGTAATTTGTGAAAAACCCTTGTCAGATGTTATATAAAAAAATACGTTATATCGTTGACTTGTACTTCGCAATTTCTCGCTGGCTAGTTCCTTTTTGTTAGCTTTTTAGTGTAAGAATTAAAAAAAAAGGCGATGAGTTCTCCTTCCTGTGCATTTCAATACATTAGCGAGTAGTTGTAATTCATGAAATAAGTATTCATGAAAGTGAGCACACAAATGTTCAATTGTTGTTCAAATAAATTAAAAATAGATTTTACAGCGCCAACGTTATTAAGCTCTAACTACGCTTTAAATAATTCTTACGCCAATCAAAATATCTTTATAGTAATTAATAAATATACGAAGAAGCAATCATATCACGTTGGCTGGTTGAACACGAACAGAAGTAATAATATGGAAAGTAGTTGTCAAATTCCAAACGTATATGCGTGATAGAAAAATTACAGAAAACTTGTAAAACATTGGTACCAATTACTAACGTAGATTGAACACCATTCTCTAATTACATGTACATATTAGATCACAGTGCAAGATTAAAGACGCGGGCTCAACTCGACATTGCTCGCAGAATGCACAAACAACCATTTTGTCTTTGATCAAATGAGTGACTTTGATGCGACCAAAGTTGAAATTTCTTGCACGAAATATTTATATTTATGCATTTACTAAACGCGTATGTGTTTCTGATAGCAACTGTACCTCTTCGCTTTCCCGGAAACGCTTACATACAAGTAATTCTGATCCATCCCAGCGAAGCGATTGATTTCCTACGTCGCGTCACATCATCAAAGTTATCTCCTGGACTTTATTTTCGAGGAATTTTTCAAGACGAAAAGATTGTAGAAGACAAGGAATGCAATGTTTGGCTTCTTTCTTTAGCTAATGCAACCAAAGAGCAATTAAAAAACAATTATTGTGACTTCACTGTTCCAAAACATAAAGAACCTTGGATATGTGAAAAGCCAAAACTTTTAGAATGTTCCGATATCAAATATTATAAGGTATTGAGAACAAATGACGCATCATCTCTGCTACAAAATTCCGGTCTATTTAAGCCGTAAGTATATCGTTTTAGAGTTGAAGTTAGTTATAACGTTTTAGAATTGAAGTTAGCTATATATTTTTAGACTTTTGTCACCAACAATTCTAAACTGCTTTCTTTTCCTTTGTTTTGTAAGTCTGTTGTTTTGTATCTTTTCTCCATTGACTGACAGAATAGCAACATAGATGTTAAACCAAAGGCAATTGTTTTTGGTCGCCTTAGGAAACAAAAAGGAAATAAACTTAATCGTGATTTCAATATGCACTGACGCTAAAAAAATTAGTTCAGTTAAAAAGTACCAATAATCTGGAAAAAATTTTATTACTGTCATATAGATATCTTCACAAAGATCATTTTGTTAAGTAATTTTTACGAGGATGAATATAATGACATTGTTTCGACCCATGAGGTCGCATCAGTGTAGTTACTAACCTACTGGCTAGAGGCTTTAAATAAAGCATAGTTTTAAAATCACTGGTCAGATATCAACTGTACTGAAGAGACCTAACTGATTGCTACAGCGCCACTGCCTGCAGTTCGTTCAACGTGCATTGCTGGCCTTAAATGAGAATGAATATAATTTGGAAAGCTACAGTAAATTGTTTAACAAGTGCAATCAATGTTTTTGATAGAGGAGTGAATCTGCGCGTACAAATTGGAGAAAAAAGTAAACTTCAGCTTTCACAAAAAGGTATCGGCTAATTTTAGTTTTTGTTCTATGGGTGTTTGACTACAATGCCTATAAATAATGTTTGAAAGAATGGGGAGGAATTCGGATTCGGGATGCCGGCAAAAGTTAATATCAACGGTGAATCTATATCGTCTATTGACATAGATACTTGAGAATACTAAATTGGAAAGTTAAGTACCAATCCTGTGCGATTCTGCAGAAGTTTTCCACAGTTTAGAACTTTCCATTTGCTTAAGCTTACCTGAATCCAAACATCGATTTAATAATTTTTTCATGATTTTATTTTTCAGTATTTTCAGTTCAAATGAAAGTTCCGATACCACCTGCGTGCGCTAATGCTCTGGCAGGCTCTCTACCGCCCAGACCTAGTGGATATTTTCTCTTCGGCAAATGGCACTCAAGTCATTGTAATGCTAAGGTCTTTGATTCCCGTTCAGATCAAGCCGAATGCTTAAAAAATAAAGTTGTGCACATTCTTGGAGATTCAACTATTCGGCAGTGGTACTCTTATTATGTAAACTTTATGTCAGTAGGACGGTTGAAATATTTACGACGTCTTGGCCAAAATCAAGTAGCACCGGTTGAAACAAAGTCAATCAAAGATATTTGGGAACCACGAACAGCCATTGACGAAAGAAACAACATTGTTTTTCATTTTTCAGCCCACGGGCCCCCGTTACAAAATGGGGGCGCTCCTAAAAGTCAGCCTTACATTGCAGATCAAATTGATGACATTAAAGGAGGAGAAAACACTGTGGTTGCCATAACGATTGGGAACCACCTGTTGCTCTACGAACCTAGCGTATTTATTCAAAGACTTGAAAACATAAAACAAGCAGTTTTGCGGCTATTAAAACGATCTCCAGAAACTTTAATTGTCTTTAAAGGCATGAATATTTTTGTAATGGACGATTTTGATACAAATCAATGCTGTTTATCAGATTGGCTTGCTTACAGACTTGACACAATAGCAAGAAATATTTTAAAAGACATTAAAGGAGTAACGTATTTAGATATGTGGGAACTATCTGGATCACATTCATCGACCCCTGGTGGGTTGCATACGCAGGCAGAAGTAGTTCATAATGAAGTTTCTTTATTTTTATCGTTTGTATGTCCTGAAATGACTTGACACTGATAAATACAGTATATACCGGTATCTTATGCAAATAGATTAGGTAAAGATACCGGCTTCTTCTGTAGCCATGTCTTTGATTCCAATTATAAACAAAAAGTTCAGTGTTTTTTTTCATTGTCCAAAAACTTACTCGTAATCAACAGTTAAATGATCGACCGCTAGATCAGTTGGTCATGTTACTAAGCAGTAGCAGTTACAGGACCTTGGCCTTCTGATCATAAAGAATAAAATTGTGGCACTAAATCTGAAGGAGCTTGCTGAGCTGAAATTGGTTTTTGATATGACTCTCGATAAAGACCCATCATTATCTCACCCCAATGAGGTAGTAGCATTAGAAGTGATGAACTTAATTGAACATATGTTCAGAAACAGCATCTTTTTTCGAACTAATCCAGTTTGTTATCGTCTTCATTGGTTATGCTGCAATGGTAATTGATCCCACAGATAAATATACAAGATCTTCAATTTTGCATAGATGATTCAGTTTGTGTGTTTTTGATTGTTCGTTGTTAGTAGTTGTTTTGCATTCTTATATTTCATGCTACTAGTCCAGGCAAGAACGATAAGCAATATTTAACTTTGAAGCAATGTTTTTACACGTAGGAGTTATAGTTGTTCAACACTGCGCTAAATCGACAATAATAGGGAAATGAAATGGAACTTAGTGATAAAATTTGGTATAGGCTAAAATATCGAAACCAAGTGTCTCCACCCAAACTAGAAGCACAACACGGATCAGTTTAAAAAACAAAAATGTGATCCATATTCCACGTGACGTCACGCTAGTACCAGTAATATTTTTATCACCAAACTTTGGTTGCACGTCACGGCTAGAATCTGACCCAACCTAAAAATATGCGGGCTGGCCGAACAAACCTCGACAATTGAAAGAAGACCAGGTTTCATGGTTCAAGTTTCGAACTGCAAACACTTTTTTGATTTATAATCGTCCAGTTGAGTAAAAAGGTTTAGACTTCATCACCTCGTTTAAAGGTTTTAGTGTTGTAATTTACCCATCTGCTTCTGTGATTCTCTATTTTGGAATAAGCACTTATCATTTCATTTATCAATTTTGTTAGTTAACTGCTAACTACAAGCAATATATTGCAGCATCATTGTGTGGGTTGTAGCTTTTGGCATATTTAGAAAAAGAAAATTTTTATTTTGGGGGAGGGCCGGACGAAGCATATATTTTAAATGAAAAACTTTAATGGAGAATAACTTTTTCAAAGCGATAAATTCGCCCAATGTGGTCTCCATACAAACATGAAGACCTTTGCTTTTCACATTTTTGGATTCCTTTCCACTGCTAGGGTGGGGTTAGCATCGCCCTCTTTTCTTCGCCAAATACTTCACAGGTCATGGCAATCAATCAATTGACAAAGGATCAGTGCTCATGTGTCTCTTGGTTAATATTAAAAAGAACTCCTGGCCAAGCCAATATATGAAGCGGTAGGAGTCCGCTACAGTTTGTTTTTGCTGTTTCAGTTTCAGTGTTTCTTGACAACAATACAAGTTGAAACACACAAGTCGCTACTCTTTGTAATTGGCACAATGTTGAGATAGAAAACAATGCGTCACTGACCCACAGAGGAAATGTTGGCTACGCGGTCGAAAGAACTATAAGAACGCTGGTATTATGGTTATTATGATCGATCGATTGATTGATTTTTATTGACTATTTACTCTTATTAATGGCCATAACACCAGCAGTAGTATAGTTTATTGGACCGATTGGTGGATTCAAATGGTGATGAATTTAAATCTCCTGAAGACTTTTTTGCTGTATGTTGATAGAGAAACTTCTTGATGATTTTCTCTTTTCGGAAGTTTTCATCACCAGCATACGGAAGTTTTTAACGTTTTTGTATACATTATTTTTATTCTTTCTCTGCCCAACAGTAGCGTATTTATGGGGAAGATAAAGGGCCATGGCCCTCAAACTGTATGATAGTAGCAGGGAAAAGAAAAAGGCTTCCCTGCCACTTTGGAGACCAAAATGGGTGAAGTTCTCGCCAAGAAAAAGTTGATCTTCAAAAAAAGTAATCTTCATGTCTGCTTAGGGACCAAATTAGACGAAAGTCTCAGTTGCAAAACATTGATTTCCAAAAAAAGATCTTTATCTTTTTAAAATGATCCGGCCCCAAAAAACTATTTCTTGATTAGCAAGCGCCGCTCAATATTCTTACTAAGTTCTGATTTTCATAAACAAAACAAACAGCTCACAGCCTGGTTAGTTTGTGGTAATGCATTTGTTCTTGAGGTGTTTAGTTATAGTGAGTGATTTGTTATGCTAAATCAGTGGTTCTCAAACTGTGCGTCGCCACACTTTGATACGTCGTTTTAATTTTCCAATTACTCTTATTATTATATTAATTATTATTTTCCAATTTCCAATTACTGTTTTAATTTTTACAATTACACATTTCCAATTGTGCCAATTACTCTAGCTTTGTTCCGTCAAAAGAGCTCTGATTGTAGATTCCTCATTTACTTTCTTCTAAGATTTATAATTAATTGTATTTTTACCATAGTGTTTTTAATACACTGTTCTAATTATTGGCTTATGAGTCAGGAATCAAGTTGCAGAATTTTAACTTAAAGGGTGAAAGGCTGAGGCTGTCAGTTGTGAACTATCCGAAACCGAAAAGATGAGTTAAAACCTCAGAAGAGCGTAATTTACGATTGAAGATGACCTAACAAAACAAAATCTCTGGAACATAACGACAGTTATTTGGATTTAGGGTCACATTTATCTCGCAGCACGGCAAACTGAAGCCTAAAGGCTGGTTTCCATTAGGCGTAGATTGCAGGTGTAGCGTCAAAAATTCTCTGCTTCTCTATTAAATTTTTTGCGTGGAGCGCTCTCGCTGCGCTCCACTAGACTTGAGATCTCGAAAACATTTTTATATCTGTAGTATCGGTACCTTAGCAAAGTAACCGAAAGAAAATGTTTTTCAATATGCCATGCGTTCCTCGCTGCAAGCAGTAGGAGCACCAGGTAAATTACTCGATGTGACTAGGGCAGTTAAAAGCAATAAATATACAGTAACTTGTCCTTCCCAGCCAATTAAAGGTAGGAGGCAGTTCGTCTCCTTGTGTTCCTAGATAGCCTGGGTACGGCTATCAACATAGCTGCACAAACTCGTGTACAACAGCCCAATCAGAAATTTTTCACAGATTATCCATAGATGGGTTATGTGCAATTATCTAAATTTATATATATCGTGGCCATTCATTGGGTAATGGGAAAATAATCTGTTGATGCCATGCAAGATTAGGCATGAAAATTTTAGCATGGGTCATGCTATTTAAAAAACGACATGTTTTGTAAATATATATATATAGCAACATCCCTAGGATAATTTCAAATTTCAGTTTGTCTTTTTTTGGAAGAATTCTCGTTAAAGGCTGTTTTTGAATTAATGTTTTTTTCATTTGTGACAGCAATTATTTAGCATAATGTGGAATACAATTTAATTAGATTCGGCTATGCATTTCAACCCTGAGACGTATGTTATGGAATGTGTGGCTAAATAACTTTGTCGTTACGGGAACGAATTTCATTGGCTGAGCGTAACTGCCAATCGCTTTCAAGCTCACGCTTTGAGTTCAAATCACAGCTGAGGCTCATCAATACAAAAATCATTCGTTAGTTATTTTGGTTGCAGTCACTCACTCTTTTGGTTAATTTTTATTTAGTTGAATGAAGTGCCATGAGATTAGCCTCAATACATCTTAATGGTTCAGTGATATTAAAGTGTTTATGGTAGAAATCGGTGCGTTTGTTTATAGGCCAACTATTAGAACGGTGTTTCTTTGCCTTTAGAAATTTGCCAAATGTTAACGCTTTTTTCAAAATGTTTATCAAATAATCTCTAACAAAAAATAATTTAGTGTATGTAGCTGAAAATTAACTCTCAACTAGGTAGTTCCTCCCTGATGGGGCTCGTCAGGCGAATTCAAATAAAGATACCGTCCATTGATAATAGGCTGCAAAATCACTAATATATGCCATTCACAAATGAAATTGAATGTAAATTTTGGATGGAAGAAGAAACAAATGAAATTAAAAGTTTATTATCAGTGGATGGTATCAATATTTGCATTCGCCTAAAGCAGCTCCAAACCTATGATCAGAGACGTAGCAGCCGCCCCCCAAACCCCCCAATTGGGGGGGGGCCAGGCCAACTTTGGGGGCCCAAGTTAGTCTGAAATTGCTTTTTGGCTACGTGACTATTTTCAGTTCAGCAGACTTGTTTACAACCGATTTAAACTGTAGGAAGAAATTGGCTTGTGACATCATAAGTGAATGCAAAGTCATTTTATCTCCAGAATCTAGAATATTTCGATTGATTTTCTGGTAGAATCTTGAATATTCGATTGACGTAACAATGCCGTTGTTACGCAACAATCATAGAATGGTCTGGAATTCTGTTTGGCTATAAATACCGGGACAATATATATATATATACACTGCAGAGTGCAGATAAAGTATTTTATTGACATTGTATAGAATGAAACGTTCAAAAAGTGGTGCTCAAAAGAGAAAAGAAGCAGCCACTGCTCGAGATGCTGTAGCGAAATTGCCCAAGATGACAGATTTTTTCAAGATTACTGAGCAGAGTAGACCTGGCACTAGTACCGAGAGGGATGAAGAAAACTATAGTGTACAAGAAAAAGAAGACTATGACGATCAGCATCAAAGTGATTGTGAATTTCCAGAAAATGTAAGTTGTGATTTACCTGCCAATACGCAACCTTCAATATAAAAAATAACTGAATCTCAATATACCCCTACCCCTGATGACCCATGTAAATGGCCTGAAAGTATTTCTGATGCTCAACGATGTGATGTAGTAAAGCGTGGACCACATCAACTAATAATGAATTTTCCATATAATAGCACAACTCCAAGGCGACGTTTTTCCTCCAACCATTATAAACGTGTGTTACCTAATGGTGAAAGTGTTTCACGGTCGTGGCTAGTTTATTCTGGGGAATCAGATCAAGTTTTTTTGCTTTTGTTGTAAGCTATTTGGAAAAACACTAAGCCCCTTTTGTAGTGGTATAAATACATGGGAGGGTTTTTCGAAAAAACTGAAAGACCATGAAAACGGCATTTCCCACCAAGAATGCTGCAGTCAATGGATGTTGCTAGCTGAAGGGATAAGAAATTCATCCACTATCGACAAACGCGAGATGAATATTTTTTTCAATGAAAGACGTTTTTGGAGAAATGTTTTAGAGAGACTTATCGACATTGCCTTGTTTCTATCCGAAAGGAATCTTGCTTTTAGAGGATCTGAAGAAGTCTTAGGATCTTCCTCACAATGAAAATTTTCTGGGTATATTTGAGCTTTTGGCAAGAAGAGATCCGATCCTAAAAGAGCTTCAAGACAGAATCAAGAATAAAAACACTAAAGATCACTATTTGAGTCCTACCATACAAAATGAACTAATTGAATTGCTAGCGACAGAAGTTGAAAAAGAAAATTTACAGCAATTGAAATTGGCAAAATATTTTTCTATAATTTTCGACTGCACTCCAGATATGTGACATCATGAACAAATGTCTGTCATTCTCCGTTATGTACTATGTAATGAAGAAGCTGCTGTTGTTAAAGAAACATTTTTTGGCTACTTGAGAATAAGTGACAGTACTGGGAAAGGCTTGTTGGACGCTTTCTTAGAAAAAGCGACCGAACTGCAACTGGAATTGTCTGATTGTCGAGGTCAGTCATATGATAATGGTGCTAACATGAAAGGAAAACATTCTGGGGTCCAAGCAAGAATGCTAGACATCAATCCCAAAGCTGTTTACGTGCCCTGTGCAAACCATATCCTTAACTTAGTTGTTGTTGACAGTGCTAATTGATCGACGGAAGCATTGACATTTTTTGGAGTACTTACAAGGTTGTATGTGCTGTTTTCTTCCTCTGCTCAGCGTTGGGAAATTTTGAAGAAACATGTGGAGCTGTCCATAAAGTCACAATCTGATACTCGTTGGGAAAGCAGAATTAAATGCATCAAACCTCTTCGATACAATTTAAAAGAGGTGTTGCTGGCACTGAAAGACTCGGAAGCCATTTCCATAGAAAGAAAAGATGGAAGAGCTGCCTCAGAAACAAAATCGTTGATAGCTCATTTATCAAAATGGGGTTTTCTTTTGTCGGTGTTCATTTGATATGATATCCTATTCCAAGTCAATAAAGCAAGCAAGATTCTTCAATCGTATGGAGTCTCCCTTCATACAATGGAAACGGAAATCCAGGCAACTGAAAAGTTTTTGCAAAACTATCGCACAACGGGTTATGACAGTGCCGCAACATCTGCTGTTGAAATAGCACAGGAATTGGATATTGATCCTTCTTTTCCTCCGTCAAGAAGTGGAAAGAAAAGAAGATTGTTTGATTACCAAGGTGAAGAGGAACAACGAGCTACTCCTGAACTGAAATTTAAAAGCAACTTTTTCTATCCATTAGTAGACCAGGCTATTATGTCAATAAAGGAGCGCTTTAATTTGTTACGTGAGGTTTCTTCCGCCTTTTCGTTTTTGTACACACGAGACAAACTTTTGCTTGTGCAACAAGAAAATGCTCTTCTTACTTGCTGTAAAGAGTTCCAAAAAAAGTTCGGTGACATTGATTCTGATGAAATGAGCGCTGAGCTACAGCGGTTTGTTTTAATTTTACAAAAAAAAAAACGCAATCTCAATACGGCTCAAGACTTTCTGAACTATCTTCTAAAGACTCATTTATTTGAATTGTATCCGAATGTGTACATCGCACTTCGAATCTTACTAACTTGCTCCGTGACTGTTGCCAGCGCTGAAAGAAGCTTACTTCAGCAAATTGAAACTGATCAAAACTTTTAATAGAACGTCTATGACAGACAGTAGACTATCTTCATTAGCCATGTTGTCAATCGAAAATGACTGCGCCCGATCTCTTGATTATGACAATGTCATAACAGCATTTGCGAACAAAAAGGTTCGCTCCAGACTATTTAAATGATAGTGTGTTTTTATAACTTTTTCATGTTTTTCAGTGTCATTGCTTTCGTTTCGCAGTGTCTGCATAAATGTCCTACTGAACTCTGGCATCGGTGCCGAATTTTTTATGACTTGCACCTTCGGTATCGGCATGCTTTATTCTGACATTAGCCTGTTTACTTATGTACAAATTGTGGTGTATTTTCTTAATGCAGCTTTTCAATTTTACACCTCTAAAGTGATATGACCTGTGCGCAGGGGCTCTTGCGCTTACTTTGGGGGGGCTCGAAGTTGGAGTGCTACGGGACTGCCTATGATGCAGCCCTAAAAGGGAGAAACTAGCTAGTCGTGAGTTAATTTTCAGCTATGTACACTACATTATTGTTTGTGAGTAGTTATTTGATAAATATTGATTCGGCCCTTGATAGAATCCGTCTTTTTTGCTGGATCCCTTAATTGGGTTTGTCATAACATGTGATTTTGGTATTTCACGCTCATTTTTATTTGCTTTTTTTGAGTCTTTGTTATTTTATTCTTAATAACCTCATTTATAATTTTCTTAATCAATATGTGATACTTTGTAACAACCGTATATTTGAAATTCTATAAAATTCTAACTTGCACATAATCAAGGGATCAATCTCCCCATAGCGAAGTGGCGCTAACAATTTATACAGCTGTACGGTTTCTTGCAACAAGCGCTTTCTCGTTAAAAGTCAACGAAATACGACAAGAATTAACTTTACGGTTGTCAAGTGGCCTATCCCCTAAAATTTTGGTAGCTAGGAAATTGCGGAAACGATGGAAAGTTAAGCTTATAGAAACGATGGAAAGTACCAAGTACACCATCAAGGAAGCCGTGCAAGCCATGTAAGGGCATGAATTCGGAGAAGACACTTGTAGCATTAACAGTTGTACAGTATTCAAAAAAGAATACAAAAGAACGACATTTCTAAAATGATGAACATGAAAAGACCAGACTTTTCACTTGCTGTTTACAGTTTACTTAAAAATTCTCAACCCACAACTACTTATGTATAAAGAACTTTTCCATATTGCAAAAACTGTTGGCCAAGAGCAAAAACTTTGAGGTCGAAAATGTAAAGCAGTAGGCCTGACATGATTTTACATTTCAATTCTTGCACCTGGTGATTGCAGAGTTGAATGCTTATATAAAGCGAACGCATTGCAAGCTTTGTTGAGAATTTGTTTGGTTTGTTAATTAAATATTTGTTTTAATATGAAAATTCAAGAAACATTAATTTATTCAGTCGGAATTTTGTTGGCTCAGCAAAGCCAATGTTTTGGAATCTTTTTAATCTTTAAAAATTTTTTAATTTTTAAGTCAATTTTTTTTAAATTTTTTGGTCAATAAAAATTTGCCCTAGTAATGACTTAACCACTTGCGGACGGTTTTCTCCGTGGCGCGCGCGAAGCGTGCCAGACGGGATTGATTTAAGAAAAAAGTGCTTTCTTGCGTATATATACGTCATCCGTCTTTGTGGCAAAAGTTTGCATGCGCGTATATATACGTCATCCGTCCGCAAGTGGTTAACTGCAGGAGCTTGACTTTAGGTTAGTTTGCACTTCCCCTAGCTGCGCTTATGCCAGGACCTTGCAATACAGGCACAACTACAGATATCAGATCATACAAATAGACATACAATTATAAAAAAAGTCATAATTATTATGCGGGATATTTAATGGCCTGGAATATTAATTTCTGAAATTACTCAACAACTGCTTTGACGTCACCCTTCCCCACAACTTTATATCAGTACTTCTATGCAAGTGATAAAACAAACCGATAAAAGTACGGGAAATTGTCGGCTTTTTCAATTATAAGCAAGTCCAGTTTCTCGAAACATGCTGGAAACAAGTCGTAGCCACCGACTACAGTAACTTTGGGGAAACATAGCGGCTGGCTGCTACTCCACATAATGCTGTTTTCAGTCTTGATCGATTTCTTTTAAAAAACCGGTTCTTTGGATTTTAGAACGACAATTGGCTATGTCAAAAAATATTAACTTTTCATTGCCGTTTCCACAACTACTCACTGTGTGAAGCCAGCGCAACAGGCCGAATCGATATTTTTGATCTCGACATATTGATGCGGGCCCTGGTATTTAAACTGTGAGTGCTTTGCTTCCGGTTAATATGCTTTTCCCAACTGCGTATACAGTACCGGTATGTCAGGACGAAGCAAAATGCGCGCAACCAAAGGCGTTATCTTATACAAACAGGCCTGCAGTTACAAAAAAGTTGTAAGTACTGGGCCAGATGTTTAATAGCTTAATTCTGAAAATACATATCAATCAATTAGGCGCCCTTCCACAACTATGGTATGATTTCAAGCACTTGCTGAATTCAAAGAATAAAACTTTGTTGAGTTTAAAGACACCTAGGTAAAAAATAGGACAAATGAGAGGCCGGCAGGAACACGAGAAACTTTGGAGGCGTATAGCGGCTATGTGCAACCCCCTACCGGTAATGCTTTCTTTGCTCGCTTTCCTTCAAAAAAACGAGGTTTCTGTTTCAAAAGGACAGTTGGTTTCGTAAAAAACATTAACTTTGTATTACTTTTCTCACAACTATCGATTGGGTAAAACCCGCACAACCGGCTGAACCAATACTTTTAACTTCGAGATACTGATGGTGGGATCTTCGGACGACGCCCGCCTGCAATGCCGGGTAGTTTATACCACAAAGCGCAATTTTTTCTATGTGTGTGTTTTGACTACAACAAAAATACTGGGTGTACCAGGATCAAACTTGGTACAATTGATTACTGATAACAACCCTGGGGTGAGTGTCATAAGGGGGAGGGGTAGTGACATCATCAAGACGTCACAATCAAAGATAACTTCTCTTTAATTTTCATTTCTTGATAGAGGGAAACCATTTTTTATCCAAACGAAAGAGATCTTAAACTTAACAATTTGCAAAGATTTTATTTTTGGGAGTATGAAATGACGTCACAGTTGACGCTTGATTGAAAAATTTGTTCGCTGTATTTTTCAAAAGTGCGGAGCGTAAAAACGCGGTTAACAGCTTTTTTAGGAGATATTTACAAGAATCTTCCGATAAAAAAATTTCTACATCAATTCAAGCTCTGTTGTCTATGCAACAAGCAATTATTTTTTGAGCAAGGGCGTAGCCAGAAAAAGATTGAGAAGGGGCCAAATTTTGCAACTTTTAATGTGACGTCATTTACTTATAATGGCATTTTGCCTTTTGTAAACTACGCTCGTCGCTACTATAAAAATGCTGAACGAAACTGAAAAAGTGCGAATGCGATTTCACTGATCTAATGTAGTTTTATCAAGAACGGCTTTAATGGTTCAACTTCAATTGTGACGTATAACGCACTATTTAAGGAATTTCAAGGAAACCACTCCCACTGGTAGGTTGAACGTTCTGATAAAAGAAGCGACATCTTTGTAGTAGTCCGCATCGCAACAAAACAAGAAAGCGCTCAGCGGGACGCTTATTTCTTACAATTACCATAACTTAGATTATCATTTCATCCCTCGACTGCGACATAGAAAAAACACTTCGGCGATATTTAGTGTGTAAAACGTACACTTCTTGTTTGATAACATTTAAAAGTTTAAAAACTTAAAAAGTCACGCCCGACCCACCCCCTTGCTAAAAGTCAACAATAAACTCTAATGTACCTGCAAAAAAATTTATGGTTTTATATTTTTGATACTGTTTTGCAATTTGACTTAAAATTCAAGGGGGGGCCATGGCCCCTTTGGCCCCCTCCTGGCTACGCCTATGTTTTTGAGCATAATATTTTGTACAGTCTTGTCGCAAGCCTGACTCATCTTAATCTCTGAGACATAAGCTTATCGATCAAGTGCAGCCAAATTGAACAAATTGCCCATGCTTACTGTCAAACCTTGCATAAATCACACAAAATTATACTCATCTTCAGCGCCAAAACCGTGTCGATGAATTATCCTCTTAAACCAGTGGTTCTTAAACTTTTTTAGTCGCGCCCCCCTTGACATTTGTCATTCATGCTCACGCCTCACCTAGCCTCAAAAATCAAATTCACGAAAAATAGAACAATAACTTATTTGCCACTATCCTGCTTAGTGTGAAGGATGCAACTGTTTTTGGGAAACTAGTCTTTAACTCGAGGCTTTGTTGAAGACAACGCGCATCGAAGATCTGCTTCGCATTCCAGTTTGTTACGAAACTTTGTCTTCATACTCACAAGTGCTGAAAATCCACTTTCACATAAATATGTCGATGAAAATGGAAGAAGGGTACGTATCGCCACATTGCCCACATTCTTATATACAGGGTGTCTCAAAAGTAAGTATACACTTTAAAATTTGAATAACAATCTAATGGCTTATTCAAATTTGTCAAAAGTTTACAAAAATATTCTATAAACTACTAGAAACAGATTACCGTCCTAATATCTCGTTGAATTTATTTATTGACAGAATGTTAGACCTCAACGTGGGAGCCACCAATTTCGGGACATTTCAGCCACCTTTTGATGCATTCTTGCTTGACACTTTGCAATAAATCTTGTGTAACTAGTCCACATGATGCTCTAATGTTTTGTTCCAACTCTAAAAGGTTTTGAGACCGTGTGGAGTAAACTTTGCTCTTAAGGAAACCCCAAAGAAAAAAGTCGCATGGGGTTAAGTCAGGTGAACGAGCGGCCCATTCTAGAGGACCTCTGCACCCGATCCACCTACCGAGAAAAAACTGATTTAAGTAATCTCTGACTTTCCAGGTGTAATGTGCAGGAGCTCCATCGTGCTGAAAGTAACAGTTTTTCAACCGAAGCATTTTTTGTCAACTTTACTCCACACGGCCTCAAAACCTTTTAGAGTTGGAACAAAACATTAGAGCATCATGTGGACTAGTTACACAAGATTTATTGCAGGGTATCGGGCAAGAATGTGTCAAAAAGTGGCTGAAATGTCTCGAAATTGGTGGTTTCCACGTTGAGGTCTAACATTCTGTCAATAAATAAATTCAACGAGATATTAGGACGGTAATCTGTTTCTAGTAGTTTATAGAATATTTTTGTAAACTTTTGACAAATTTGAATAAGCCATTAGATTGTTATTCAAATTTTAAAGTGTATACTTACTTTTGAGACACCCTGTATATGCAAATATTTAGCCCAGAAATTGTTAAGAGACATTGCTTCAAAATCATCTTTAGCAGTGAAGTTGCACTTCATCTCCAAAAACTTTTCCTGCAGTTCTTTCGAAAGAATATCTTCTTTGATTCGAATGGGATTTCTCGTCATCTTCCACTCTGTTAGTTCAACATTACCCAAGTCGGGAAAATAGCAGTCATATTCTTCTTTCAAAATTTGGAGGTGGGATTCCACTTCTACCTTAAGTTCACCTTCCAGTTTGGCTTTGCTGTTCTCAAGTGCTATGTCCAAGGTAGGAAATGAGGCTGCATTTCCCCGTTGAACTCGGCGATGCCACAACCCCAGCTTTGCTATGAATGTCCGTATCTCATCGTAATCTTTCATACGGTTCGTGTTCTTTCCGTGTAACAGTAGATTGAGGCAATTGAGAGCTTCGAAAATGTCAACAAGATATGCCATTGCCAGTTGAAACTCTTGTGATTGGAATGGTAACAGGAGATCTTGTTTTCCCTGAGATTCAAGAAATATACTTACTTCATCTTTCAAACCGTAAACGCGAGCTAACATATTACCTTTTGATAGCCATCGAACATTTGTATGAAACAACAGATTTTCATGATTGGAATCCATGTGTTTACATAGCTGGGAAAATAACCGGGAATTGACAGCACTTGATTTGATAAAGTTAACAATTCATATAATTATGGCAAGCTTTTTCTTCATTGCAGCAGGTAAAGTCTTGGAGGCCAAAGCCTCTCGATGGATTACGCAGTGAGTTCCAACTGCGTCCGGATTTTTTTGCTTTACCCTGGTAATAAATCCACTCCGACACCCAAGCATTGCTGGTGCACCATCAGTGCAGACGCCAACAAGTTTCTCCCATTTCATGCCGTTTTTGTGAAAGTATGCATCAACAACTCTGAACACATCTTCTGCCTTAGTGGTCGTTTCAAGCGATTTGCAGAATAGCATTTCTTCTTCAATTGTAGCAGATCCAACAAAACGAACATAGACCATCAACTGTGACAATTGAGCTACGTCAGTCGTTTCGTCGCACTGAATGGCAAAATAAGGTGATGCGTGTATCTTTTGAAAAACTTGACATTCAATATCATTTGCAAGCTCATCAATTCGTGTCTTAATAGTGGAATCTGAAAGAGAAATCTTTGCTAACTTCTTGCTGTTGTTTTCCCCCAAAACAAGGCTACTTGCTTTCAACATGCATGGTTTTATCAAAGTTTGGCCAATATTATGAGGTTTTTTCGCTTGAGCTATCATTTGAGCAATTTCAAAAGATGCTTCTACCAGCTCCGCAGATGATAATTGGCTAAAATTCTCCGCACAGGCGATTTTCATTTTTTTAAAAGAATCCTTCTTGCTTTGAAAGAAAGCCAAGGGTTTCGTTTGATGAAGAGGATGTTTTGTTTGAAGATGACGCTTCAAGCAATTTGGCCTCAAAGCATCATTGCTGAACTTTTCGAAACATATAACGCACTGTGGTACAACTTGACCATTCACTGCTGCATCAGTAAAACCATACTGCAGATATTCTTCATTGTACTTCCTCTTTTTTGCACTCATTTTTATCACTGCAGCTAAATTAAATACCACTTATTTTTCAAAGGTCTAAAATTTGTAAATTATGGGGGATTAAGAAAGCATCATCAGTTCTTAAAAGAAAGCAAACAAAAGTCACAACACTAAGAAAACTACTAATAAATCCCAGCAAAGAGTTTTAACTGAAAACAAACAGGTACTGTCCACTCCAGAACAACGTTAACAATAAATCTCGCTCGTGAACTTTCAAAAAGTTTGGAAAATACGGCGTGGGAGAGAAAAGAGCGAATAAATGAAAAAGTACAAAATCGACGTGCTAAGTGACATCTCCCGCGGAGAAAGGAAGGCGAAGCATATAACGATGTGTCGATGTAAATAAGACTGCGGAAATTAAAACAGTAACCAATTGAAGTCTAGACAAAATTGTTTTTTAAAACTAGGTCACAGATTCTAATGTAATGGATTAGTAACGAGGTGGTAACGAGATTTGACTGTAGTTCGGAGCTGCTTTTCATCAATATGTCACTGTCATGCTCGCCCCCCCCCCCCCCCTTTGTGAAACTTTAACGCCCCCCAAGGGGGGCGCGCCCCCCAGTTTAAGAATCCCTGTCTTAAACGTAAGCTAACTTATTGTAATAATTTAGCTGTAAGTGCCTGATTTGGTTTAGTGTTCTGTTTCCCTGCTTGGCTTCATGCTAAGACCAACCAACATACGTGCAAATGCAAGTTTTAGGTCATGCAAACAGGCCTACAATTAAGAAAAATTGTATGTAATGAGCTCAATTTTTAATAGCTGCTCCCTAAAAGCACGTATAAATCACTTTGGCGTCTTCCTACAACTATAAATTTATGCATTTCATGCACTTTATCAAATGAAGGCATAAACGTTTGTAAAATCGTTACTTGCTTCAATTTACTGACGAAATGATATCTTATTGAGAACAAAATGCAGTATGTAACTTAACCCTTAACGCTGATTGAAACCTACAGCCTGAGTGCGTGACATGTCGTTGGCCTGACGTAAAACTATTGCCGGAACTCGCAATGCAACGTGAGAATTATCATCCGCCAAAGAACGTCTTTAATCGTGATGGATGATTCTATTGAAAATTTTGCCTTCATTTACAAAGCACTTTAACGCAGGCAATCGGAAAAGTAAAGTGACAATTGAAAGGTGTGCCATTTTTGACGTATAGTCAAGAACGAGCAGTCAGGGCAGACTAACCAGGGACAGTCTCATTGTTAAAAAACTCATAGAATTTACAATTTATGCTCTAATATATATCGCTACTGAATACTGTTGTTAAATATGACAAACTTTCATTCCGAGGTATTGAGAGAATTACAGCTGGGTCTCTTTGAACTGTAGATTTAATTACTTTAAGGCTGCTGATGCAAAGCGGGAAATAGAAATCGAGCATTTATTTCAATAGGTCGGTCAATGACAAAATAGCTCAGGGTGTATTGATATAGAACACAATATCATTGGAGCTACAGTCTTCATGTTTTGAATATCCAAATCAAACTGTTAATATCACTAATTTATTCGATTGAATGAACTGAACTTAGTACAAGGTGTCACCTCTCGATTAGCTCATCTGGAAATCGCCATTACATCATCATTAGTCACATAATGGCGATTTTGGTGGATTGTTAAAAATGATTTATGTTTTAAAATAAAATATCTGGACCTAAAGAGGTCTGAATCGTTACAAATAGATTGCTCGGTTTTTAATCAATTACATATTGCCAGCGTAGGCCCAAACGCTTCCATTGTGATTCCTACGACAGCTCGGCTCACTTTCTCATTTCGGCAAATCGTGAACCTTTTCTACTAAGAAACTTTAAAGGGGCAAATTTTATGTCATAAGCATATTACCGACAATTACAAAATACGAATACTGGCAACAAAATAAAATGAATGCAAAATGTCTAAAAGTTGAGGGGGAGCTGTCCAGCACTTTCTCTTTCCCTGAAGCAAGGTTCCTGCTGCAAACATAAAAAAGCAGTATTCGTGTTATTCATTGCACACGGCTTTCTTATTTTAGCAAAAGCCGTTTGTCATTAACTGGAAAGCTCAACGCACTATTCGTCAGAAACACAACTGAAAACGTTTTTCTTGTTAAAGGCTAAAGTATTTGTTCTCTCATAGGGTGGTTTGTTAGTTTAAAACTAAGGACAGCTGAGTGAGTTGAGTCGTAGCTTCGATTATAACGTATTTTTATTCTGCGGTCAGGTGTAAAACTTTTGTCAGTGTCATTTGTATTCCAATTTGACTTCAGAGTAGAATTATTCTACCAACAGAGGTGGTAACAGTAGCTTTAAAATTCATGAGAAACAGTAACATTACGCAAAGAAACACTCAAACCAAAGTACAGGGTATTTTTTTGTTTGACAGCTTTGACCCGTACAACTGTATCTATGTTGTCTTAAATCAGTGGTTCTTAACCTTTCCAACCCTGGGACCCCTATTCCTAAAGATATTGGCTTGGGAAACCCTTGTTTGCACAACCTGCAAAGGAGGTGTATGTTGAAAGAACAAACACTATTGTGATAAGGCGGATAAGTTGTTTACTACTGGATCTCTAATTAATTAAAAAAACTCTCTTTATGAAAGCATAACACAAGTGGTTAGTGGAATATCACAATTTATTCGGCAAAACACAGCACAAATGATAGTCGGTGTGACCTCTGTTCTTGTGTTTTCGAAACAAGCTTATCAATACGGGGGTTAATATTGCTGAGAGCAATTCTCATGTGATTTGCAACTCTAAGACGATTACGGTACGTAGTTTTGATATTAACTAGAGCAGACAGGGTAGCTTCACCGGTGTATGTCGTTGGAAATGGAATTAATGCTTCTAGAGCTCTTTTTGTCAATTCAGGATATTCTTGCAACATACTGCACCAAAATTCCATCAGTGAGGAGGAGTTGAACTTGGTCTTTGCAGCTTGAGAACTCTGCAATTCCAGATGTTGCTCATGAAGGTTAAGCTGCTCATTGTCGTTCATCTCAGCAATAAAAGGCTGCTGAATCCATGCTGGAGAAGGTTCAGATGTTGAAAAGTAATCTTCGATTTTTTTTCTCAAGGTTGCTTATGTGATCATCAATTAAAGCAGTCAGCCATTTGTTAGTTTCCTGATCACCAATTTTACTGTCCAACAGTAAAAACAGCAAAATTCTGGTTTCTTATTTTTTCCCACAGAGAGTAACTGAGCTCATTCATACGACTAAAGATGTCTGCCAAATAAAAGACCTTCGATTGGAATTTATTGTCATCAAATAATGTAGCAAGTTCTACTGACTCATGCTCAGGAAGGAACACGGCAACTTCAGTGACAAGGTCTGCGACACGGGAGAGCACTTTTCCCCCGCGATAACCATCGCACTTCGGTGTGGAAAAGAAGGCATTGATGCTTCTTTCCAAGATCGTTGCAAAATACTTTGAATAATCGGAAATTCATGGCTCTACCACGAATGAAGTTCACAGCCATAACACTTTTCAAGAGCGAGTACCTTACAAGCTAAGGCGTATTTATGAACAGCACAGTGATTTGATACTATATGCGGAGCAACTTGTTTCAGCGGGACTACAAAACCGGATCGATGCCCTATCACAGCAGGCGCACCATCTGTGCATACCAATCCCACTTTATTCCATGCTATTGAATTTTCACTAAAAAGATCAAAGACGTCTTTAGCTCTAGTTCTCTCCTTCATTTCTTGACAAAATAAAAACTCGTCCACAATCGCGTTTTCTTTAACAAATCTCACGTAATCTACTAATTGGCTTATTGACTTGACATCTGTTGTTTCATCAAATTGAAGACTTATTCTACATGGGCTATTTTGGATTTGAGCGATAAGCTGACTCAAAATGTCATTTGCTATATCTGCAATCCTGTTATTTACAGTGTCATCGGACAAGGGAACTGAATCTATTCTTTTAGCCTGGTTTCGACCTAGTAGTATTTGTGCCATTTTTACCGCACTTGGCTTTATTAGTTTCTCACTAGCTGTGTGAGGTGCTTTTGCTTTTGCAATTATCAAAGAAACTTCATATGAAGCGCGCAGGAGTAGTTGAGAAGTTAGGGAGAAGCCTAACGCAGGGAGCGTTTCCCTCACATCATAACGATCTCTTTTCGTTTTGAATGTTTCAACTGAGTCCGTATTTTCTTTATGCTTCAGTTCCTTGCGCCTCTTCAACTTCGAAGGCTTTAAGGAATCGTTGCCCAAAATGGTATTGTACAATGTGCACTGAGCATTGTCAAGTTTATCACAACCAATAACTTTTGTGAAACCATACTGAACGTAAGAAACGTCCTAGAAACATATTTTATATCTATTTTTCTCAGCCAGTAGTAAACAAAATGATTGTGACCTAAGGAAGCGAAAATAATGACTAATTGAAAAGTCTTAATTATATCAAAAGTGGCTAAATCATGCAAATTCACTTTCTTGGTAATCACATGTAAAATGTAGAAATGATATAGCAAATACTAAAAAGAAACAAGCATAGTGATTGTCTTAAATTCCCTCGACTCTTTCATTGCTTAGGTTGTAAAATTCTATCCAGGCCGGTAGCAACTAGCTATCACATACCAGAAAGCTGCTGGGAGAAAAGTAGACAGTCTGGTAACCGCGGTACCTGAAGTTTTCTGTTTCTTCCTTTCACGCAGTGTGGTTGTGGGTAGAGCTAGAAGAGAAAGTGCCGCAACTGCAACTTTTGTACTTCAACTCTTAAATGCTTTGTCAAACTTTATCTCTTGTGGCTAGGGTTTTAATGTTTAACCCTCAATACAGAAACAACTAGTTGGATACTGTTATTATTAGTCAAAGTGGTGGTCGTTGTTGTTTGTGAATTTGAGGGTTAAAAGAATACAGTTTGGCATTTCTTCTGAGGACCCTTAGATTTTTCACTGGGGACCCCGTTAAGAACCGTTATCCCAAACAAAACAGAAAAATACATAGCAATTAATTCTTCTTCCCGTAGGCATATTAGATTTTAATTTTTATTATTGTTGTACATTTTTGATAGAATATTTTTTTATGGGTAAAAGTTAGGAAAACAAGTAACCCCTCGATCACACCAAAGTTCTTTCAATTCAACTTCTCAAAAACTTAGCTTTTTCTCTTTGTGCTATATAAGATTTACAAAACATAGAGGCAGAAGCCTACCTAGGTACAAATTTGGAGGCAACAGGAAAAAATTTTTTTGTCGTGGATAAAATTTTTCTTAATAAGGAAGAGATAGAACTAAAAGTAAAGCAAGAGGCTAACGATGCACTTTAGCAAAACTGCAGACAGTGACACTGTTTCGACCTATCGGGTCTCTTCAGTGCAGTTGGTGACCCACAAGAAGCTAGAAGCTTTAAATAAAGCATAGCTTAGATCGTCGCACTTGTGGGGCCTATACTAGTAAGCCTATACATCGTAGTGGATAGTCTGTCAGTACTCTGCGAAGCCGTTCGCTCGTGAATGAGTGGCGGTTGTCGCAGGTGCTTTAAGTCTAACAACTGCTAGAACAATAGTGCTGTCACAGCCCAGCGGTCACAAGCTCTTAAAGCACCTGCGACAACCGCCACTCAATCAGGGGTGATACGGCTTCGCAGAGTACTGACAGACCATCCACTACGATGGACCTAGAATAGGTTCCACAATGTAACGGTCAAAGCTATGCTTTATTCAAAGCCTCTAGTTTCTTGTCGGTCACCAACTGCACTGAAGAGACCTGGTAAGTCGAAACAGTACCACTATCTGCAGATAGAACTATTTTCACGAATAGTGCTGGTACAAAACATTACTTTTACGAACAATGTAACCATTTAAAGAAAACGGCCATGAAGGGGTTTTGGCAAGGACACAACATCGTAGTCATTATCAAATTGGAACCCCAAGCGTACAGAGGATTTAAATCAGGTAAGAGAAAACTGGGTAATCTTTTCATTTTTGTTTGTGATAAAGACTATTTAACCCTATTCATCCCACCCGGGGCAATAATTGCCCGAGCAATTTCCACTTAAGTACAGCTTTGTCCACGATGGCCCTACAATATCAAGATTTTATGACTTTCCCTAAAAATAATTCAATTTATTTTTGACGCAATTTTAGTTGGCTGTTGGTTGTAGATCGAAAATTATTAGCAAATTTATACACACGACTGCTAAAATATGCACACCTATAGCTAAAAGATAAAAAAGATACTAACCTCACTCTGCGCTCGTTGTAGCAGCCTCAGAGCGAAACGGGCAGTCGTAAACAAGAGGTGACTAAAGTTCACAAAAAATTATTTAGGGTTAATTGCCATATATAGTATGTGCATTCCCAACAGAGAGTAAGTTATTGGTTTGGCTGTGACTTGAGAAAATAGATGAAACGCATTTTTTGCGAATAGAAAACGCATTTTTTCTTGAATTATATCACAAGCAAAGTGACTGTTGATGAGTAAAGAGTAATATCACTTTTCCATCGCATTGCCAACTTTGTAGAGTACATCTTTGTTATACATAATTACAATTCCATACCACGTGTTGTCATCGGTACTGTTTCTATCGCGCAGCTAGACAGATATAAAAGTATGGTTGTTTTTATGTAGTTTTCAGGAAAAACGTCACGCAGTGATGAATTGTCGAACATTCGAAAACCCGTTCTGCGGGACGCTTTGAACAATTAATGCCCGCGTGAAAATATACACAGTAACAAATGAGAAAAAAGCCTGTTCGGTAATTTGAAACCTTAACAAAAGTTTTCAAATTGTGACCTACATTTGTGGCTCCATATAATTTTCCCGGACTTGAATTAAGAAATAATATTTAAAGGGTAAAAGAGCGGAGAATATTTTTCAGAAAGCTTTCTTGAGATCACAGAAATGTCAGTATGCAATTTTGATTTAATTTTCATAAAGTATCATTTTGCAAGTAATATTTATTGCTAAAATGTTTCATGGAAAAAGAATAAGGAAATTTAGAAAGAAGCTTGAATCGCAAATTCACGAGCCATTTTTAATGTTTCAGAGATATTCAGAATTGACGTTTTGTCAAATGAAATAAAATTTCGCAATTAATAGCCAACGCAGCTCAAGGTCTCACTCGCGCAGTGGCCTTGCCGACAAATTATATTTGCTCACTGTCAACATAGCGCTCCGTGCTTTTTTTTGCACTGTATTATCCCATTTACTAATTTCATTGATTCGGCACTCAGTCTGGTAGTTCGTTTCATTTTTAAATGCAAATATGTTGTCGAAAAGTTATTTTATTTCAGTATTGCATGAGCATAGGCCATCATGGATTGAATTATACGAGTAGTTTGCTTAAAAATGGTATAACGCCAATTGCGTATCCACGTATGCAAAATGCAACAGCTTATGCTAACAGCAAGCAGCTGAAAAACAAGACTCAATAAAAACACAACACACACCGCATTTCTTCTATTATGAATGACATACAAAAATCGCCGTTTCGCTAGCAAACTAGATATACCTTCCGCTAGAGCCCACTTGACACAAATTACCAGCGCAACTATACCCAACGATCAAACATTCTGCATATAAATAGGGTTGCAGGTTGGAAACTAAGCTAACTAATTAACTACGGGAAACTTTCTTGTGTTGGTCAATATTCCATTTTTTGATGTGATCATCCTTCCATGCACATGAGCTCTGTATATGACACTCTATATTCTAGTCTACAAGTAAGGTCGCGAATTTTCTCAACTAAAAATATAGGACAAACAATATTGATGAAATATGCTGGTAAAATACGAATATGGGAGGGTTGCCAGCTTGCCGAGAGCGGGGGGCCCAAGCCAAAATCTGGGGGGCTAATGCAAAAAGTTAGATTTGCATTCACCTAAATTTGCATGCCTGATGATGCCCCAGCACATTTGCCAATCCGGATCATAAATATTTTCTCTCCCTCCAAAAAAGATCATCACTTTTAGACACAAAAAATTAATGGTTTTCTTGTCAATCTGCAATAATTTCCTAAACTTTTTAATGTGATCTCTAAAAAAATGTCATTACTTTTCCACACGCACAAATTTTCATCTCTAAGAATTCCTAAAATTCGTAGGATCGATTTCAAATAAAGAACAAAAAGGACAAGGGCAAGGACAGAATTGAAAAATAAAGGACGGTTGCTACCCTTTCTACAAGGCTTTCAAAATTATTTCTAAAATGGCACTAAAAGCAGAGATTATTTGTAAAATAATGTTTTGCTGGCTGACCTGTATCCTTAATCTTTTCTCGCAAAGAAGAGAGGGCAGAACTAATTTGAGTCATCATCACCATCATAAAACAATCTCTTTGATTCAGCGGGTGAAACCGCCGCCTACGTACTTATTTTCTGTAAGCATGTTTTAGTGACTCTGTTATTGGCGAGTAGTTGACAGATTTTCGCGAAAAATGTTTCTATCGTATGCTACAAGCTTCAACTATCTAATTTTTACTTCAAAATGTCAATTGTGTTTCTCCGTAAATGCAAAATATGTGGCAGTGACCGCGTTAGATGAACTGGCAATTCTGCTCTTGAGAAAACAACTTGTTAAACTTTTCCCTCTGATAACTTTGTACCTAAAAGTAGTTTTCTTGTAAACATTGATCTTTGGTATGCATGTACATTGGGTATTTGTAATTTGCTTTTTTGGTAATAAATCGCTGTCTATCGACATACCGATTCCATATTTCGCGCAAAATTTTTTAGAGCGCCGTTGAGGCTTTGACTATTTTATAGATTGTAAAAAGTTGCATTATTTTAGAAAAATGATACAGCTCGTAGCCAAGCAATAAATTAAAGCACGCTATGCAAATAGGAAAAATTTTTAAGGTTCACAATAGATTATGGAATTCGTAGAATTGCGTGATGGAAAATGTTTGACCACCTACAGCTTTAGTTCAATAGATCGACTTGTTGTTGTTGTTGTTTTTACCTGACCCCTTCCGATGGATGGGGGCATGGCGGAAGACCATGGAGCCTCAGAAGCCGGGCAACTATCCAGGGCCTGAAACAGAAATCGTATAGAGACAGCGAGTCGCCAGAGAGTGAGTGCCGCAAAGATTCCGCAGCTGGACAATGCAGAGTGAGATAAGAGATGTCCTGGGACGGTGTCCGCAGGCGCTGCAGGAAGGATTCTCGATTCTGCCAATCATAGAGAGATAAGAGCTTAACAGTAGGCTGTGTCCGTTGCTGCGAAGACAAGAGAGAACACGGCGAGCGTGACGAGGGAGAACAAGTTCCTTAGCGGAAATCGAGGAACCCTGTGTGTCGGGAATTTCGATAAGACGGTACGCCTCCAGTCCGAGAAAAGATAAGAGTGGATACGAGAGATAAGAGGAGAGAGACTGCAAGGGATTACAGAGGGCACGAGTAGCGCTCTTCGTCTGGCCAGCTCATCAGCCGCGTCGTTCCCCAAGAGAAACGAGTATCCGGAAACCCGTTCTAGCCTGATAATACTGGAGGAGAGAGAAGACAGTTTCTGCCAGATCTTCCAGAGAGATTGCAGTAAAAGGAAAGATGGGGAAGAGGACAGAGCGAGATTCAGATTGGAGGAGAAGAGAAGTGGCAAACTTGTTGGTGCTACCGAGACCAGCAAAGAGCGTGCAGAATGGCGCAGGCTTCAGCAGAAAAACTTGAGCATACTGGGCCTGCTAAAAAGGAAAGAGTAGCCTCAGTGCCATAGAGAGAGCAGTTGGCCAGTACTTCAGAGCCGCTTTTGCCAAAAGGAAAAGGAACAGAGCCGTCTGTCTAGAGTACCTGATCGAAAGGTGGGAGAAAGTCAAGATGAGCGAGAACCGCACCTAGACGAGAGAGAGGGGGATCAGGGCGGGAGCATGGAGCGAAAAAGGTGGACTCCACAGTGAAGGAAGGCAGGTTCAAGGAGGAGACTGAGGGCAAGCAAGAAGAGCCTCCCTAGCCGAAGTAGAAGGAAGCATGAGTTGTGTGAGTGGACGAAAAAGCTCTCCAGGATGATCTACAGAGTCTTGGTTCCACTCCAAGTCTGGCCAAACCTGAAATGGGAAAGGAGGTTGGGAGTCGAAGAGTCCGCTCACAAGATGACAGAGCGAAATGAGTCAGAATGACTCGTAGGGGAGGTAGAGAAGCCTCAGAGAGGAGAACTGAGATTGGGGAGGACGAGAGACAGCCGGAGATGGCGCGACTAGCCGTAAAGAGGCGTTCCAATTTAGTGATATTGATAACGCTTAGAAAAGGAAACCATCCGGGTGAAGCATATGTGAGAAGGGGTCGAAGAAAAGGTTTATACAGAAGAGAGAGGGACTCCTTAGAGGGGCCTCATTGGGAAGCAGAGATACAGCGTAAAGCCTTGAGTCGAGGGAAAAACTTGGCCTTCAGCGAAGATACATGTTTAGAAAAAGGAAAGAAAGGCGGTCAAAGGTGACCCCAAGAAAAGTTGGAGTGGGATTGAAACGGAGGCGGGAGTTGAATACGGAGAGGTTGGGCTGGAGGTTAGCTTGGTAGGGATCCACTGAGATGAAAAAGGCCTCATATTTTCTGGGATTGAGAGGAAGGCATCAGTATTCAGACGAATGCTCCAATCGAATCAGAGCTCCTTGTCTTACATCTTTCAGTAACCGCATCTTCCACTTCAGCGGACCACCAGGCTTTAGAATGGCGTTGGATGCGACCAAAAGGAATGGAAGATTTGGCCGCATTTAGTGTCAGAGAAGTAAAGAGAGCAGCACCAGAGGAAAGAGAAAGAGACAAGTATTCCTCTGCAGAAGGACAGTAAGAATCAAAGCAGAAAGTCATTCCAACGAGCTTTCTGAAAATTGAAGGAAGAGAGACGTTTGTTGGGGCGGAATAGCAAAGAAAGAGGGACAGTCAGTAGAATTGGAAGATGATCATAACCCAGGTCCTGAAGAACCACCCAAGAGCAAGAGAGGGCGAGAGAGAAAGGAGCAAAGAAGATACCAGGGGAATAGCGACTGCCAGAGAAGCAACGGGGAAGAGTAGGTAGGTCAGGGTTATTGAGAGAAAGGAGGTCAGAAGAGATGACCCAACCGAACACTTCCTCCCCTCGGGAGTCGTAACTACCTTTTGAGTCCCAGAGGGGGTAATGGCAATTGACCTTTCCCAGAATAATGAGATTTCTGGAGGAGTAAAGAATGGAGGGAGAAAAGGAATCGTTTCTGCTATTCGTCGGAGAAGAGCGAATAGCTGGAGGATAAACACTAAGGAATGAGAGCAAGGAATTTTGAAATAGCTGAGCACAGCAGTTTAATGTTGTTAACCTCAAACAAGCGAAGGAATTTTTGCGTTTTCTATGGTGCCGCACACATGTGCTACTTAAATTGCGTCAAATCCGTTTCTTGACAACAAAATACCTTTGTGTGAAAAAGATATCAATTCTTTCAGTAGTGACGAGTACTTTAGATCCGACCAACTCTTACTTAACATTATGGCGCATTAGCAACAAAAAATCAAACCAGAAACCTACCTGGCTCATTGAGATTCTTTACTCTAGCAATATCATTTTTGTTTTAGGTTTTACGTTTTGTCGGATTGTGATGATTCATAATTGAATATTAGATCAGGTAATATTTTTTATTTCTTTTTTCATATAAACTTGACTTTTTTCTTTTAGTTTGCTGACCAAAGTTTTTCGTGGACTTCTGGAGAGCATTTTACAAAGATTTTTTTTGATGTGTATTTTACCAATTCAAATTTACATTGGAAGGAGAAGGAAGTTGCTACCTTCCTGGGACTCATAGTTCCCGTCAGGACTGTAATATGCTCTGTCAGAAAATAATTTTCAAAATTTTAACAATTTTCTTGCATCAAAAAGCAACTAACTTTGACAATTTTTTGATAAAGGTAATATAATCGCGAATCGGTGTGATGTTAATTTAGAGTTGCAGTTTAAACTTTGAAATCCAACTTGAAGTAGGCTACAATATCGTATTGTTAATGAGAAATAAAACGCTTTAGTGCCAAAGAGCTGGGGAAGTAGGATAGGTTTTTCCAAGCCAAGTATTGTTAGACCTAGCTAGCCAAAATAGTCTACCTTTTGCATGCAGTTCACTCTTATTTCACCTACGGGTATATTACTTGTAGTCTAAGCAACAGTTAGTAGCACTTTTTATTTTGGGTATAGATAAAGTGCATGGTAAGCAAGGTTAATTCTCCTGAGCTAGCCAGCTAGTCTAGTACGCAGTGTTGCTTTTGAACGCGAAAAACGTGCGAATTTGCGAAAACATGTCCGGCGGATTCGCAGTTTAAATTCAATGATGAGCGAAAAAACCGGCGATATTTGGTAATTTTTTTTCAGTTGGTTAAAATTTTTGTAATTTGCTAGCAAACTTTTCAACCAACCGTTTAATGTGTGGGAAACGGTGAATAGGAGTCCAAGATTAGACCAAGGCTTTTTTAGGGCAGTGCAACGCCTCACGTAATCAGCATGTGGCTGTGACGCAACAGTGAGCAATAGCGACTTAAATATCACTTGTATAACAAACTGTCTCTCCAGCAATTATATTGAAGTGAATGAAAAAATTTTTTTTTACCTTTTCCGGCTAATTTTAATCGTAGCTAAAGAGCAATAACTACAGTAAAAAGAGCTCGCGAACTTTAGCTTCACACAAGGAAAGAGACAAGACATCATTTTTCGAGAAAAGTTGGAAATCGGAAGCGGTTAAAATGTATATTTTTTCTTTACCCTTCAACTCCAATTTCAATCGCGCTTGATAAAATAACAAAAAGTACATAGATCTCGGTTTCAGTTTGGCACGAAAAACACCATTTTTTGAAGGAATGGTTCAGTTTTTATTAATTACAAATAAATAACCTTCTCACGCTTGCCAGTTATGAAAACCACAAGTAAAAAAGAATACGACTTCTAACCAATTTTAGTTTTAAATACCACCACAAAATGTTGTTTTTTAAATGTAATGTAGCTGATAGTTTTGTGCGATAATAGCTTACCAATCATGATTGAAATAAGCTCTGAAACGTAAAGACAAAAATGTGGATTCTAGTCTCGATCTCTTTGAAAGCTTTTATATTAAAATGTAGCTTATTTAAGTCAATTGCTTGAAAAATAATGTGTAGTACAGTAAAATGTGCCTATAACTATAGCGTATTGTAAAGAATTATCGTTTGCAATTGACCATTCCAAAACTGTTTTATGATTTAACATTAGGGCGTATCATTTAATTACGTTTACCAGTGTTAGGAAAATCACTAAATAGTCAAAACTCACAGAAAGTTGTGCACCGCTCAAATAAACCTTCCTTCAATGCCGCGCGCGGCTAATGCAGTCTTTTAGATCTGCCTGTAGTCAGTGGCGCCGAGTAAAGTAGGAGGGGCCACCCCAAAAATATTTTCCGGAAGGGCAGCCTCTTTACAAATGCTTTGCATAAAGTGCCTACAAATGAGACCGTGTAGTTTTATGCGTAGCTACAAATATCAGCTTTTCAATTTTTTGCTCGACTTAAAAGCTGCGTTTACCAAACTCGCGCATATCCTAGTTAATCTAGTTCATGAATTTTCTTGTTTCCTTTACTTTGGTCAAGTTTCGAATACTTTTCAACAAAGATAGAAATGCGGTCAAGTTTCGAATGTTTTCACAAAAATACAGTTTCATCTATTAAATATTTGTAATCTCTTTCCCCATATTCGTTCAATGGTTAATTAAAACATAGAATTAGTTTAATTTTATTTACATGCACTGTTGATTTGACATTTTGAAATGTTGACGAATTACTGTTGCTCAGGTCGCAGAGTTTGAGTGATCTAATGTAACTTATTAAACAGAAATAATAACCAGGTATTTCGCCGCAGCCGATTAGTAACCGATAGGTTACTTGTTTGTAAACCTTTTTTGGGGTCGATGTAATCACGCGAATTATTACACCACCAAAGAGCATTGGCACAGCTTTGCCTCTTTTCTCCAGCAGAAATTTTGAAAACTGCCTTTACGCCCATACGATTGTTGTTTGGACTTGTTTTTAGTTCATCTTTACAGACCTTGACACACAGTTAACTCCTCTTCCTGCTGCGAAAGAAGTGACAGAGTAAACAAGCTACAACTCGCAAGCTGGCGTCTTAATCGCATTAAAAAATAAAGATCATTAGTGAGAGATGATGATGGCCTAGATCAGATATTTTTAGTACGCAAACCACAGTCTTCACAGGGCCATTACTTTATTTACCCTTTACATAGAGTGTAATTGGAAAATTTTCTTGACCATTTGTTTTTATATTTTCTTCGGACAACATCCCTGAAATTTCCTAAAATAACTTTTTTGAGGTCGCCTGTGAAATTGGAAAAATTATGTAATCGGGTCATGTGACTCTGAGCGTTACGAAAATGGGCCACATGCCAAAAATAGTTTAAAACCACTGAATTAGGTTAAAAATGCTATGATCAAAAAAATACGTCTGAGGGAAAAATAAAAAGTGTGATTATACGCAAACCAATGTCATAGGCAAACTTTAAAGTATTTGAAATATTGGAATTCTGCCCAGGACTGAGAGAACGTTACGTTATCATAGGCAAGTTGACGTCATAAATAAAACCTTAAAACTATTTCTACTGTACAATAAATGGGTGGAAATAGCACGTGTAAACTTGCAAATCGCTGTTACGCTGCTGTCACGTTACGTCAGACGCTTAGCTGCCTTCGAAGAAATTTTGGACGAAGGAGCCAAGATGTCAATCGGGATAAAACGACATTTTTTTAGCGCCTTTATATGGAAGACAAGTGGCCCAGACGCCTCGGAAATGGCCGCTCCCAAGCGAATGCGCACGTCCCGTCTAAAATTCGCTTTCTTGAGAATGGACAATAAGAAGATAAAGATGGACAATAAAAAAAAGCTTAGCGTATACGCTGAACTTAGTAGGCTACCGAAAACGGCTTTGTTTACAACTTTACAATACAGTACTTAGGTTGGTGTAGCGGTTTGTTCAGCAACGTCCGCCAAGATTGTCCGGCGGTTTTTGTACATTTGCTAGCAATTTCGCCCTTGTGCCGGCGACTAAGCACGGACTGAAATCTAGAGGGAGCACTGCATAGTAGTTTAGCAAACCTTGTCCCTATACTATTAGTTATAGCTTACCATGTATTTATATTGATGTAGATGAGAGGTTTGCGTGAAATAGTGTGCAGGCAGTTGCCAAATCTGCTCTTTTCTTGATGTTTGTTATGAATTGTGCACCTAGGCAAGCAATTGGTGTATAGGTTGTCTACTGGTACCACAAAGCTAATAAGGAATCGATAATTCACCTACTACACCTGTATTGTATTGCAAGCAGAGGAAAAGCTCATGATATATGCATTTATTTCAACATGTCGCCAGGTTGCTGATTTTCATTAATTTTTGAAAATGTAAACAAAGCTACGTTTGAATAAATCTAATGTCCTAGCTTTGCTAGAGGAGATACCATATGATTATGACTCCGATACCGATGTTGATGAAAATTTTGATAAAGACTTAGACATCACATAAAAAACAGATCTACTTTCATGTTCACAAGGTGATGATGAAATAGAAAGTCAATTATCTACAAACCAAAATAGAGCCACTTTATGTACAGATGCTAAAAATGGTAATGGTGCTATTAGGGCTAGTAGTACCAATACACAAAGTCGATGCTGGAGAAAAAAATCATTAACAATCAATCCCTTTAATTTTACGTCTCATCGCACAAGTAAAACTTTTACAGCAAACCCTATTTACGCATTTCAAATTTTTTTTGATGAGAAGATGATAGAAAGCTTGCATTTTCAAATACACTTATATTGCACCCAAAAAGGTAGAACGGGAAGCATTACAAAAGATGAACTTTATGCATTTTTTGAGATAAATATTTTGATGTCATACCATAAACTCTCAACGCTGAAGTGGTATTGGATGACAGCTAATGACATGGGTATTTCTCTTATTTTGGAAGCGATGACTCGTGACTATTTTTTTACACATTGAGCAATTTTCATCTCAACGACAACAGCAAAATTGATTTATCGCAAAGCGACAAAATTTTAAAAATTCGTCCTCCGGTGCAGAGACTAAATCATCTTTTTGTACAAAAACATTCACCAAGTGAACATGTCAGTGTTGATGAATCGATGATTCGTTTCAAGGTAAGGACCTCACTAAAACAGTACAATCATATGAAACCAATTAGGCGTGAATATAAACTGTGGTGCGTTGCAAACAATCATGGTTCTGATTACAAATTTGAAGTGTATACAGGAAAAATATTTCGAAAGAGAGCTCTGCTCAAAATCTTGGCTTGACAGGCAATGTTGCTATCAGTTAACCGACTGGTTGCAAGGAAAATACCACAAAGTTATTTTTGATGTTTTACTCTCATCAGATCCTTTGTTAAAAGAACTAAAAAGAAAAAATATTTTGGCTTATGGAACTATACGACCAAATCAGAAAGATTTGCCGGTTATAGCTGATGAAAAGTCACTCAAAAAGGGTGACTTTGACTTTATGTGCACTTCAGATGGATTCGGTCTCTATAAATGAAAAGACGGCAAACCAGTGCACCTGATATCAAATTACCACAAAATTGAAACTGCTACAGTGCAAAGAAAGCAGAAAGACGGGGCAAAGGTAACTATCACCTGCCCCCTGGCTGTAAAAGACTACAATCAGAACATGGGTGGGGTGGTCAAACACGACATGCAACGCCAGCTTCATGAAATAAACAGGAAAAGCCCGAAGTGGTGGCATAGACTTCTTTTTGGTTCGCATGACATGGCAGTTGTTAATACTTATGTTGTTCACAATGCAAGCAAGGAGCAACAACTTTTATTCCTATAGTTTTGAAGAGACCTTGAAATGGGACTGCTTACTCGTACATTTGCTAGAGGCTGCAGATAGCTAGAAGCTGCAGATCTTCTGATGTTCCAAAAAGTGTAAAATTTTATTTACGATGTTACTCCATGGGATGGCACCAGGGCTTTGCGGGAACCCTTTCCAAGCCTCTGCTTTCTTTTGGAGATCAACCTCAAAAAAGCTTTTTAACTAAAGACCTTTTTTCATTTGGCTAATGTGTCTGTGTGCACGGCCGCTAGTGGCATACGTGATCCATCTTCGGGTCGCACAATTTCACCAGCGGGCCGCAATTTGCACAACCCTGGTTCAGGATCAACTTAGTGCAGATATGGCAAGCCTTTTTCATTGAATGGGTTACAAATGAGATTTCAATGTGGTAAAAAGGAAAAGTGCGTCATAGATCCAACAATTTTGTGGTTGAAATCCTAAAAAATAAGGTTTTTACTGCCAACTACGCCCAATTTTCCGAATTGTTGCCGCAGAACCTCTAAAAAAAAGATCCTCACGCTAAGAATTTCATAGAAAACTATACAGTGATAACAAATCTACCACTGCCTCACTGAAATATCAGTGGTGGGTCACATTGTGACCCGCGGGCAAGTGGCACGCAATACCGGGCTTAGTGAAAACCACTGCTATCGTTCAGTAAAAGTAATGTCTGTTGCCCGATAAGCACGTTTGCATAATCAACGTGTAGTGGTCGGTGGATTGCATTTACGAAGCTCATAGCAAGAAAAAGAGCATCACATAGGTTTAGATCTCGAAGGGTCAACGCTTTAACTGCGGTATACCAATTCAACAATTATTAATGAGGTTAAAGCTAGAAATATCAATGTGATTTCATGTCTGGAAATATTGCTTCAAAAAAGCCTCTGTTTTTCATTAAACTTACTAAAAAAGATTGCTCTAAACGAATAAGCTCTGGGTCAGGTGTCAGCCTCCGAAGTCTGGGTTTTAATTAAACTCATTCTCTCAGTTGATTTCAAAATAAAACTATCTGTAGGCTATCGATATCTCAAGCTTTAATTAGAGTTCTTGTTTGCAGTTACAGACGTTCGGCGAATTTTATAAATTAGATTTGTGAATATCGTTTAAGGTAAAATTCGAGTTGATTTTGAATTATAAGAAAACTTTCCTGTGGTAAAGTATGAGCTGAATTTGGTTTCGCATGTACAGTTTTTGGTCCATACTTCAAAGTTTATTCACGTCTATATATTTTTGTTTATATGCGTAGGCAGCCGCGTACAAGCACAGATGTTAATGTGCAAATACAGCAGGCTATTAAAGCGTACGCTTAGCGATCGGTAAGACCTAGATTCCATCCCCTAGTCGAATAATAGCATAATTTAAAATACGATGTTCACAGTTTCCTAGTTTGATGCTCTGTACGGAAGGGATAGAGTGCAGAAAAAGCCTGCTAGCTCGTTTGTTGTGTCTTTGGGTAAGGCATTTATTGGGATACTTCTATCTTTATGTGGCAGGCAGACGGTGCCTCGTCGAGGATCGCGACTGATAACCGCAACTGAAGGAGATGATAAAAGGATAAAGCCCCCAACCTGCTTCAGATATTACTAACTCTCAAAAGAGACTGATTGCGATCTCAAACTGTCCAGGCAACTGAGATTGTATGAACAGCTCATTATCATCGTAGGCAGTTAGTAACAGGGGGTAACCATCTTTTCCTTCCTAGTATTAAGGTTTTGTTTGTACTCTCTCATCTTGTTTACCATGTAAGATTTAAAAAGAGCAATTCCATTGTAGTCTATCATACGCATGCTACGCTTTTGATGAAGAACCTCCATTGAAATACTTGACTTCAGAGGTGAATTTTGGGCAAGACAAGTGAGGCAGCTGCATCGTGCACCCCTTTTAGAAGAATAGGGGGCTACCCTTTTCACTCATATCCGATAAGCTACTTCAGTTCTTCGAAATATTGGTAATCTCCCCCTCCAGAAAAAAGGTCCTCACTCTAATGTGGAATAAAGACAACCTATTTTAGCCCTTCGAAGCAGTGGTAATCTGCAAAATAAAGTCTTCACTAAAAACGTGGCCAGTTGAGGGTCACCTCATCAATTCTTGCCTCAGGCCTCTAAAATCCTTAATTCACCGTTACTTACGTTGACCCCCTCAACTAAGTCCTATAGCTACTTCCTAAAATATTATGAGCGAACCCTATATCAGAAACACAGGTCACATATAAGATTCTGCCGTCATAGCGACCTAGTCAGTGAAGCAAATTTTTTCAAAACATTTTGTTGGCTCAGTTTTTATTGACTTGTGATTTGAAAATGTTGAATTCAAAATAGGAATTGCTGTATCTTTTGTTTGTTATGATTGTGACCTAATAAAGCGCGACAATATTTGCTTGATCACGTGTCAAAATAAAACCGGCGATCGAACAAAAGCGATTTGACAAAAACAGAACCGCTCATCGAATCTAGGTTAATGAGATTTGCAAAGCATTTTGTTTGAGCTTTGCATTCGCCATGCGCAGTCCCGTAGTACTCCAACTTCGGGCCCCCCCCCAAAGTAAGCGCAAGAGCCCCTGCGCACAGGTCATATCACTTTAGAGGTGTAAAATTGAAAAGCTGCATTAAGAAAATACACCACAATTTGTACATAAGTAAACAGGCTAATGTCAGAATAAAGCATGCCGATACCGAAGGTGCAAGTCATAAAAAATTCGGCACCGATGCCAGAGTTCAGTAGGACATTTATGCAGACACTGCGAAACGAAAGCAATGACACTGAAAAACATGAAAAAGTTATAAAAACACAGTATCATTTAAATAGTCTGGAGCGAACCTTTTTGTTCGCAAATGCTGTTATGACATTGTCATAATCAAGAGATCGGGCGCAGTCATTTTCGATTGACAACATGGCTAATGAAGATAGTCTACTGTCTGTCATAGACGTTCTATTAAAAGTTTTGATCAGTTTCAATTTGCTGAAGCTTCTTTCAGCGCTGGCAACAGTCACGGGGCAAGTTAGTAAGATTCGAAGTGCGATGTACACATTCGGATACAATTCAAATAAATGTGTCTTTAGAAGATAGTTCAGAAAGTCTTGAGCCGTATTGAGATTGCGTTTTTTTTGTAAAATTAAAACAAACCGCTGTAGCTCAGCGCTCATTTCATCAGAATCAATGTCACCGAACTTTTTTTGGAACTCTTTACAGCAAGTAAGAAGAGCATTTTCTTGTTGCACAAGCAAAAGTTTGTCTCGTGTGTACAAAAACGAAAAGGCGGAAGAAACCTCACGTAACAAATTAAAGCGCTCCTTTATTGACATAATAGCCTGGTCTACTAATGGATAGAAAAAGTTGCTTTTAAATTTCAGTTCAGGAGTAGCTCGTTGTTCCTCTTCACCTTGGTAATCAAACAATCTTCTTTTCTTTCCACTTCTTGACGGAGGAAAAGAAGGATCAATATCCAATTCCTGTGCTATTTCAACAGCAGATGTTGCGGCACTGTCATAACCCGTTGTGCGATAGTTTTGCAAAAACTTTTCAGTTGCCTGGATTTCCGTTTCCATTGTATGAAGGGAGACTCCATACGATTGAAGAATCTTGCTTGCTTTATTGACTTGGAATAGGATATCATACCAAATAAACACCGACAAAGGAAAACCCCATTTTGATAAATGAGCTATCAACGATTTTGTTTCTGAGGCAGCTCTTCCATCTTTTCTTTCTATGGAAATGGCTTCCGAGTCTTTCAGTGCCAGCAACACCTCTTTTAAATTGTATCGAAGAGGTTTGATGCATTTAATTCTGCTTTCCCAACGAGTATCAGATTGTGACTTTATGGACAGCTCCACATGTTTCTTCAAAATTTCCCAACGCTGAGCAGAGGAAGAAAACAGCACATACAACCTTGTAAGTACTCCAAAAAATGTCAATGCTTCCGTCGATGAATTAGCACTGTCAACAACAACTAAGTCAAGGGTATGGTTTGCACAGGGCACGTAAACAGCTTTGGGATTGATGTCTAGCATTCTTGCTTGGACCCCAGAATGTTTTCCTTTCATGTTAGCACCATTATCATATGACTGACCTCGACAATCAGACAATTCGAGTTGCAGTTCGGTCGCTTTTTCTAAGAAAGCGTCCAACAAGCCTTTTCCAGTACTGTCACTTATTCTCAAGTAGCCAAAAAATGTTTCTTTAACAACAGCAGCTTCTTCATTACATAGTACATAACGGAGAATGACAGACATTTGTTCATGATGTGACATATCTGGAGTGCAGTCCAAAATTATAGAAAAATATTTTGCCAATTTCAATTGCTGTAAATTTTCTTTTTCAACTTCTGTCGCTAGCAATTCAATTAGTTCATTTTGTATGGTAGGACTCAAATAGTGATCTTTAGTGTTTTTATTCTTGATTCTGTCTTGAAGCTCTTTTAGGATCGGATCTCTTCTTGCCAAAAGCTCAAATATACCCAGAAAATTTCCATTGTGAGGAAGATCCTAAGACTTCTTCAGATCCTCTAAAAGCAAGATTCCTTTCCGATAGAAACAAGGCAATGTCGATAAGTCTCTCTAAAACATTTCTCCAAAAACGTCTTTCATTGAAAAAAATATTCATCTCGCGTTTGTCGATAGTGGATGAATTTCTTATCCCTTCAGCTAGCAACATCCATTGACTGCAGCATTCTTGGTGGGAAATGCCGTTTTCATGGTCTTTCAGTTTTTTCGAAAAACCCTCCCATGTATTTATACCACTACAAAAGGGGCTTAGTGTTTTTCCAAATAGCTTACAACAAAAGCAAAAAAACTTGATCTGATTCCCCAGAATAAACTTGCCACGACCGTGAAACACTTTCACCATTAGGTAACACACGTTTATAATGGTTGGAGGAAAAACGTCGCCTTGGAGTTGTGTTATTATATGGAAAATTCATTATTAGATGATGTGGTCCACGCTTTACTATATCACATCGTTGAGCATCAGAAATACTTTCAGGCCATTTACATGGGTCATCAGGGATAGGGGTAAATTGAGATTCAGTTATTTTTGATATTGAAGGTTGCGTATTGGCAGGTAAATGACAACTTACATTTTCTGGAAATTCACAATCACTTTGATGCTGATCGTCATAGTCTTCTTTTTCTTGTACACTATAGTTTTCTTCATCCCTCTCGGTACTAGTGCCAGGTCTACTCTGCTCAGTAATCTTGAAAAAATCTGTCATCTTGGGCAATTTCGCTACAGCATCTCGAGCAGTGGCTGCTTCTTTTCTCTTTTGAGCACCACTTTTTGAACGTTTCATTCTATACAATGTCAATAAAATACTTTATCTGCACTCTGCAGTGTATATATATTGTCCCGGTATTTATAGCCAAACAGAATTCCAGACCATTCTATGATTGTTGCGTAACAACGGCATTGTTACGTCAATCGAATATTCAAGATTCTACCAGAAAATCAATCGAAATATTCTAGATTCTGCGAGATAAAATGACTTTGCATTCACTTATGATGTCACAAGCCAATTTCTTCCTACAGTTTAAATCGGTTGTAAACAAGTCTGCTGAACTGAAAATAGTCACGTAGCCAAAAAGCAATTTCAGACTAACTTGGGCCCCCAAAGTTGGCCTGGCCCCCCCCCAATTGGGGGGTTTGGGGGGCGGCTGCTACGTCTCTGGCCATGCGTTAACAAAAACAACCGGAGTTATACTTTGCTTGATATCAGCAGTGTTTAAGAAGATTTTTGTGACAGCTAGTTGTACACAATGAGCAAGGGTAGTGTAAAGAGCAGCTCAATATCTTGTATCTTTGATATCGTCAAACAATAATTCATATCTGTTCCGTAACATTTTAGAGTGACTTTTATAGTGAATTTGCAATTATTCAGCAAACCAAAATAGTTCGATTAACAATTTTTCATGATAATAACAGGAGTTATCTATTTCATTTTGGACTTGACCCTTGCTAGCTATAGCTTGCGTATAGTATAATTACAGAACTCCAGCATTGCTATTTTAAAGCCTGCATCGATTGCAGTTATTTTAAATTACTTTTAAACATAATAGCAATGGGCATAGAACGCTAATTCTATATTTAGCAACGTTAACTCCCTATACAAAACTGATCTAATAGATTGTTCATTTTAATGTTTCGTGTTTCAGTAAGTTTTGTGTGTTTGTGTTTGTTCTCGTTGACTTTTTGCTTAGTACCGGTAGCCTACTCCATTCTGTATGACCAAGTTATGTTATATAAAAGTAGGCTACTTTAGTTTTGCTAATACTCTCGGTTTTTTTCCGATACCTTAAAAATTTTTCTTGTAAACAAAACATATCATTTTTGCCAATTAATAAATTCTAAATTTGAATATTTTAAATTTATTGAGCGTCCTTGCTTCTAAAGCCACTAAATTCAGTAAATATTTGTCAGGCACATCCGGACATTGGAGCATTATGTTATTTCGATTAGCGTGCACCTTAGTTCTACATGTACGACTGTTTTAAATTTGATGGCTTTGAAAAAAACACCAAAACTTGCTGTAAATGGTACCGTAAGCTACTGGAAATGATGTTTTATATAAACGTTTAATATTGAATAGAAGTCGCAAAAACCGCATTTGTAATTTCTCGCACTATTTTCAGTATTACAACTTTTCAATTTCATTATTTAGCTATCAAAAATACTGCCCCGATTTGCCCCCCCTTAGCCTACCGTTCTGCGGACGGGCCTGGCTTGCACACACATATTCAACTATACAAAGTTTCCCCATTTGCCCTGCTATTGAAGATTTTTTTGAGACACGTACCAATGTTCAACAAAAGTAATCACTTTGCCTCAAAAAAGATTTTCGGTTGGCGCCTGCCCTTAAAAACAACTTGTCTCCTGTTTGTGAAGCTACCTTATGGTTTAGGTGTTGAACTCTTTGATTTTAAGGCGGCCTTGTTTCACGTCAGAGCTTTATCGTTTGGGAATAACCCACTGCGTCATACTGCCTAAAATAAAAGCTCAAGAATTGACATGTATTTTTCCATTTCAGCGAATAGAAAAAGTCATTTTCAAATTCTGCTACTGTTTGAGTAAATAAGATGAATCTTGTTTCCTCTGAAGTTCAAAGTTTGTTTCCAAACATTTATGTGGGCGAAACTCTGAGAGCCAACGCCTAGTCTATGACTATGACTAATTGACTTCAGTCAGCTACTCTCTTTGTGGTTTGTTTGTTCTTGTTTACGCTAAACCAATGACGTCACTGCTGACAGTCAACATTCTAGTTTTCAATACTATTCCTCTTTGGAGAATAAAAGATACAGAGGTTAAAAAATGACGGAGAAACAAATTAGAGCTGCCTGCTCTCGCGTATGCTAAAACGATCTACGTTACTGATGAACAGTGAAGCGTGACCCGGCACCTTGGCGACGATCTTTGTACAAGGTTACCTCGCAATTTGATAGCTATTCGTTGCGATTCAGTGAATCATTCAGTAATGGTCTGCCAAAGATACAGACAGAGTAGAGCTAGGTAGTGAAGCAAAGCAAATGCAAAGTATTTTAGTTTCAAAAACTGCACAAAGAAGCGGACATTTGAAATTAGTCAGTCAACTGTTTAGATAAAGTTCGATTGAACCATTTTGTTCTAAAAAAGAAATATATAGGTTGAGCTCGCTTAACATTAAATTTTTCTACCGACGTATGATTTGTAATCAGTAGGTTGTACTTGTGGACTTAATTGAGAGGTTATATTACAAATCCATGCTTTGCTGGCCACCAAATTGCTGGAAATTATTCTGAGGATTGACTATATCAAAACTGACGAATCCACATGAGTTCATGCTCTGCAAATCGTTCTAATGGTCTTTTGCGGCGGGTGTACTACATTATTAATCGGCCCCACCACCTTTCTGCCACATAGAAATGGTAAAATGTCGTAAACTGCCTTTTTTAAGGGCACAACGATGGAACTTTTTTCAAAGACAGGTGAAGGCTGACCAAACTATATTGATGCTTTTGACGTAACGTTATTGATTGTCTTGAGATAAATATTATCCTCTGTTGATGCGTAGTTTCATGATCAAGGGGAGGGACTTAAAGCCTCTTTGTTCTCCTCTGGTTGCGCCCTTAGCTACTCAAGCAGTCGAGTAAACCAGTGATAGCAAGTTGGTTCCCGCCGGCTTTGACTCCTTTTAATCATTATTCTTGCCAGTCGTGTAGCTTTGTTATTAATACATTTGAAAATGTGTACCTTGCAGTAAATTAGTTTTAGTTTTACATTGGTCTTCGTGTTTCATTTGTGTGAACAACGTTAACAAAAAGCATTCTTATCTTAAACTTGTAAGGTAGGACTTGAACTCTATTACTGCACCTTTAGAAAAGATAAGGCATGCGTAATCAATATATTCACTTTTACAAAGAATAATTTTTGGCAATCTTTGGTTTTGACTTGCACTACGTACACTTAATTTTCTTTTTTGTTTGTGACCTCGTCACGTTACGCTTTAATTCAAAAGAAACTTCTAAAAGTTTTCAAGACATTGTCAAAAAATAACGCAAAAAGTAATCAGCCTCTAGAATTTTAAATCTGACAATTACAAATACAGTGCGGAGGGGTATGCATGTAAAACGAGTATTTTCAAAATTGAATCATTTGGCATCTCGAAAAGGACGTAGTAATCTCAAAGGATAAGCTATGCGTTTGAGGGAGTTAGTTTTTCGAATGGGACAAGATCTGTCTTATTTTTAAGATTTCACTTGAAGACTGTCTTTGAAAAAAAGTTTCCTATATTTTGCTTACTTAACGATTATCTAGAAATTATACCTACATTCGAGATTTGCTTCTTTGCATCCGAGAGACTGGCATCTGGTAAATTTTTAACATCGCGAGTATTGAGAATGCAGAAAAAACAAAAGAATTGGAAACGTACTCAATGTTTGTAAAATAACGAGGAGTCATCACTAATTGTCCAGAATATTGAGTATTTCTGTAAGCCACGCCATCTCGCCAAGTAAGCCCCAGTTTCATCGTTGCCAATAAGTTAGAATTGGACAAATCCTAACTTTTGGAAGTAATATTATTTACAACATACCTTCTTTTTACTTACAGGCTTAACAAATAGGGGCCAGTTTATAAAACTGTATGACTCTCAATGCCATTGCGACACAAATACCAGACTTGCAAAGGTTTGCAAAGAAGACGAACCTACCATGGTCTTCGGTCAAAATGGTTAACCATTTGTTTTGTCCTCTTCATTGTCGAACTTATTATTGTTTATTTTCGAATACATGATGTCATTATGGTCATATCTTTACATCTTAACATAAAACTTGATTGGATTAAAGGACTGGAGAACAATTGCCAAGATCTGGAGAGCTTACACATGGCCGGTATTGAGCGGCCGTTGCTCGGTGAAAGAACTTCTCTTCCTCTTTGTCCTGAAACTCCTCCAGCTTTAATGGGAAAACTGAATCTGGGAGAAGAAGATGAAATTGTTCCCTTTAATGAACTTGTTTCAAATTATACTTGGGTAAATGAAGGTGGGCATTATAAGCCGACCGGATGTATACCAAGACAGAAAGTCGCGATTATCGTTCCTCATCGAAATCGTGAAACACACTTGAGACAATTTTTAAAAGCAATTCATCCAATGTTAAGACGGCAGCAGGCAGATTACACTATATTTGTAGTGCAACAGCATGGCAATGAAATTTTTAACAAGGCAAAACTGCTGAACATTGGCTTCAAGGAAGCATCACAAGAAGGAAGCTTTGATTGCTTTATATTTCATGACGTCGATCTGCTAGCAGAAAACGACCGAAATTTATATCGCTGTGCCGATGTCCCACGGCATCTTTCAGTTGGAATTGACAAATGGGGCTACCAATTACCATACGATGCACTATTTGGAGGCGTCATTGCTATGACAAAGGATCAATTTCAAAAGGTAAGGAGCGTTGGCTTCTGTTGTGCTACCGTATATTATCGCGAACATAGCATCTTAAAAAAAATTTTTGTTAGCCCAACTGCCCTTACGTGGTTGCAGCCGTGGCTGTAAAATTTTGTCCTATTTGAGTCAACGTCAAGCATTAGTGTTAAAACCGAAGTATTATTTTATAAATTCTGATATGATATTTGCTTCGTTGTTTATCACTCATAGATTTATCTGTTTTACTGAAATAGCTGATATAAGCGTTAGCAGATTGTATTTGGCACGAAGAACATTTATCATTCACTTTCACTTGTGCACGGTGTTTCATTTACCGGAACCGCGAAAGCCTTTATTGGTAACGGCTTATTGTTTGTCAAGCATGACCAGTAAATAGAGCACATGGTTTTATGGAGCTTTAATTCAAGCTTGCCTACTACTTTGTAAAAGTGTCGTTTGCATTGTGGTAGCGGTATGCTTATGAAGTAGCTAACAGTTTTGGTCGTAAAACGGGGAAATTGAAAAAAAGAAATTTCAAAGATTTTTTTCGTGCTTAAATAGAAGTAGTTCCAACAAAAAATACCATCATTAAAAAGAGCAAAGGTTTTGTGTTTAATTTATAAATCTTTTTTATTACTTCTTATAAGGTTCTAACGATATGTGAAGCAAATGGGTTTCAAGCTTTTCCTCTCAACGATGTTACTTTACTCTGCCTAGAAAAAAATTTTTTAATCAACAATTTTTACACAAAAAAAGCCAGTATAGTTTCGCTACAACTCTTTCTCTAATCCAAGTCTTGGTCGCACGATTACGCTATATTAGGGGTGTCAAACCGGCCCGCGAAATGATTTTTAATCAATTTCGGTAGTATTGCAACGTTAGATAACACGCAGCTTACAACCGCGAACAAATCTTTGTTTCTGTAAAAAAACGCGACATGGCAGGGAAATACTTGCGCCAGCGTGCTACGCTACCTTTGTTCTATTGTAACTGTTACGGCAAGAGATGAGCTGACCTTTTTTTATTGGAGATCAGCACCATTTCGGGCTACATCACACCATCTTTGCAGATCGTTGCCCGGAGAAGTGGTGATCTCCAAATAATGCCACGTGCCATCAATGGGAATATATTTGCGTGGCTGGTGTGTCGCAAAATTTGATCAACTGCTTTCCTGTGCCAGCAGACAAAAAAATTTGGCACCACTAATGTACAGTCTTGCCAGCTTAAATTTTTTTCGATAAAGTTTGACCCGTGTAAAATTCAGGTATATAAACGTGGCTCGCAGCACCAAATGAGTTTGACACCCCTGCACTATATGAAGCACTTACTGCAGTTTATTGTTTGCGCAATAGACCCAAGAGTCCTCCATCTTTCCTCTTATCCCAGACTTTGTGGCAGATCTGGCACGAACTGTCTTCTCTCTCCTCCTGTTCTATCAGGCTACAATGGGTCCTCGGACACTCGTTTCTCCCGGGGAACGACGCGGCTGAAAGGTTTGCCAGACGCGGAGCGCTGCTTTCGCCTTCCGCAATCCCTTGTAGTCTCTCTCCTCTCATCTCTCGTATCCACTCTCGTCTTTTCTCGGACTGGAGGCGTACTGTCTCTTCGAAGTATTTTGACACATAGGTTCCCTCAATTTCCACTGAGGAACTTCCCTCGTCGTGCTCGCTGTGTCCTCTCTCGTCTTCGTTGCAATGGACACAGCCTTCTTTTAGGTTCCTATCTCTCTAGGGTTGGCAGAATCGAGAATCCTTCCTGCAGCGCCTGCGGACACCCCTCCCAGGACACATCTCATCTCATTCTGCACTGTCCAGCTACGGAATCTTTGCGCCGCTCACTCTTTGGCGACTCTCTGTCTCTTTACGACCTCTGGTCCAGACCCTGGGGAGTTGCCCGGCTTCTGGGGCTCCATGGCCTTCCGCCATGCCCCCATCCCTCGGAAGGGGTCGGGTAAACAGCAACAACAACAACCAACTTAAACAAATTAGTAAAGCTTGAAATGTTCGGTTGCAGCAAATGTATAACGTGGTGTAGTTCTGTTGCCGCATCGGACCAAAGCTCTCTGACACCAATTAGTATATGCTAGGCCTACTTAGACATAACACGTCAAAGGATAGCACAAGAGTTTAAAAAGCAAGAAAGAAAAATAGTCATAACTAATATTAACGTAATTGATGAGTGGAGGTCCAAGAACTTAAATCAAGTGAATAGAATTGCCTATTTTCTTTAAATTTTTGTATTGATTTTCTTACTTTGTCAAGCAAACTCGCAATCGGTTATTTCGAAGGGCTTTGGATTTTCTTTTCATAGTCGAGTTAAACCCTTTAAGAAATCATTTTTCATTTACAATGATCTTGTTCTTTCATTCTTTGACATGTACTACTTTGGATTTTTTCTCTCAAGTCTACATTCATTTGTAGCGACAGACGTAGCAACACAATGAACAATAGGTGGTTGCCATAGCAAGAAAAGCAAACAAGTAATTGTTTCTTTACCATCCTTTCTTCATGGATTACAATAGATCGCCGAAGTGCTCTTTGCGATTTGATGTTGTCGTTTCTACGATGGTTGCTACGCAAATCTTTTCCTTTGTTGACTTGGACTCTGTCCAAAGACTACCTTTGTTCTCCAACTAAGCTTTGTAATTGGCTAATTTTAATTCTTTCTCTCTTTCCTATGTTGCCATCAAGTATTCGTATTTTTTCTAACAACAAAATTGAAAATAAATTATCACTCTCGTTTGCATCACTTATAAAACCTGTATTGTTGTTGCTACGTGAAATTTGTTGATGGCAAAATAGCGATTGTTGTTGTTTTAAATTTTACTAGTCGGCGTTGCTCTGTAGGGCTACCAGTCAGTTATGTCGGGCTGGTAACACCGGTTCTTCCGGCTTTGCCGGCTTCAACCAAATTATGTTTTTAAGACCGTGAGCAATAAATTGGTACTACAGGGGCACCACTCCCGTGTCTTTAATCCCAGTCATAGTACGATTGCTTTCAATTTAAGAGGTCTTAAAATTTTCACAAAGTCTGTCCGTTCCTTCATTTAAGTGTAGGAGAAAAACACATATTTGGAAATGAGCGCTGTGACGGCTTTTGCTTTACGATAACACAAATCAGTTATTTGGTGGTGTGCATATTTTATAACTTAGTAAAACCCCCCTCGTGAAAACAACAAACAGTAAAGAAACAAAGAAATCATTAGCCTAGATGACGACCTTAGTGCTGATCTTCCTGCTCCTTTTTATGTGGCATGCTTCCGAGGGAATTGTTAGTGTTAAATATTAGGACCACCACTTACTACTTTTTAGTAATTGTATGCCTATTTGTGCGATCTAAGCCCTCTGCGTGGACGCATATTACTTGGTACTGGCATAAACGCAGCCATGCAAAGAGCAACCTAACCCAAAATGACTCAAAGTTAAGTTGTAACAATAGCAGGGCCCCCATTAATAATGTCGACGTTAAGAATATCAAATCAGCTGGCTGGGCCGGCTTCGCACCATCGCAAAGAAAATTGCTTAAACGTTTAGACGATATATTGCTAGAGAATGATATGTTGTTGCAAAAGATAAAAGGGCATTTTTAGCCCTCTTTGTTTTGTTGGGGGATCACCAAAGTTTTGCTTGGAGTAGGCTACGTTTTAAAATTTTTAGAGACTCCATTTTTAGAGAAACCTTTTTGAAACTTTTTGATAGATAATGCCAACCAACCATGCTTTTGAAAAAGAATAGGAAGGTTGCATATGACGTCACACATTTGGCGCCAAAAAAAAGTATCTAACCAAAAGCTGTGATTTATGCTAGAAAGGTCTAGGGCAAACACCAACTTTTGGGGTTATTTTGAAAACTAATGAGAAATTAATTAAAAATTGGAATGAACTATTGGTAGTTGGATCCTCGAAATCAAATAAATTTAATCAAAAGCAATTTGGTAGAGATTAGGCCATTCTGTTGGCTGGTCTAAACTTGGTACTGTGTGCCAATTTAAAAAATTGTCTCTGAGAGAAGTACATCTAAATACCATTTGCTTCTCAGTTAAAAATAACAATCCAACTAGATACTCGTCGGTACATTAGCAAAAACAACCATTATCTGTTCATTGCTACCGGTACAGTAAGCTTGCTGGTTGAGTCCTTGGGCAAGGCTTTAAACGGCATGCCTCCATCTTTGTGTAGCAAACAGGTGGTGGAGCCAAGCAGTCTACCCGTCGTGGTGGCCCAGTCTGACGAAAGACATACAAACAGAGCATGAGCTTATACGCAGGAATAAATAAATCGGTACTGTAAGTTCTTAAATTACCCTTGGCTAAGCAGCATAGTTTCCTAAGACTTTCCTATAGACAAAATATTTTACAGCACTTAGTTTTTCTAGAAATTGCAATCTTGTGAAGCCCAGCCTCCAAAATTTTGAGTGTTTTTGACCGGCCGGCTAGATTTCAAAATTTCTAGAGTCTTTATTTTGTGATGAATCTTTTTGAAAATTTAGTTAAGTAATGGCGAAGAAGTATGCTTTCGATGGAATATAGTCAAAATGTACCAAAGAACTAAATTTTTTAAAAATTGCTAGTTACTTAGGTCTGTAGAAAAATTTTTGAGCTAAAAATAATAAAATTATATCATGCAGGTTGCATGCTTAGAAGGCTTAAAATACTTAAAAAAGGAATCTGTTATTGCATTGTCAATTAATCTTAAATCGTTGAAAAGTATTTTCTTTATCTAAAGCATCATACTATTTGCTCAAAAAGCGTTTAATCGCGTTTCTACGATCGTGGCTTTTGAGTAGATTAAGAAAACAAATTTTAGAATCAATCGTTAATAATGACGTTATGTGACATCCTAAAGAAGTGAAATTTGTTGAATTTGGTAAGTCAGGTACTGGTTTTTGTCTAAACTAAAAACCACTTTCTTCGGTTAAAAAATGCAATTAAAACATATTTTTGATTTTGACGTCACAAACCCCTTGTTGACATTCAGCCCCAGGGATGATCAATCATGCCAATTGTGATGCTCGTACATCAAGCAGTGAAGTTGAAACACACCGACAGACACACACGCCCACAGACAGAATTGCGCTTTATAGATAAATTTCACATACAATCACATTGTTTGTTGAATGCCTCAAACTTTTTCAAAAGATTTTTTCGCAATAGTAAATAACCAATAACCAAACACGAAATATCAGTTAGAATAACGCAAAAAATGGACAAATAAAATTGAATTGCTTGTTGGTGGATGAATAAACTATAGCTATTTTCGTGTGAGCAATGGGATATGTTATGCTGTTCTCTTTGCAATGCTTCAGTAATGAATTTATTTCACAACTGCATCAATTGTCGCAATTGCACTGAACAACATTGCTGGGGTGCTTATCTAGCGTTTATTGGGGAAAAGTGGCGTACCTATGAGATTTCATTAATTTTTACTTTCCTAAGTCAACATATCCTAACATGGTTATCTGATCACTATTATTTATTCACATAACAAAACCAGATTATACGTATATATTATCACATTATAGCCTACCCAGTCACCCTTAATCGCGCACACAGAACATTCAAAAGAGGCGAGCAACATGCTATGCGGTGGCCTTTGTTATTACGGGTTCTAGGAAAACTCAGGAAATTTCGCCGCAGTCAAATTTTGCACCCCCAGTATCTACCCCCCACCCTGTACACTCCCTTCCACTGTGCACTGCTCCGTACATTTACAGTCATACCTCACCTTTACGAACTAATTCGTTCTTTAATGTAGCTCGTAAAACGAGAGTTCGTAAACTGAGGTTCTTTTATACACAGAAAGTAATGCATAAATTGGGGTTACGTTCTTATGAAAAAAAAATCATTATAAACTTAAAAAAGGAACAGTAAAATGCATGTATTACTTAATCCAAGCTTTTAATAAATGAAAAGAACACTTTTTTATTCTAAAGGAATGAAAACGAACACTTTTCAATGACATGATGAAGGGTAAAGTAACCAATAATAAAAATAAGTTAACAACTACTGTACATATGCACAAGAGCTTCTGTCTTGGAAGGAATGCAAGAACTTACTGCAGAGCTAGCCAATGAGCACTGAGCAGTATCCCTTTCAAGCGCCGAGTTACAATAAAATCGTTTGTAATCGTTACACTACGGTTTGGGTTGCTGCTATTTGCGCTCAAAAACGTTGCAGAACGTTTCAAGACAAAGTTAATGCGTTTCTGTTTTCAATTGCGTACGTATTCTGTTGTTAACATTCAAAAAGATTGAATAGAACCAACCACACTTTCTTCAGATAGAGCTTGCTGACAGTGAGGCAAGACCGCAGAAAATATTGCACAACGATTGTAATTAATATAATACTTCAGTTGTTTGATAAATTACAAAATTTGTTGGTTCTTTGTTGAAGCTGTTACTTCTAAAAATCTATTTCGTAATTCCGAGGTTTCGTAAAGCGGGAGTTCGCAAAATGAGGTATGACTGTACATACCGGGCCTTCTCCTTCGGTGTACACTGCCTTTCGCCTATTAGGCGAAATTTCCTGAGGCGAGTTTTCCTACGGCAAACTTGTTACGGCGAATTTTCCGGACACGGTTATTACGTAATAGTTAAAGTGTTGGATTCGTAACCATGATAAAATAACCGACTTAAACTGAGAGCGAGATTGTCACGAGAAACAGGAACCTCTAAGTTTGTTGCAACTTTTACATTAAGCAGTAGTAGCGTGTGGCATTGCCGTATTTCTATTTGAATCAAAAAAGTAATAAGTAACTTGTATGCTTTCTTCCTCCGGCCGCTACCAGGCATTATAGCTGGTACAGATCGACGTCTGTTATTGACGACGCCTTCTTTATGCTTGTGTTTTATGATTGATCAAGACTGATCGTCATTCAGTGACACACATCGCTTCTGAATTTCACTTTTAACGCGGTATTTACTGTAATGCAATGCTTTTCAATTTCCTCCTTTTTTTGTGCCAACGTTTATGTCAATGTCAGATCAAGTGTAAAATGCAACTAAAAATGAAACCAACTTTATGGCTAACTGTATTATTGGCTTTTTTCACAGGTAAATGGTTACTCGAACGAATACTGGGGATGGGGTGCAGAAGATGATGACATGTACGTAAGAATATTGCACAGTTGCTTAGGGCTGGAAAGAGCAAATTATGAAGTTGCAAAGTAAGTAGAATTTAATGCTTTCCGTCGATACTAAATATATTCAAAAAGCTTACAGTGCACAGCAGCATAGTCGTGTTAAGCATAATCTTCAGCTAAACGTGAGTTTGGTCTTCCTTAAGTATCAGTAAACGTGCACATCTGTCACTATCATTAGATTCATAATTAGATCAAATTTTTTCAAGAAGCATGACTAAATCCTCTAAATATTTTTTCACATCGTAATCGACTTAAAATTATCCTTCCAAAGCTTTTAGTTTCCATGTAGACTGTTGTGTGCGTCTAATCAATTTCATTGACTTGTTTTGTAAACGAGCTTGATGTATGGCTTCGAGTCATTGTCATGCGCAAGTTAATAAAGCAGAACACCTTTTTGTAAGACCGTCACGCCATTATGAAGTCATGTTCACTCTTTGAACCTGTACTGCACTTTGTAGCCGTCGTTGTGGTTTTGCTGATGGCAGAGTGACTGGCAGAATCGCAATTAAACTGTGCTAGGCACGATGTATTCCGAATGCATGCAAAGTAAACAATATCACACCAAACGTTTTCAAAGTTGCTTAATGCTATGTAGTCGTTTCTCATTACGCTAAAGTTGTTTGCCAAAATATTGCATAGGATTAATTGCAATAGCGAATGCATGCTTTTCATTTATCACTATACACGCGCGCGAGCGCGCGCGCACACACACACACGCATGCATGCACACACACACACACACACACACAAAAGCACACGCACCCACACGCATACATAATCTTGCAATTTCAGATAAACCATCAACGGCGCTAAACTTTGAATAGTTACCAGACTTGCTTCAAGTTTTACGGCTTTCTACGTTTTTTTTGACTGATAAGCTATTACTCGTGATAAACTTGCTACTTCTGGGAATTGGTCGGAGAGGAAATCGTGGCATAGACTGCAACAACGCAGCAACTGTGAGGTTTGAACTCGTCATCGTCCACTAGTGGTCGCCGTAACAAGGCCGCTTCAGCCCACTTTACTGACCCCGTGATTACGTGGGACCATTGTTGCTTTTTGTCAAAACTATTATGCATGGTTTGCATAAAAGATCAGTTTCGTGAAAAAAAATAGAAAGCCAAAAAACTGCTATGTCGTAAAATAAATTAAAAGCAGTTACTTTGTTTAAGCATTAGCGTCAAGTTTATTGTTTAAGTACCGGTAGGTGTTATTGAAAGCATTTTATTAGGTTTTGTTTTGTCGAAACTCGCGCTCGCACAGAGAAACATTGAGCGCTTGTTTCCTGTTGATATGATAACCTGTAAGGAATGCTGTTTGCTTTCCAACGTTATGCTGTAGTTAATTTGCTTTTAGTTTAACCAACTTTGAATCACGGAAATTTTGTTGCCCCTTTATTTCAAGAAAAAAGTTAATGATTTACCTATAGCCAGATAAATGTGAATGGTGGAACTAGCTAATAACGCTTTCTATGTATGCTACACACATGAGTTTAAACATATCTTTATGCAATGAAAAATCGCATATGTCTTAAATCTCTCTGTCAAATAAAAGTTTCTATTAAAAGAACATTATTGCAGTTTTTCTTGAAACAACTTAGATTTACAGATGCAGTTAGCGGGAGGAGGGCAAAAGGCCCAAAAATTTCTCGAACTCGATCAAGATAAGAAGGTTTTTTACGTATTGCCATAATAACGTGGATAACGTCCAAGTAAGAAAAAGTCATCAACCAAATTGAGGGACGGCAAATGCAAAACGTCAATCTCCAATAAATACGGTGAACATTAAAATGGAGGGCCAGTAAACCCGAAAAATATATTTTTGACCTCTCCCAAAATTTGCTTCTGGCAACAGTAATGCTTACGTTCAGATCATGCTTTTTTAAAAAACATTTGTACTGCTATAAGAAGTTTTCTGCGATTTTGTGTACTATTTTTCCTTTTTCAACAGTATTTTTCATATGTTTTAGATATCGAATGGTATTCCATCCATCTGACAAAAACAACCGAGTAAATCCTTATCGTTATACCTTGCTTGTGGGGGCTGCTGAAAGGCAGAAGAAAGATGGTCTTTCCAATCTTAATTACAGGGTTCTTCGAAAAAATCGCGCGCCGCTGTACACTAACATCACGGTTGAAGTTGGAAGACCCCCTTTGAAGCCAAATCTTTCACCGTTTGGAACTGGAATCGATATTGTGATAAGCTTATCTATATTATTTGTTATGTTGACTTTAACATGCTGTACATGCTTTAAATCAAGGTTAATTCATGTCCTTTTATGCCCACGTCGTATTCCTTAAATGGTTAAGTTTTACAAGGCGCAATACACCATGTAGATTACTGTACATGCGTAAACATGTTTAGGTGATCTAGCCCAGTTGATATGACTTGCAAAACTACAGCCACCCTTCATTTTGCAACGAATCATCATGTAGTGGAGGTTTGCGCCAATTAGGCATTGTTGTACAGTAAAAACTGAAAATCTATTTCCTAGGTATTTATTACAGTATTTTAGCCAACTTGTGCTGATTGCATAATAGTTCAATTAGTTTTCTGAAAACATGAAAGCACAGCTGTTGGCACGACCTCTTTTCCGATAACAGAATTATATTTTGTATTTAACTATGCATGCTGTCTCCAACTTTGATTTTACTCTTGCATATGTTGTTTTCGGAGGCTTTCTCTTCATTTTGCAAATTAATGTGATTGCCACTGCGTGAATCGACGATTTGCAGTTCCTGTATTGTTTTACAAAAAGTTCTACCTGTAGTTACACTATTGCTAGTCAAAGTCGTTTTGAGCTAGTTAAAAAATTACAGAATTTGTTAATTTTACGAAGTACAGAAATTTTTATAAATAACAGAAAATTTTATTGAGGAGATCAATTGTTTCCTCACGTTATATAATTTTTTTTATCATATATTTTTAGAGGAATTATATTCCATCAACACAAGTTATTCGTAATCAAAAGCAGTTTATGAACTGATAGTATAAATAAGTATTAAGTAAAATAATCGTATTTGCGATTTTGTATTTTTGCTGTCTGTTAATGACGAAAATTCAGCCAGATAGCATGCTGCTTTGCTCATGAGATTTGCTTCGGCTGCACTTACACAATGCAACGTATTTTAGATAATCTATATACGTGCTGGTAGTAGTGACCTTGCGTCTTTCATTTAGTTCCTATCAATCTCTAGTACGTAATACTACTTTCACTAATTGATTTAGCACAGTTTTCAATAAGTAGACAACTGTTCGACAATGCCTGCCTTTTGACAAGCTTTTAAAAGTTAGCTCACTTATTCAGTAGTTGATAGTATTGGTTAAACATTTTGTAAACTGGATTTGGTCGTGTAGGATATGGTTGATTTTATGCTTGCACTAAGATATTACTTTTATAGATTCCCTGGTTGAAATTTGCGGCTTTTTTAAAGTAGCCACGGATTTTTGAGTGGTAAAATTTTTTGTTAAACTAAAACATAGTACGAATCTGTATTAAGGTGTGGTGTGTTGACCTTGACGTTATGAAGATGCTTCTTTCTTTATTTGCTTTTGTCCACAAAACAAAAAATGGCTTTTCAAGGCTTTCTGATGCTGAGTCAATATCACACCTTTGTTTCATTTGATATAAAATTGAAATCTTTTATTATAAAGACTATCACAAATTTATTTCCTGAGGCTAAAACCGTAGTATATGGGATAGGATTGTTCAACTGATCAAGGATGATCAAAATACTTACAAGCGTTCTATTTGCTTATATTAAAAGAATTAGATTCCCTAGTTTCATATCAGTTGCTAGAAAACCTGCTCGAAACGTTGCTAGAAAAGTTTTACGTTTCAACCCCAGGCCTTCATCTATCCCGCCACGCAAGCTGCAAGATTTCTGTATATTGGTAAATTTGATTGTCCGTATACATTTCAATTGCTAGTGTAAATAGTGTAGGAAGACGCGTAATTGTTATTTGCAAAAAAATATCGTAAAGAGCAATTTTTTCAATGTGCGCAAGTTTTTTCTTTACTTCTATTGTTTTGGTGTTCGTGAGTTTGATACATGTTTTTATGCACCAACTTAATTATCTTCTCCACCAATGCATGAGAGAAAAAATGGAAACTTCTGAAGTAATTTGTTTAAAAGTTACCCACCAAAAAATCAATTTAGGCAAATGGCTGTAGAAAAATTTCATTTTAGTCTCTTTGTCTTGCAATTGGATTATATTTGTCATGGAAAAAAAACGACGTATGTGTGAATTTAAAAGAAAACGATTGATGGTAAACGAATGAATTATGATCGCGCAGCCAGTATCATCCCTGATTTGTATTTTAGACGAAAGAAACTTGGTAACCATTTTCTCATTTTAAACTCTTAGTAAAACTTCCAATGGAGAAAAGTTGTGATTTGATTAATTGCTTTTACTTATTTTTTACGATTACTAGTCAATTTGTCTCTTGCAGTAGCGTCACTGAAGCGGCACCCTGAGTGATTCTCCAGCAAATTGTCTTCAAAATCTATGTCACCATCTTGTTTTTGTAGTTGCTGAAAGGCAACTGGGAATACTTTTCGTGTCCGCCCCGAGGTGCCACGGTCTCTAGTGAGACTGCTGCTCGTTTGACAACTTCGTCACTTTTTATTAATTCCCTTTCATTAGTGTTTGTGATGTTTCATTGTTGACTTCTCTCTGTTTTATTTGATTAAGTGTCATCTCTTATTAACCGCGTATATCTTAACTTCTGTAACACTGTGACTAACAAATGCTCGTATGATAATGTGGATCAGTTGCGTACATCTTGAGGTGCTCTATTGTAGTGGTGAATGAATCATATCTTGCGTAGAATAAGAGGATTAGCAGCCAGACTTTAATACTATATTAGTCAAATAAGCCATTACTTGTCTTGCCATTAGTAAGTGTAAAAAACAACAATCTTTCAATATTGGGTCAGTAGTGCGGAATTCTCCGACAGTTGAAGCTAAGGTCGTGGAAGCGTAATGATAGCCCTTCTCTCTGGCTAGAATGTAACCACTTTAAACATCTTGGGGTAACAGCACTTCACAGCAGTTGTCCATCTTAATCACGACCTTTGAAATTGGACGTTATCCCGCAGTGGGTAATCCGGAAGAGGGTGCTTGCGCACCCAAAATCAAGATAAGGTGAATGTTGTGTAGGCCTTTAGTTCTTTCTACCCGAGATTAGCAACTCTTCACCTAAAGTCCTACAAAATGCATCTGCTAAACTTAATTTTAGTCTCTGATTAAGAGCGTGATGACCATGAATCAGTTAGCGAGCTGAACAGCTCTTGGCCCTTTTGATGCGTATAAGCTCATGCTCGGTTTGCATGTTTTCGTCAGACTGGGCCACCAGGACGAGTAAATTGCTTGGCCCCGCCACCTGTCTGCCACATAAAGATGGAGGCGTCCCGTTAAGAGCCTTGCCGAAGGACACAACAAGCAAGCTTGTTCTCCACACCATACTTATGTGCTGAGCGCCAAACAGGGAAAGGGAAATACCATTTTTTAAAGTCTTTTGGTGCGGCTGGACTTGGGAAATGAATCCCTGGTCTACCGACTGCGAAGCGGACGCTCTAATCATTACGACATCTCGCCGGTACTTGGCCCTGAGAAATGGGCAAGATAATTGCTTGCTCTTGTAAGCATACTAACTTTTGTCGGCAAGCTCAAATTTTCGTCAAACAGATTTGCTTTTCTGTTCTATAATAGATAGTCAGCCGAGCGCAAAACATTGCTCACTCAAGCGATACTAGTGTTATTACAGTTGTGCTGTAGCAAACCTCGCAAAATTGATAAAAACTTTTTGTATCGACTCAAAACAACTTCTGCAACCCATTAAAACCCTATCGAGCTGACTAAGGAGCAACCGAATTATTTTAGGGGCTGACAATTTAGTTGCAAACATCTCTCAAATTGGAAAAGGCTCAGATTAATAACCTCTTTTCGTATTCTTACAGGGCGTTTCCAAAGCTGGGAAAAACGTTTACTGACAGCAGTTTTCGATTTTTTGCGTGTTTTAGACTGACTCGTGGGAGTTGATCCGTATGTCATGAAATCTAATGACATCACAGTGGAGGAGGAGAAAGCTGTTACATTCTTTAAATTTACATTAAGTAATTTATGTACGTAGCTCAGCTAGTAAAATGAAAAACAATGCAGCCCATTTTCTTTGTAGAATTAGCCATTTATGAAGCGTTGACCTTTATCAGAGTATTGCATGTGAAAAACAATTACAGTTAATTAAAAACTTTTGCTACTTTAACCTTGGGTTTAGCTTGCTTCTAAGCAGAGGCGGATCCAGAGCATAATGTTTTAGGAGGAAATAATTTCAGTCGTATTTCATGATAGTAGTTTTTATGTTTTCACTACCAAACACTAAAATTTGCTCATTAATTTATAGAATAGCCTTTTTGGTAAATCACATTATTATTTGCTCTTTATACAATAGTAGTTAAAAATAAGATAAGCTTATTCGACCTAACAGCGAAGAAGCGACAAAACTTACTTTAAAATGTGCGCGCACAAGCTGTCTTGGCATCGAACTAAAAACAAATATCAATAATAACAAAAATAGAAATAAACTTGAAAAAAACTAGCCTTTCAATATAAAACTTGTCACTTTTTCGGCATAAAAACCGAAGCTTCTTCCGATCTGCGTTGCTTCATATTGCTGACAAACGTTCAATGCACGAGCAACTTACTGTCGGAGTATGCTATGAAAAGTGAATTTCAGCAAGGAACATGGAATTCTTCAAGTAGGAAATAAAATTGAAATTTTTTTTATGGGATGCAAAGAATCTTTCAATACTTTCATACATTTTCCACGTTAGCTTATCATTGTATTGTTGGTTTTAATGCTGAATTCAATCGAGCAAACTATCTGTAGACCGCACAGGATAAATTGTCTTTACAAAACAAACTTATGTCTATGCCCAAAGACTTTTGGAGGGGCTCCTTTGCACACCCCACTGAGGTCCTCCTCAGGAAAACGTTAAATATTATTTTGGCCATGCCACTATCTTTAAATTAAATGAAAAGTCGCTTCATATGCTTGTTTTTAACGTATACCAATTGTTTTGCCATTGTCTCCTTTTTTTGTCCAATGTTATCACATTTTATTTTCTTTTGATGCCTATTTGGGCAAAAGTAAAATAAATGATTAACTGCTTGATTCAGTTATTATGCTTGTAACGGCAACAAACAAACAACCTGTTTTATAGTGATAGAAGTACGGGGTGCCCCACACAAAACCACTAAATTTTGCTTTGATAACAATTTATAAGGCCTATAAACACGTATGACGTGCAGTAACAAAGACAGAGAGTGTTCAAGGTAATGTTCTTAGGAGGTAGTGTTCTTAGAGATTAGTGTTCAAAATGTTTTCCATCAATTGCAGAACAACAACATAGGCGATTCAACCAACCAAAATGTAAAACCGATTTTATAATAAAAAAATTTGCTCAAAAATGATCACCAGCATCATACGGTACCATACAGCAATCTATTACATCATGTCAATAACCCGCGACCGGTTTCGACCTTATTGGGTCTCATCAGGCGGGTGTAAAAAACACTCAATAATAAACATGCTAAAAAAACAAATTTGCCATTGGGTGTAAAAAAATGCAATACAAAACAATATGATACAGCAATACCTATATCATGGGGGTCACATTCAAGGACACACACACATGACATGGACAACAAGTCACATCGGTAAGCCCTAATAGGGGTGCAGGATCATTGTCAAGACTTATCATTAATGCATGAGTTGCTAGTTGCTAGCCAGCAATTTTCAAGGCAATCTCCTATCAAGAGGGATCTGTCTCCTGTATTGCTGTATCATATTGTTTTGTATTCCTTTTTTTTACATCCAATGGCAAATTTGTTTTTTTAGCATGTTTATTATTGAGTGTTTTTTACACCCGCCTGATGAGACCCAATAAGGTCGAAACCGGTCGCGGGTTATTGACATGATGTAATAGATTGCTTTATGGTACCGTATGGTGCTGGTGATCATTTTTGAGCAAATTTTTTTATTATATGTTGATGCTGGAGGCAGATCCTTCTTGATAGGAGATTGCCTTGAAAATTGCTGGCTAGCAACTAGCAACTTATGTATAAAACCGATTTTAGTTGTTTTACGTGGGGCACCTGTAGTTTAAATGTCTAAGGCCATCCCTAACCAAGTCATCGACCAATTTGCAGAAGGCAGTTATCGCCAAAATTTGAAATAAAGTGGGTTGATTTTTATGATCACTGTTTGGAGCTTTGTTTTTGTTTTGCATTACTATTACATTTTTTCACTGTTTCAAACTGCTGTTGCAAAACTTGTTTCACATTTCATTTTCAGATATGACGTTGCAGGTTGGTGGTCATTATACTTTACCCAACTTTGCCTGAGTGATACTAGTTTAATAAGTTATATGAGGTACAAGATAACGCTTCGGATAGAAGCGTTATTCCTCATTATCATTTTTATGACACATTTAATTTACCAAATGTTGTAATGAAAGTTTGGAGCGCTTTGCTTAGCGCGGCAAGTCGCATTCATTGGCAGAAAGAAACAATTACTCTTTGTTTCCATATAATTGTCTAAGATACATGCTTGCAACTTACAAGTAACAATATTTCTGTGTTTTAAGAAGTTGTAATTTTGTAGGTAATAATTAATTAACGATAGGTTGTTTACATTATGGGAAAATTAGATACTCGTACAGTAAAAGGAAAAGGAATTAAAACCAGATCAACAATTACATTTTCGTTGAGTAACTGTTGCAGCAGATTTTACAAAAATAATATGTAAACAGCATGCAATACAATAGGCTTCTGCTTAATAATTATTTGCATTTAATTTCGAACAGTATTTGTCATATTACGAAATTCCCTATCTAAACAAATTACACAGTATACCTGTTGAATGTGGATAGATATCTTAACATTTTTTAACTTTTTAAACATGCTTGAACGTGTTTGCTGATTACATACATGTACATCGATTCTTTAACTAAACAGTGGCTATTATTTTTTCGAAAGTAAGATAAATAGAAAAATTGCTTTAAAACAATCACCAAAATCATACTATGCCACACAACACTCTATTACTACATGTCAACAACCCGCGACTTCTTTCGATCTTATTGGTTCTCATCAGGCGGGTGTAAAAGACACACAATAACAAAAATGCTAAGCCTAAATCACAACAAACTTGCATTTGTGTGCAAGATAATGCTGCAATACACTGCAGCATAATACAGCAATACATATTATACCAAGGGGATCTCGAGGACACAGACTTTACAATTTGAAAATTTATCGAATGGACAAAAATATACAACTTATTTGAAAGGCTGACTATATAGGTTGGAAAATGCATGCGCACCGGAATATTTGCTGACTATCAATTTTAAGAAGTAGATTTAAGTAAAATTAGGTTTGTGGGAGATTTCGGTATTTGTTTGTTGCTGCTAGATACAACAAAATCGTACATTCGTTGTAGGGAGGTTGTAGGGAGAGAGATGTACGCTAATATCCCATATGTTTTTAAAAGGAATGCGTACAAATTTACAAACTAGAAGACATTTTAATTTATGAAGTAATCTTAAAAGTAGACAATAACGTATCTTTGAATAGGTAAATGGTTCGGTAACTGCACTATCCATCCACAATAGATTCACCCTGAATAGATGTTAAAAGTAAGGTTTTTGATCTAAACTACAGCGAACTTTTGAACACAGATTTTTTAAGCATACGAAAGCACAACGAGGAAAGGCTGGTGGGGGATGCATCCCCCACTTCCCACACCATGGATCGGCCACTCTTCCTTTTTACAAAATGTGTTTTGTGCTGTAATTAAATGCTAAAATTTTTTCCGATAATTTTCAGTTTGCTCACAAGAAAGTGTTGCTGCTGGTGACAAATACCACTCAGATCCCTTTGCAGATACTTCCTGTAATCACATTCTTTACCAAATTACAACCCTTAGTCAACCTTGAACCGATAAGTATTTTATTACTTGCGCTCGATTTGTTAACTTTTGGTGCCATCGATTCGTAGTTTTGAGGTGTCAAAAATATACTGGATTTGAACTTATGACTAGGCCTATGGACAGATAAACGAAGCTTGCAGCTAATCATTAATTTAGTGAAGTCAAAATAAGGGTTTTTACAAAAGTATTAAAATTTTTGGCATAATGCAAACATGGAAAAAGTGCAAAATAAGTGAGATTAAAATAGAACAGAAAATTTGGCAAGAAATGGAATATGGAAGCTTTTTATTCCATTTTATAGAATGCTCTGTCCATTGTGGTGGTTTGTTAGAAGGCAAAAAGTAGAGCGGTCCAATGAAAATGAAGTGGTCGGTGGATATCAAATGTTCGAAGCACAGCTTGAACTTTTTTTCACACTGGCCTACATGGTATTTCGGTTGCCTTTGTCTTGAAGGCTATTATCCAAAATCTAGATTTTATGATTATAAATCACACCAGCAACGCTGATAATATGTGCAAACCTACGTGGGAAAATCGTTCTATTGCATCGTGCGTATGTTGATTTATATCTGATTCCGGTTTGGTGAAGCGTTACATAAGCCAAAATGCAGAGCGGCAAATTGTGCACTTTTTAATCGTTCTGTGCTTTGATTACAAATCATGGTTTTATTACAAAGACGATTTAATTACAAATTAAACACATCAAGAAAATAAATTTTAAGTTTTGATGAAAAGTTTAATGCTTGATCAAGGGCGTCGCCAGCTTGCCGAGATCGCGGGAAGGGCCCAAGCTGAAATCGAGAGCATGGGGCGGGCCGTGTTTTGTGGTAAATTAAATATTTTTAAGATTTAATAAAGCAATTGTTTTAACTATTAGTATTGCTAGTTGTTTGTATTAAACAAGTGCAAAGTATCTCGTAACATTACGTTTTCTGCCTACGTACGTACCTCTTCACTTCATGCAAACATAAAAAGGAAAATATCACAAACTTTTGATATTTATACGCAACTATAAAAGTAACTTTGAACTGCGCCTGTCGTCAGTAATTGTCTTATTCAACAGATAACTTCGCTAAGGCCAGCAGGGTGGTATCACCTTGTTTCAAGCAGCACTTGAACTTTAATAGAAATTTTGCCGGCAGGATTTCCTTTACAGTACGGTACCTATTTAATCATTCAACTTTTTAATTACCCTGTGGTTTAAACAAAGTTAATAATTGATTTAAACAGGTTAAAGGTAAACCGACGCGATGGTGTAGTGATTAGAGCGTCCGGTTCATAGTCGGTAGACCTGAGGTTCAATCCCCTTGACGAGTCACAGCTTCTCTGCTTGGCGCTCGGCCTTTAGGGGAGGTTGTGGAGAACAAGCCGGCAAGTTCACTTGTTGTGTCCTTGGGCAAGGCACTTAACGGGACGCCTCCACCTTTATGTAGAAGACAGGTGGCCAGGCCTGGAGAGGGATGAGCTCCGCCAGGCGTCTCAGCCTAAGATTCGCTGCATGAAGAACACAACCAAAACAAATTGGTCATCTGCAGCGCCCCAACACCGGCGCGATGGTGTAGTGGTTGGAGCGTCCGCATCGTAGTCGGTAGACCTGGGGTTCATTCCCTAAGTCGAGTCATACCAAAAGACTTTAAAAAATGGTATTCACAGCTTCCCTGCTTGGCGCTCAGCATATAAAGGGATAGTGTGAAGAACAAGCCGGCAAGCTAGCTTGTTGTGTCCTTGGGCAAGCTTAACGGGATGTCTCCACCTTTATGTTGTAGACAGGTGGCCCTCCCGTACTTCACCGGATCACAATTGTGAAGGTGCTAACCCAGCAAGTCAAACGACTCTTGGGAACCCACCAGTGGCAGTCCGCCTTGTTGGTGGTGGGGCTACCAGTCACTCAAGACAGTTCGAAATGGGCTGCTATCTTTCCCCTAGCCTAATTTCAATTAGGTTGACGGCATGAACCTGAATTGCCGTTCATTCCGCACCTCCATCCCGAGGAAGAGGAGGGGTAACCACAACAACAACAACAACAACATGGGATGAGAAAGAAAGAAAAGTTTGAAAGGTCGCTGTCATCATTCATTTTCATATCAATCGAGACAGATCTGCTCGCTTCAACGAATCGCAACGACGCAACCCGTTGTCAAATGATGTAATTGAAACAAACGAGGTAGTGAACTGAATAAAAAGCTTTACACTGTTTACCGTAAACTGGTAAACCCCAAAGTGAAAAGAAGCAATGCTCAAACGTTTGAAATCGCTGCAAACTTACTCTGGTGTTAGAATGAAAGAATGAAAATATGGGAAGCCGCAGATAAACTGGGGTAGAGAAAACATATCTCGTCATTCCACCAAACCGAAGTTATAGCTTACGACTGACTCTTGCAGTATAGCATTACCTAAACGCCAAAGTTCCTGTTTAGAACTCTGATAATTCTAGATTCTTAAGAGGCCACAGGAAAATCACAGTTCTACTTTTGCATTTACCTTTTCGAGCACTGAAGCTTACAAATGTTGAATGCCATTTCTACTTTTGAATAAAAGTATCGGCAGGCTAGCACACTTCTTACCAGGCTGGAGAGTGGAGAAATGCCAAAAAATGTGCTTCCTGTTCTCAAAAAATATCGCTAAATAATAATCTGTTATTAATAACCAATAAAACAGAAGGGAACAAAAAAGGTTAAAACGTAAAAAAGCTGAATTTTTATACTCTTTTGAGCAAACTTTTACGCAGCACCACATTACAACCGAAATTTTTAGTGTAAAGCTCCAAAAACGTCGACAAAACGAATTTCTGCTTTCTTGTATGGGTCGTCGAGCGCTTGTAAGCTGTCAAAACTCGTGACAGTGTTGAACACTATGTTTTTCAAGCAGCTGTGCTGGATCAAAATGTTAGTGCAGCTGCATAAACTTGATAGAACTTTGGAAAAACGCAACAAGAGGGATACAAAAGCCGACAAATTTCCTCAACAATAGTTGATGTAGAAAATGCTGATGGATCAGTTTGTCGTAAAACGTGCAATTTTGCAACTTCGCATTTACTTTCTATTGAAGTGCTTACTTTGCATTCGATTAGGATTAGGTCAACAAACGGTTTTAGGGCTTCCGACGACAAAATTTTTTTTACCGGGTGACAAATACAGAGCAAGCCAGAAGTTAGGGGGCTATACCAAAGCTTAAGTATTTATTTATTCAGTTTACAAAATATATTGTATATGCTCACAAATAATGTAATGAATAATACCATGTCACAAAAATTTTTTCTTTTTTCTTGAAAATAATCCCCAGTTTCTGATTTACTGTGCTTGAAAACAGGCGAAAATAACTATCATTGTCTTGAAACTTTGGATTTGTAAAAATACATCATTTTTTGATTTTCACAATTTTGTTCATTATTTTAATATTTTTGTCACCCAGTTGGGTATTGTACAGCTTATAAACTCTTATTTTTAGAGTTGCAACTTAAGTTCTCATTTATTGTAGGCTACCATAATCTTGAAAAATTGTGCTATGACTGCTCGTGGTTGCAAATATTCAGCCGATTCTTTCTGCTGTGTGTGTGTGTGTGGTGATTTTTTTGCAGAGAGAGCCTAAATACATTGTTTGAACAACTGCATTCGTGCAGGAGAAGCTATCTTGCCTATTTCGGAAAGCCAGTTGATGGCTTTCCAAAATACGTTGGCTTACAAGATAAACGTTGGGCACCACATGTTATCTGTGACTCGAACTCTTGAAGATTGGTTAAGAGGAGAAAAAAGAGCTACCGGTATGCATTTTGCTATCCCCCGTATCTGGCGTGAGCCTTCAGATTACCATACAGATTGCTACTTCTGTATGGTGGATCAAATAAAACGAAGAAAGGGAAAGATTGCACCTCCCATCAAGTATCCTGACATTCCACTGCTTATTGGGCCATTTCCTCATAATACCAGTGACCTGTTTGCACCACAGCCTCTCTCAAGGAATCAATCTTGTCCAGAAGAGGCAAGTTCTAAAGATTCCGAAAAGGAAGGTGCGCAATCATCAGCATTTGTTATGCGTCGTCCACGCCGACTGGGGAATAAAAAATGTCCCAATTACCCTAATCAAGAAGATATTAATGACCTTATTCGAGAGATGGCACTGACAAAGTCCAATGCTGAGCTTTCAATATTCAGGTTAAAACAATGGGACTTACTTGACGATAGCGTCCGCAATACTTACCAGAGGAAGAGTCATCGTGGTTTTCCAACGTTTTTCTCTTTTAGCGATAGTTTGTGCTACTGCCATGATATAAAAGGGCTTTTCGAAGCTATAGGGATTCCCTGCAATTCTTCTGATAGGCGACTCTTCATTGACAGCTCATCAAGAAGTCTCAAAGCTGTCTTACTGCACAGCACAAACAAGTGCCCCTTCATTCCTTTGGCTCATTCAGTGCAGATAAAAGAGAATTACGAGAACGTCAAAATTCTGCCACGTGCTCTCAAGTACTGTATGTCCAATACAGTTAGAGGATCATTGACGATTTCAATATGGTGGTCTTTTTAATGGGGCTCCAAGGAGGGTTCAACAAGTTTCCTTATTATCTCTGCCTTTGGGATAGCAGAAACACATCCCTTCACTACAAGAAGAGAAATTGGCCTCCAGGTGCAACTACGATATTGGAACTCATTACGTGAAGCAAACGCCGTTGATGGAGCTGAAGAAAGTGCTATTGCCGCCTCTCCACATCAAACTGGGCCTGATCAAGCAGTTTGTGAAGAAGTTGAACCCAGAAGGTGATGCGTTCAAGCACATCTAAGAGTCGTTCTCGAAGTTGTCTGAGGCTAAGATCAAAGGTGAAGTTTTTTTGGGTTCTCAAGTGAAGCAACTTATGAAGTCCGACAGTTTTTCTGAGAAGCTATCTGCGGTTGAGAGGAGAGCTTGGAAAAGCTTTGTTTGTGTCGTTGAAGGTTTCCCCGGAAATCACAAAGCAGATAACTTCAGAGAAATTGTGAAGGAACTTGTGGATGAATATGAGAAGATAGGCTGCAGAATGTCGCTCAAAGCTCTATGTTCTGCACTCTCATATCGATGAGTCCAAGAATAATATGGGCGATTACTCGGAAGAACAAGGTAAAAGGTTTCACTATGATGTCAAATCGTTTGAGGAACGCTACAAAGGTCAGTACAATGAAAGTATGATGGGGAACTGCATTTGGAGCCTTGTGCGTGAAAGTAAACTGACGTACAATCGGCAGTCACGAAAAAAAACTTCTTTTTGATCAAATTGTAATGTATGATGATTAATCTCGTTAATTTCATTTTGCAACAATTTAAACATTCTCTCTTGGAATACTTTTTATCACATTTAGCATTGATAGAATTACCACATAAGCTATCACGTTTAGCATTTTCAGTACCTCCTCACTCGCCCAATCATCCCCTGTTTAATTATGTTTACAGACAAAGTGTGAAATACGCTAAAATCGTTGCTGTGATACATTCAAAACTGACAATAAGATCAAATGATAGTAAACTTAACAAAAATTATTTTGTTTTCAATGCAAGTATTGGGAAAAACTCCGTAAACTATACGCAAAATTACCGAAAAATCCAAAAAATTGATCTAATGAACTTGGAACCGAAGTCTGAACTTTGTGAATGCTCATTTTTATTTATTGATGACAGAGAAATATGGTTTTAACACATGGACAAATTTTGTGTTACGCGGTGTATTCAATGATACTTTTATTTATGAATACTCAAATTGTCCAACATTTATTTTGATGCACTTCAAAACTCTGTTCTCCATCGATGAACACACCTTGTGGCAAAGCTCGGGAGTAATTTAATGAAAAGCGTTGGTTATTCCTTCTTTGAATTCCTCCAATGAAGCTGGCTTGGCACTGTACACAGCTATCTAAATAACTCCCATGAGGAAGAATTCACTCGGATTAAGGTCGGGAGATCTTAGGAGCCATTCAAGTCCTGCCCGTCGGCCTATCCTACGATTACCAAAAGTGCCAGACAACCACTTACGAGCCACGTTTGCATAATGCGCTGGGGCGCCATCATGCTGAAACCATCTTTCCTGAATATCGGGCCAATCTAAAACAGCCGGTTAAACCTCAAAATTGTGGTGTATGACTCGCTTGCGGCATTGCCAGGAAAGAAAAATGCCTCAAATAACGCATCACAACAGGTAGCGGTTACACGTGATGTTAATACTCCAGGCCCAAACGGTTACTCCTGGAGCATTAGCATAACGTGTAATCACCCCTTAACTTCTGGCCCACTCTGCATGATAGAGGAAAACAACAAAATGTTTCGTTCGCTCGACTTTTGTTCTAATTCTCGCATTTTTTTATCAAGTACATCAATAAAAAAAAAAACCCGTCAGGAGATCCGATTGGTAGCGGCATTAGAAAAGCAGCTGCATGACCCACCGTAAAAGAAACAATGCAGTCGTTGAAGGTTAACGGCAAATTGTGTTGCCTCTTGTTATGATTTTTTGCAGATGCCTTATTTTTTTAATTCTAGATCATTTTCTACGGAAAAAAATTTCGGTAAGTATCACTTTATTTCCACGTGTGTCTTTTAGTTTGCTAATCGTGGTATTCACTAATGAAAAAGCATTTTATCATTTGATTCCTCATTTGTTGCGACGCTAGTGCGACTCTGCAACGTGAGATAATACGAAAGGAACTTTTTGCATTGTGAAAGCAATAAGCAAGAGCTTGTTGTTTTGCATAGCCCAACAAAAATAATTAGCAGTACTTTATCAAGCATAGGAAAGTTAACAGAACAAAAAACTAACGCAAAAGAACTCCGAAGCTTTTCGTCCCCACCAGGAAACTTCGTCAGGGCAATACTTAAATACAAATCGAAAATTTTGAAGATAAATATTAATTTCAAGGAAGTATACACTTATAACGACAGTTAGTATCGTTACAGCACTCACCTCCCGATGAAACACAGGCAAAAGCGACTTTGCTAATGTAAATTACCAAGTTTTATATCTAAGGATGGTTTGAGGCGTGTGATTAGCAGCGCTTCCATTAGCTCGGTTTTGATGTTAAAAAGGCGCTTTTTTAATCATGTAAAGTTTTGCTCTGCTGGCATTGTTACTCTGCAAGCCTTGCATTAATCACGATAGGATTTGATGGCGGAGTTAAAGGAATTTTGGTTATTAGGAAGATGGTTATCAGTTTTACAAATAGTTGTCTGATCGTCATCTTCTCTTTCTTAGAGAAGAGTAATCAGTTTTAGTTTATTTGTCTTCCCTTGTGCATCAAAACAATTATGATAAGGCCTAAAGGCAGCATAATATGGAAAGCATGTATCATTCAGCTAACTAAAGTGCTAGATTTTGTGAATTTAAAGACATAATGAACGACAAATTGCTGCTTTATGGCGAACATTTTTACGGGTACTGTATATTTATTTTCAGGAAAATTTAGTTACATTGTCTTGAATAAAGCTGTATATGAGAAAGTAGTAGGGATTAGCACTAAGCGAAGGCAATGCTGAAACAATCCAGACGTATTTTGCGACATTCGTGGTGAATATATGATGGCAAAGTACCGATTCAATGTGAGAAATTTTACCAAGAGAACTTATGAAGCTTACTTTGGCATGAAGTTAGGGAACCAAGACAAGTCTTGTGTGCAAACACTGTACAGAAACATTGTACAAACATTGTACAGACGGTGTGCAAACATTGTACAGAAACACTGCATTTTTGGACCCAAGGCAAACTCAGTTCGACGCGAATTGGGGTTTTTATGGTATGCGTTAGCCCAAAAATCACCCATGATGATCGTTATTTTTGCATGGTGGATATGTCCGAATGAAAACAACAAAAAAAGAAAGATTGGTATTATCCTGATATTGGGTCTGCTCAACGACCCTACCACATTTTGCTAAAGTTCCAGTTCCAGTTTTCACTTCCTTACCTGACCTTACTGCAGATGAAATGCTCCTGGAAGCGATGGATGATACTGATAGCAGCGACAGTAGTATTAGTAGCTCTTCCAGCATGGCTGCTGCAGCATCTTCGCTCATTGCAAAACCAAAATCCTTTAGTCAAGGTAAACTGAATGACCTAGTACGTAATCTCGGCCTATCCAAGGAACCGTCTGAGATTTTGGCATTTCGTCTTGGTAAACGCGGTATACTGGATTCGCAAACTAAAATTACATTCTACCGTGATAGGGATGATTTGTTGATTCGTTTTTTTCACTATGGAAGATGACTTTGTTTATTGCAACAACATCCAAGGCTTCTACAGAAATAGGTCTTCCGGAGTACAACCCAGATGAATATGGATTGTTTATAGACAATTCCAAGCGGAGTTTGAAATGTGTGTTACTTCATAATGGCAACAAGTTTGCATGTGTTCCAATCGGATATTCCGTGATTGTTAAAGAACACTATCTGAATGTGAAGATGGTTTTGCAGAAACTGCGCTACGGTGAGCACAACCGGGCCATATTTGTAGACTTTAAAATGGTCAAGTTTTTGTTAGGACAGAAAGGGGGAAACATTAAACATTCCTGTTTTCTCTGTTACTGGGACAGTCGCACTACTGATCAGCACTGGGCAATGAAGAATTGGGCAACACGAAATCTTGCAGTATGCGATAAAAATATCATAAATGAGCCACTGATTAATCGGTATCGCATTATCCTGCCTCCGCTTCACATAAAGTTGGGTCTGATGAAACAATTTGTGAAGGCTCTTGATAAAGATGGTGATTGTTTCAATTATATTGCCAAAACCTTTCCTAGTCTCAGCATGGAAAAACTTAAAGCAGACATTTTTGATGGACCTCAAATTTGCAAACTGATGCAAGATCAAACCATCACTGCTCGTATAACAGTGGCTGAGAGGGCTGCCTGGTGCTCACATGTCTCGATGATACGAGAGTTTCTTGGTAACACAAAGCTAGCAACTACCAGAACCTTGTGGATGTGATGCTCCAAAACTTTCAAGCTCTTGGTGCAAGGATGAGCATCAAACTTCACTTTCTATTTAGCCATCCATACTATTTCCAAAAGAATCTTGGTGATGTTAGCGAAGAACAAGGGGAAAGGTTTCATCAAGACATTAAAACGATGGAAGAAAGATACCAAGGTCGTTGGGACTCTCACATGATGCAGATTATTGCTGAACATTGATCCATGATTGTACTGAACAAAGCCATAGCCGGAAATGATATAAGCGAACTTTTCTTCAGATGAACAGTTGAAATGCAATGTGACATGCTAGTTAATGTTTCTTTAAGTCTATAAACATTCCCATGTAACTGTTTGTTACAGAGGCTGTGTTTTGCAAATGATGGACCGATACAATTCTTTGTAGTTTTTTTTATGAAGCTGAACATTGCGCGTTTACTATATAGCATGCTTTATTCATTTCGTAAACTAAGAGCTTTGCCTGTTTTTGCTCAGTATTATTCATGTCAGACTAATATGGATCAGTTACACTGAAAACACATACTATTCATTGACCAGCCCTATATAAATGTTCATTTAAAAGTATCCCTAATTGTTGTGTTGTCAATGCTTTATTTGTTTATAATTTTTATGTTTTATGTACAGTGGAGTCGAGCCTGCGTAGTGTAATCTTTTGTTTGTTACCTTTATTAATGTGTTATCGACCCACTCTGATGTGATTGACCAGCTTTAAGCCGCCTGTGGCTACCTTTGTTGCAATTTACGGTTCTGGTGTTGTTTTTCTGATTGTTAAAATTCAGTTTTATTTACTAATGTGCGAGATAGTGTATACCGTCTGTAAAGAAACTCTTTGTAAACCGAATAAATTGAATAAACTGAAAAAAGGGGCAATATCTCCATATGGAAGGGCGTATCGCGTCTTACCGAGTTTATGTTAAGCCAATGGAGAGCAGGCGCACTGAAAAGAATTGATACTAATTACGGTAAAAAAGTAAATAAAAAATTCAAAATAACTCAAAAACTAGAACCAATCTGCAAAAACTAACGTCATTTTCAAACTCAGCGCTCCAAATTTATCCCTAAACCGCTTTTACTTCACATGCCAAAAATTTTTTGTTGGCCTGTGTTATTTATCGTCGTACTGTTAAAGCTTAATGCCATCGCTTTTTGCTATTTTGATCTTTATATTTGTCTATATTTTGCATCCAAATTAAGAGTGAGGTTTGGCTATTTGTTTATAAATGTTTAATTATTCTAGAAAACCTGTCGGAGTATCGACGCCATTCCTACATGATCGATTGGATTTTTTCGCGTCCGAATTAAATTTGATTCCATCATCAAGAGGGCTTTTTGATACCGCGATTGAGTTTGCGCTGTGCGCCAAGACCTTCCCCCAAACCGTATGACTGGGATAGCAGCAGTTATAGGTACCAACAACTACTATCCTTTAAAAGCTTAGGAAGTGTGCTTTACAGCAATATGTGACTCTAATTAGTTAGGGCTAAGGATTAGTTTATAATGGCTGATTGCTAATCGGTTGCCATACATCGTGTTCTACTTTTAGTTGAACAATTATCCTACTTGACCAACTTACAATTGTTTGGCAATGCTAGTTCTTTGGTGCATTTTGACTACTTTTCCTCACAAGCAAGGTTCTTTGGCATTATCAGTCTACATTTTCAAAAAGATTCATCAAAAATGGAGTGTAAAAACGTCTATAAAATGTAGCCTACCGCTTAAAAACACTCAAAATTTTGGTGCCTGCCTGTCACAAAATTTCAAGTTCTAAAAAAACTAAGTCCTTTAGTTCATTTTGTCCATTCTTTTTTGACCGCATGGATCTTTGGCAATATCTATTAAAATATTAAAAAAGATTCATGAAAAAATAAAGACTCTAAAAACTTTGATGTGTAGCCAGTTTCAAGAAAAACACTTGGTGAGTCCCCAAGAAAAAAGGAGGCAGAATAATGATGGTCCTGTCTTGTCTTTTGCAACAAATATTGCTGTCGAACTACATATCATCTAAATCAGTGGTTCTCAAACTGTGCGTAGCGACGCCCTGGTGCGTCGTTTCAATTTTCCAAAGGCGTCGCGGAATATTTTGGTTTTGTTCCATTCAACGTCACTAAATAATATTTATTTAGTGACGTTGGTTCCATTAAGTCTGGGTTTTATTGCGTCAAAAGAACTCTGATCGTAGATTCCTTTCTTACTTTCTTCTGACATTTTCACAATAGTGTTTTTAATACACTGTTGTAACGGTTGACTTGTTATTCAAGAATCAAATTGCAGAAGTTTAACTTAATTGGCGAAAAATATATAAAGAATAAAGCATTCAGTTGTATGTTGGACGAAAACAGGAAAGATGAATTACAAACTTAGAAGAGCGTAATTTTACGATTGAAGATGACAGATCAATCCAAAATCTCGGGAGAATAGGGGCAGTTATTTATGTAGATTATGGGTCACATTTACCTCGCAGTACGGCAAACTAAACTGCAGAATGCTGTCTGGTGCGTCGCAAAGTCTCGCAAGCTTTTTTAAATGCGTCGCATCACAAAAAGTTTGAGAACCACTAATCTAAATGTTAAGTCATTTGCATTGGGTGAAGCTGGCGCAGCCACCTGATTTGATATTCTTGGCCTAGACATTGTTAATAGAGGCCCTGCTATTGCAATAACTTAATTATAAGTGCTATATTTTGGGTTAGTTTGCTCTTTGTATGGCTGCGTTTATGCCAGGACCAAGCAACATGCGTGCAGTTAGAGGCGTTGGTTCATACAAATTCACCTACAGTTACAAAAGAGTCGTAAGTAGCGGTCCTAATATTGACGGTTTTATCTTGGGAATACATATCAATTACCTTGAGGCCCTCCCACAACTTTGATATGCTTCCAAGCACTTGCTGAATTTAACGTATAAAAGTCTGTTTGGTTTAAAACCGATTATGGTGAAAACAGAGCAAATAAGACGTTGCCTGCACGCGATAAACATGGGAGACATGTAGCGGCTATGCACACCCGCCGATAATGTATTTTTTATTGATTGCGTTTACAGAAATCTTAGTTTTTGCTAAAAGTAGTTTTAAAACATCTTACGCTGTATCAAGGTGCAACAAGCGATAATTCATTCAAGTATTTTTTAAGTAAGCTTTTTTCTTTTTTGAATCTTTTTACAAAGCAGTGTTTCGACATAATCTTAAATGACATCACAATGCTAGCTATTATATAGTGAGAATAGCAACAGGCGGCGAAATTATTCAGTCAAACGTAAACAGTAAAGCCTAATACTGATATTGGTAATCGATAGGCTTTTTTTATCAGTACTAAACCCTGATCTTTATTTAAAAGTAGGCAGATCTGGATTATGGGCAAAGTTAAATGTAATAAAATTCCAAATTTAAATGTAATAAGATAAAATTCCAAATTCCAAAATAAAACCATTATAGCATTGATGCGGCAACACCAGGTTTTAACTCTCTGATTTCCGCGCCAAGCCTACCATGGTTGGTTAACATATTTGTAAAAAGCCGAAAATATCACTTCTTCCCGCTGATTTTTACCCTATATTGGTTCATTAGCCAATCCAGTTTATCCACTCTTCCCATACATGCGCTGTAATCAGTAATACAAAGAGATTGAGGAATTTTTACATATTTTTTTATCTTCGTTGCTTCATCGGTGTACTTTTTTGTAAAGACAGTACTCCATGGTGGTAAGATAATAGTTTAGCGTTACTGTTATCTTTTCATACCACAGTGGAGATACCCTTTTTAGCATCCAATCTGTGGTCATAAAATCCTCGATTCTGCTTTAAATTTCTTTGTCCCACTTTAGAGGACACTTGTTTAGGTGGTTTAGTCTGACTGCTCCCGATGTACAGACTTTTTGATCAGAGAGGGTTTTTGGGACCTCAAAACTTGTAAAAAAGTAGTCAAAGTAAAACCAGTGGTTGAAAGGTATTTTAACTAGCCCCATATTTTTGAGTATCACACAAGCTCCTGGTCCTCCTGCAGAAAATTCTCCTTCTTGTTTCCTTCGTTAAAATCCATATCAAACCATCAGCCTGTTTTTGAGCGCTCATGATCCATTGTTTAATTTCGAATCGTATAGGTTTCCCTTTCATGAATTGTATTAAGTTATGTCTGCCGTAGTAGCGCACCATCTACAGTACTCATCAATGCTCAACTCATTGCCGAATATTTTAAACTGCTTTAAACAGAGTATTTTAAACTGTTGGGTTAAAGAAGTGACCTTTCATTTTGGCAATTTTTTCTAAACTTGTTTCTTCAAGTACTACTTGTATTTTTAAGTCAGGAGTAGTTTTTCCAAGTTAGAAGAAACCACTTTTCGACGCTTAGTAGGAGTTGGCTTTGTGTGGGTCTGTTGATCCAATGTGACGGTGGAATACCGGCGCGATGGCATAGTGGGTAAAGCGTCCGCTTCGCAGTCGGTAGACTTCGGATTCATCTCCCAAATCGAGTCATATCAAAAGACTTCAAAAAAATGATATTCACAGCTTTCCTGCTTGGTGCTTAGCACAATAGAAACAGTGCGTAGAACAAGCCGGCAAGCTTGCTTGTTGTGTCCTTGGGCAAGACACTTAACGGGATGCCTCCATCTTTATGTGGCAGAGAGGTGGTGGGGCCAAGCAGTCTACCTGTCGTGGTGGCCCAGTCTAACTAAAGATTTGCAAACAGTGCATGAGTGCTCACGCAGTGTATGTACATCTTGCTGCATAATGCTTAGAACGAATAGCTCAAGCGACGACGAAGAAGAAGACGGGAAAATTTTTTTATTTGTCGCAACCGCATGTATCTCTACAGAGCCCAGAACGTCTTTTGGGCAATTATCGTCTACATTATTTTCATCAATATTTTTGTCATCAGATACACTGTCAACAGTATCAGGAGGAAGCTCAACAAAATTTATTAGAGATTCGCTTTCTCCAAGTCGCTCAGAAAGTCGAGGTTATTTAGTGTACCGTATTCTTTACTTTTGCAAGTCTTAAAAACTTTTTGATACTCATGATATGACAGTATTTAGCATTATATTTGTTCAATGTAAAGCCTTTACATCAAACTCGTATTCACCAATCTGTAAATTTGAAGCAGAAACACTAAGATTTTCTAGCAGTAGAGTCAAATTTGCAACGTTGCTCAAATATAATATTTAGAAGGCTAATGAATAAGATGCTTATCTATGATTCCACAACCAAGCCAAGCTGCGCAACGTTGGTGCAAAAGTAAATTCTATATTCTCAGTTGTTAACTAGTCGCCAGTTATTGATCTATAACACGGTCTACTTTGACAAGCAAAAACCCTTTCTCTGGTTACATTGTTTTCTTAAACTGCAAGCATTCTTATGCAAAAATGGCCTAAGTTGTTTCAGTTTTGTACCGCAAAAGCAGTAAATACACACAAATATCTGCGACAGTCATAAAGAAGTTATTTCAGTTTTGTACTGCTGAAGTAGTAATTACTTTAGCAGTAGTAATTACTTCATCAATTACTTCCTTAATATCTACTAATTAATTTAATAAAATGTCTGGGTTGGTCATAACAAGAGAAGAAAACATGCCATCAATGTGCTGTTATTGATGCATTTAGCGAAATCATTTATTTCTTTTGTTGCAGAAACTACATCGCGGTGCCAACAACCCTTAACTGGGGATTGATACTAAAATTCTAATCATTACATCTATTGAAAATAAATTTAAAAGGTTTTGACTATATCTCGTTAAGGAGTATATAAAGAATAATTCTGTAAAATATCTAGATTTTTGTGACTCAAGTTAATAAGTGGTGAAAACAAAACCAATTTTGAAATACCTGTTATTACAATACTGAAAAATTTCAGTATTTTTTAGTTTAGCAATCTAAATAAATTATTTAGAATTGACATTTGAGTAAGTTTTTATCACACAATATAAATCACTTGTCCTTCCATACACTACCATAAAAACCAACTTTAATATCATTTCTGGGAGTGAAAACAAGATCAAAATGTAAACGATCCTCAATTGGGGATCACGGGCACACATGGGTTGGCACCTATTGGTATAGGTTAAATGACTTTGGGAAAAGGCATAAACCTTTTTCATGCTATGGCCGAATTAAAGCACATAACGCAGCCATCAATCTTCATATCACAAATGTAACTACAAAAAACGGCCCACCAAATCGTCAAACGGACCTACTATTACATACTTTATTTCTTTGATTATCAATACGACCACCATTTGGGCTTTTGACTGTCTTCCAGTATCCCTCCTACAGCTGGAAAAAGCACGGATGATAGTTTGTGATATCATTCTTTCTTTTTCAGTACTACCAGTCTTGATTCATAAAGCAATATGATCGCCATTACATGTACAGAAGCTATGGCTTACATTTTCTACAACTTTTGTTGCTGCTCTCACAAATGTTTGTACGGTGAAGCCAGCGCAGCTACTTTAATTGATATTTTTTTAAGTCGGTACAGGTGATGACATAACCTGCCGAGGTAAAATGGCGCCATCCTTGCGGGCCACAGGCAGCATGCGCTTAGACGTAAAGACCAGGTCTAAGCGCATGCTGCCTGTGGCCCGCAAGGATGTTCTACCTGCCATTCAGAAAAGCTTTGTCATATATGAATACAAGTGCCACTGTGATAGTCGGTACGTAGGGCGAACATCTCAACGACTACAGGATCGCATCAAGCAACATGTTTCGCAATGGTTAAGACAGCAATTGACTCGTCCACGCCGATCTCAACCACACAGATCGTGCAAACGAACCGACACCAAACCGGATTGTGACTCCGCCATTGGTCAGCATCTTTTAGATAATGATCGATGCGCATTAAACTATGATGATAAGCGGTTTTCAATCCTCGCCGCAGCGCGCAGCTCTTTCCATCTTAATCTTTTAGAGGCTACTTATATCAAGACCCGACGCCCCGTGTTATGCAGACAGAAAGAGTTTGTTTACACTCTCAAACTCTTTCGATAATCGTAGCATTTGGCCTCCTGCCGCGCCTTCTTTAACTTTCGCACTTGCGAAATCTTTCTTTCGCGCGCTTTGCAATACAAACGCAATCATTGGCCTGTCTTGATTACGTAACATCCAAATTATTCACATAAAAGACTCATTCACTCTAGATCTTCCCTTTTGACGCGATACCACCACTGATGAGAGCGTCACGAAAAGCTTATGGCTAAAACAGCTTTTTTCAAAGCTATATTAAAACTTTTTAACTCCTCTGAGCACACCTACGCAAGGAAAAACGAACATGCAACGTAATGCCTAGCCAGCAGGGACTTGAAAAGTTAGAAAGGAAATTAAAAGAAAACAAAGTCACTGTGTGAAATCGCACTACATGAAAGATATTGTTGGTATTTTGCTTTAAAATGGCTTTATGGAATCAAACCTAAAAATTTGGGAAAAAGCAAGACCTAAAGCATAGCCAGGATCTTGAAACCGAAAATTCGGTATCAGGACAGTTACTCCCAGACATTTACCTCCGGTCTCTTGGGTTAGGGTTAGGTTAGGGTTGAAGTTATGGTTTGGGTTAGACTGCACAACCTTAATCCTAACCGGATATATGTGACCGGGGGTAAGTGTCCTAGAACCAAAAATTCTATGACGAAAAAGGCGGACGAAGTCGTGAAAATATTATGTACAGAAAAAAACATAAAATTTTTGTTAATGTTTACTCAAGTGCTCAATGGGTAAAGCCGTCTAGGCCGGCTAAACCAACCTTCTCAATCCCGACGTTACTGATGGAGGTCCTGCGGACGATGCCGACATATACTATAAAGCAATGGTGTCAAACTAATTCAGTGCTGTGGGCCACATTTACATGCCTGGTTTTATACGGGCCAGACTTTTCTGAAAAAAAATTAAGCTGGCAAGACTGTATATCAGTAGTCTCCAAACTTTTTTGTCTGCCGGCACAGGAAATCAGTTGATGAAATTTCGCGACACACCAGCCACGCAAATCTATTCCCAATGATGGCGAGTGGCATTATTTGGAGATCCCCACTTCTCCGCGCAACAATCTTCGGAAATCGTGTGATGTAGCCCGAAATGGTTCTGATCTGCAAACATAAAAAAAAAAGGTCATTACCTCTCTAGCCGTAACCTGAAACGCCACCCGCGACTTATCGCGTTGTGGACCATTACTTCATGGCAGCATTTCCTCAATTTTGGCAGAAAATTTATATCAGTATAAAGCACTTGAGAGAGATTCGCGGCACACAGTTTGAGAAACATTGCTGTTTTTTGGAGACTAATGCTTTCAACAGGGATTTTCTTGCATTTTTCGCTCAATAGCTACTTGAACTATTTTTGAAAATAAATGTTCTAATCACGGCGATAATTGTTATTTTCACTTAATTTTTGCCTAATAAGATAGTTTTTCTTTTGGAGAACAATTTTTCGAAGACCAAATTCGGAGACAGGTATTCGTATTGTGCCACAAAATCCTTACGTGGGCCACAAAATATTACGTCGCGAGCCACATTTGGCCCGCGGGCCACCAGTTTGACACCCCTACTATAGAGCAAAAATTTTTTCTTCTGTTGATGTGCTGTCTATTACGGTATCTATACATATATTATAAAGCAATGAAACAAAATCCCAAGTTTAAGAAAAAATCTAAAGTAAAAACGTAAACATAAGAGTTGGTATGGCTGAATTTAGAGAGAGTATTTTGTTTGAAAGTAGCTTGGAGAAACGGGCTCCTACTAGAATATGGGGAATGAAGTTGGGGAAGGCACAGCCGCTTTCGTCGCTATACAGGAAAGAGGGCGAATAGCGCAGGCTAAGAACTTAACTCTACAAATATAAACACACTAACGGGGCACCAACAAATCGAAAAATGGGCTTACTATGAAATAGTCTGTTTCCGTAGTTGTAAAAACAACCACCATTTTGCCGCCATCATCATTTAACCCTGTTTCAATTCTTCTCCCTTCACACTTTTTACAAATATTAGTGATAGTTTGTGGCGAGATTCTTTGTTTGTGGGCAATACCAGTCTTGATTAAGAGAATAAGATAATCACTACCACGTGTACAAGAATTATGGATGTGCACAAAAAACACAATTTTCTCGTTTCTGTTCACTCAGATGCTCGATGAGTGAAGCAGGCGCAGGCGACTGAACCGACATTTTTTACCACGACGTTAGTGATGGGGGGCCCTGCTGGATGACGCCGGCAGAGCCAGCTAGTCTTGTTAATAAACCTGGAGGTTGAAAATAGGAAATAACTATCTGGAGTGTGAGAATTGATTAAAGAGTCAAGCTATTTAGCAAGATAATGTTTGGGCATATTGACCATGATGGTGACAGCTAAGGTCTAAGGAAACATCTGATTGTATGAATTTTGGCTTTACCGTAATTACGGCCAGGCACACAACCTGAAGGTAACAAGTTTAAGTTGATTTCAATATCAACTATTAGTTTAATATACGTTGTAAGAACCTTGGTGTCGCATGCCGCTCAACTATGCACATGCAGACCAGTCAGGATGAATACCTCTCACGTCACCCTACAATCGACAAAATGATACGTCATAAATAAAAATCGAACTTATTGGTCTCCTCATTTAAAATCTAAAGCAGAATTGATTGACTTTGTAAAAGATTTAGAGTTACCAAAAGATAAAGCCGAAGTTTTTGCTTTTAGATTGCAAGAATGGAATCTTCTTTCGTCAAAAATCTGTAATTTTAAAATTTTGATTGCGTCATGCAACGTGTGCCCAATAGGCCTACTTATCCGATGGCAATGAGCGTTTTTGTTCTGATGTCAACAGACTACCGACGGAACTGTTTTGAATACGAAGTAGCATTTAATTGTGTAGGGTTAAGTAAAATGAGCCTGAAGGCGTATTGCTTTATAAAGGCAAAAATCGGTGCTACTATAGCGTGAGGTCTACCGACATAAGTCACCTACCGAGATGCAGGGTGAGGTCTACCGCTTGATTCGCATCTACCGAGGTGCAAATCGCGTGAGGTTTGGGTTAGGGTTAGAACCACTGCCCTAACCCTAACCTTAACCCTAACCCTAACCCTAACCTTAACCCCTAACCCTAACCCTATCCCTAACCCTAACCCTAACCCTAACCCTAACCCTAATTCTAACCCTAACCCTAACCCTAACCCTAACCCTAATTCTAACCCTAACCCTAACCCTAACCCTAACTCTAACCCTAAACTTAACCTTAATCGTAACCCTAACCCTGGAATGTATGTGTGGTGTTTGGAATTATTATAGCTATAGTAGTAAGTGTGCAGCTATAGTGTGGCTATAGAGAGGGGAGGGATAAATAATTCATTGGTAGACCTCACGCTATAGTAGTAACCGGAGGTAGATCTCACGCTATAGTGTGGTAGACCTCACGCTATAGTAGCACCCAAAAATCAATAGCACCTCTAGCTTGCTACTCAAAGTCATTTAAATCCACTGCCAAAAGAAACACATGATTTAATGGATCGTCAGCTAAATATTGTCAGGTACCTCGAGTAAAATTGGCACATTCGTGGTGATTTGACAGCAGTCTTTGTGTTGCTAGAAGTTTCGCAAGGCTACACCAAACATTTGTGGTTTATATGCTCACGCAACAAATGAGACGATAAAAATTATTTCAAAGTTGTAGCTTTTTTATACATCAGAAAATAAAAGGTGATGTATGTAAAATTTTGTAAAAAGTTATAATCTGCAATGGAAAAAGAATTTTGCTTTTGTAGTCTAAGTTCGGCACAACACCAAACGATTCAAATATTTATGCAACTGAAAAGTTTAAGCTGCGACAAAAAATTCGAAAAGAATTGAAGTAAAAGTGAATTGCATCACAAACCTTTTCACGCTTTTGACGGAAAGCTGTTCAGAATTCTGTGTAGTGACACCTACAAACTTTTGGTGTAAAATATGTTGGAGAATTATCGAAAACGGAAATACATTTTGTGCATTTTCATTTGTTTGTTTTTAGCTAATTTGGATGCAGTCAGCGATAAGCTAGGCAGGCAATGCCATCGAGGTAAATCCCAGATGGAGACTTAGGCAAAGAACAATTTCACTCCACACATGTTGAGTGGCAATTGTTCATTTTTAAGGTGCAAATGTGTCACCACAAACAATTGATAAAGCAGATTATCAAAATACAGTGTTCCATCATTTGTCGCGGTTAATGCGTTCCAGATCCCACCGCGATAAGTGAAAAACAGCGAAGTGGCGGTACTATAGAATTCCCAGCGCCTTTGGGTTAATACAGGTAAACAGTACATAAACGCTTACTTTTCGACACATATTCATAGACATCAGTATTCATGAACGCTTACTCTTCTGAAAATTGAAGAATAAAGAACACAGAAAATTAGAAATGTTTTCTGTTTTGGCATGGCATGGCGCTTAGGTGTCATAGTAAGGGTTAACAGTACAGTACTGCAATCACAAATAATGTACTGTACAACATTACAACCCTAAGATACACGAGACACAGTTAACAAGGTAAATGGGAATGGCGTGATTATGCGCAGACAATCAGCGATGTGATACGCAGCCAACCAAAAAAAAATATCGCGATGCACTGAAGCCGCGAAACTTGAAGCGCGAAGTAGCGAGGGAACACTACTTTTCGACGAAAATTATTTTTCTGTGATTATTGATCAGTCATGGCAATATTTGCTCCAATTGCAACTTTGTTACTAGCCAATACTTTATAATTTGTAGTTTGTCTGCTCTGATTCTTTTCCTTCATAGTTTACTCTGCATAGATATATTACTAAGTTTTTGCCATCAATTTTCTCAATAATTGTGAGTTGTAGTAGTACAAAAGAGTTAATTCACCTTAGATCAGGGGTGGCCAACCTTTTCAGTCCATGCGCCAAAATTTTTCGCCACACAAGCATTCATTTGAAGATGCGCCACACAAACATTCATAGCTTTTCATTGCTCTCAAACGTGTAGTAATATATTTATACTTTGAAGTCAAAACAAGGCCATATTCAGCGGTGATCTCCAAAAAAAAAAAAAAAGGTCATCCCCTGTTTCGCTGCACCTTTGCTTAAATATGCCACCAAACGTGAGGCCAACCACGTGCAGCCTTTTTTTTTTTTCTTTGGAGATGTTATTGGAGTGACAAATTTCAGATGAAAGGACACTTACCCAAATTGCCCGAAAAATCTTAAACCTGGAATGCGCCACTCTAAACATGCAATGCGCCAAATTTGGCGCAATGCGCCACGGTTGGCCACCCCTGCCTTAGATTGATATATTTCAGCAGTGTCCAACTCAGACATCCAGATGTGGAAACTTTTTCTTTTCAAAACAGGCAATTTTGTTCACATAAACGTACGATGTATTGACATGTTTTTCGTTTGCTTGGCTACTTTCAAAAGGTAATTTTCTGGGCACGTAAGAAACTTGACATTGTGCCACCAAGACTTCCTTTGACTTTCAAAAAAAACAATATGTATGCTTTTTTATTCAAAGTTGTGTTTTGTAGTACCATTTCAAAGTGAATGCTTTTAAAATCGTAAGGTTTTTTCATGAGTCAAATTCAATCAATGACTTCTGTCAGTCAATGATAAAATAATTGTAGATCCATGAATCTTGAAACTTTCTTGCTCACTAAGCTTTATTTTTTGCTCAGTGCCTCAAATGCGATAACGCTATTTACCGAGACACAAAGCTTTTAGTATCGCACTGTCACGAATGAGTAAATTTGCTTTGTTAGAATACTATTGAATGCATAGACGCAGCAACTTATTGCTTTCGTTCTGCTGTAATTATTTTACTCGAAAATCTAGAATTGTCTAGAATCTGAGCTTGGTCTTGTATCACGGTTGCTTTTCCAAAACCTTTTTTTCTTTCGAAATAAGATTTATATCTTCGATTTATTGAGTTATAAAGGCGATCTGTGCGCTTTATATGCATGTTCACACGAATGACGTCGTTATTTCACATTGTATTAGTATTGCAAATAATAAAAGCCTCCTCCCATAATTTGACGAGACCATCCCTCGACGCGTTTCGTCATTTTGGACGCATCAGCAGGGCCTGTCCCGTCATCACCAAAAACCAAAATTCCATATTTGCAATAATATGAAAAATGTGGTATCATTCTATTGCAAATTCCTTCGTACACATCACGCTCATGGCGCATTTGAGTGGTACACTGCATCTTCTTTACGAATGGGATCCCCGTACCAAAGTAATAGCATGCGCCACACGCGTGATGTGTGCGAAAGAATTTGTAATAGAAAGTGATAGCATGCGCCACGCGCGTGATGTGTGCGAAGGAATTTGCAATAGAATGATACCACATTTTTCATATTATTGCAAATATGGAATTTTGGTTTTTGGTGATGACGGGACAGGCCCTGCTGATGCGTCCAAAATGACGAAACGCGTCGAGGGATGGTCTCGTCAAATTATGGGAGGAGGCTTTTATTATTTGCAATACTATTACAATGTGAAATAACGACGTCATTCGTGTGAACATGCATATAAAGCGCATAGATTGCCTTTATAACTCAATAAATCGATGTATGATACGGTTATGGTGATCGCGTGCTATGCTCATAGAGGTAAGGGTTTTAAATAACTCTCACTTGCTATAAACTTTTTGACTAGTTCACTGCAAGATTTGTATCTTATCACGCTCTTCATGACGTTGTAATGTTAGATCATACGATTACATTCAAGACTGACCTAGAATACACTTTCTCTTCTCGAAAGTTTTCGATAGGCGATATGACGTAATTCCTTAGCGAGGCCTTTTTCGTCATATGATGCCGTTCTCGCTTATTTTGAATTGCGTTCCATTCACATATTTAGGGCGACGAGATTTTTACACAAGAAGAGTGCAAGAGAGTGTAGAGAGAATATAGAGACAGATAGCGTATTACTCTATAATGGTTTTGGTGGAATATTATCGTGGTAAGAATCAAGTGGTTAATCGATTGATATAGTTTTACTGCCTTGGTGTTAGAGTACATTGGTTTTGTGTGGACGACAAGTGAAGAAATTTTAAGGTTTCAAGTTATTCTATGAATATATCTGTTCTGTTCTTCATCAAGAAGTGCTTGGTTTAAGTCATTGTGGTTAAGTATTTAATAGAAATCAACTTTACCTAGCTGTTAAGTTGCAGTCAGAATTGATCGTTCGAGCGATGCTACAAGTCGCCTCAACTTTAAAAAAATAATTAAAGCTGAGATAAAACCAAAATTCTATTTACGCAACACGCCTTTATTTTCACCGTGATTTTTCGCAAGACTTTGAATGCTATTTTTAAACATATTGCGTGCCACGGTTTGGACATCCCCCTGGTCTGATCCGAATTTTTAGTTGATGTGTTTTCTATTAATTTAGTAATAGCGCTTCAATAAAAGATGCATTTTTATCAAAGTCTTCTCTGCTCTATGTTTTTAGCATCGAACTGTTTATGTAGCGAATGTTTCAAACAGGCAAAACTTTCTTTCATTCATGTTTAACTCTTTCATCGATTGATGATCTCGTGTTTTCAGTGTTTCCCTCAAATTTTTAAAATTCAGTTACAAAATTAGTTTAATAAAAAATCGATTTGTGACTTTATTTTTCATCCGATTTTCATGAAATTTTCAAAAGATCACGCTTATTTCCTCACGCATCGGAACATGTATAATTTGTTCCCTAACTCTTAGATTTCTATACCCAAAAAGGGTTAAAAAGACCAACAACCCAGTTGCAGACGACAAAATCGGCCAAATTCTCAGCACGTGCCAACTACGCTAAAATCAAATTGAGATTACATCTTTACCACTACACCAAACCCTTTATCATTGACACAGTCTGAAAACTACTCTTTTGGGGCATCATTTGACAAAATTTCAAGCAATAATGATAAATTTTACTTTTATAAATTTCCAAATATTTAGGGGTCTCAAACCCCCCCCCAAACAAATTTGTATGGTAAGTAGATAAAAGTAAATTTAGTGCGTAAAAATATCATATGTTGCTAAATACTGGTCTCATTTGAAAGCTTAGGAAATTTGCTTTCCAGCAATATACAACTTTAAATAGTTTAGACTAAGTGTTATATGATATTTACTGATCAAAAATGAGTACTGTACATCATATCAGTTCAAACCCCTCAAAATTTTTTGACTTACCTTCACTAAATTATGATTTTTACAAAAACTACATCCTATAAATCGATAAAATAAATTGCAAATGTTTCACCACTAAAGTCGTCATTTTGTATCAAGTTACCAAGGAGACAGAAACTAAAATATCAGTTTAAAAGCTAGCAGAAGTTTGGCTTTCGTAAATCAAAGTTTGCTGTATCCCCCTTGTTTCTCAAGAAATGGGAGGGGTGTAAACAAGCGGCTGTTTCATTGTCAGTGACAGCATATTCTATTTAAACTTGATATTTTCTGAATCTTGAAGAAATTCCCTGTTCAAAAATACCTAATGTTAGATGGTTTAGGCTAACCTGTAGCAGATAATAACTAATCGTATTTTAGGTACCGGTACTAAATTTAACTACCAAAATTTGGTACCGGTTGGTACCGGTCAAAAAAAGGTCATTTGTCTCAGAAAATTGCAAATTGTAGAAAACGTAGGCTTTTAGGTAAGTTTTGATTGATGTACCTCGAAAGCTTATTTCCTTAGCATCACCTTGCGACCATTTCTAAAAAAATTGGTTGAAAATTAAATCTGTAGAAATCTTTGAGGTGAGGGTACCTCTTTAATTTTGAAGACAACTACCCCCAGTTGGGGGGGTTAATTTGCATAAAATTTACATATTCAAAAAAAATGTTTTTTTCTATTTGACATCCTCAAGAAATGTAGATTTCAACGATATATCACACTTAATGTAGAAGTAGACAGCTGAGTAATGATTTACAAACAAACTTGAGGTACATAATTATGATTGATTGTGATTATAGCCGCCGTTTGATTCTTGTTGCGGCTATAGGAATTAGATGTGACTTGTGGAGCCTCACACGGATTTATTGTTGTTCTAATTTTTATTTTGTACGAACTTGCACCGTTTTCTAAAAATAAATACACAATTTTCAGCACAGTTAAATAAATACGATACAATTACGAAGGATATAACGTTGAATTTACTTACCGGCAGTTCCGGCAGTCACTTGGGGAAATTCGCTTTTATTTCGACACACCAGCGTCAACTAACAACCACATAACTTGAATTCGCACTACTTCCAATTGAACGTTGCTCAACTCAATAGATTAAAACCAAACTCATTCGAACAAAGGCCGTTGAAGCAGTTGAAAAAAGGTGCAAACTAAAGCGAGGGAAAACAAAGCGAGCTTATCTTTGGGCAATCGGTTAATTTTACTGCATGGATAGTTTTCGATTTGTTGATACAAGATCTTTGGAAAGGGGTTCGAATTCTGTATAAGCAACTTTTAGTTCAGTTTAATTTTGGCGCTTACATACCCGGCCCTTTAAGCTTCCAACGTATGCTTAACACAAGTTTCTATCACTAATAATTAAAAACGCACATTGAATATTAATAAATGGCAGTGATACAATAGGTTACATAAATACGCAAATGCAGTTACAGTTACGGTTACAAAGACACACAAATGCAGTTACGGTTACAATTATAAACAAAGAAATACGATCACAAAACATTAGGTCTAGTGCGCAAGTAACATACGGTGCAATATTTCATTGAGTTCTAGCTTTCTGCGGCGTGCAAAAGAATGAGCTTAGTAATTGGTCGTGTAATGTACGATTGTTTCGTTTGCAGCTTAACAGTACGTACGAAACCAGATGGGTCGGGGTAGACTTCTACAATGCGTCCCAATAGCCAGGTGTTACGGGGTAAACCCTTATCGTGTACCAAAACTACGTCGTTAACGGTCAGGTTGCGCACAGGCCGGGTCCATTTTTGTCGATGTTGTAGCGTGGGTAAATACTCTTTTATCCAACGGGACCAGAACACGTTGGCTAAATATTGGACTTGTCGCCATTGTTTTCGGGAGTAGGAATCCCATTTATCAAACACTCCTGGGGGAAGTGATCCGTTAGGCTTGAGCAGCAGAAGGTGATTAGGGGTTAGTGGTTCCAAGTCATAGGGGTCATTGGAGACTGTAGTGAGTGGTCTACTGTTAAGAATACTTTCTATTTCACACATAAGCGTAGAAAGAGATTCGTCGGTGAGAATTTGTTCATTGCAAACCGATTTTAAATGCTTGCGAATTGATCTAATTAGCCTTTCCCATGTGCCTCCATGGTGCGACGCCCCTGGCGGGTTAAAGGACCAGGATATACCCTTCTGCAGAAGAAAATCATTGATTTGTTCATTGTTCCAAGCTTGAATGGCCTCTCTTAGTTCGCGCTCTCCTCCAATAAAATTGGTGCCGTTATCGGACACTATTTCCGTTACTTGTCCTCTCCTAGCAACGAATCTCCGAAGGGCTTGTATGAAGGAAGAAGTGTCTAAGTTATAGGCTACTTCCAAATGAATAGCTCTTGTTGTGAGGCAAGTAAAAATTACTCCATAGCGTTTTGAGTTACTTCTACCCTTGCGTGTAAGGAAGGGTCCGAAGAAATCAACCCCAACCGATGAAAATGGGGGTTTATTGGGTGTTAATCTACGTGGGGGTAAGTCTGCCATTTGTTGTGTACATGAGATGTTAGAACGCTTGCGACATGCAACGCATGAATTAAGAATTTTCCGAATGGTTGCATTTGCCCTGATGAGCCAGAATTTTTTCCGAATTTCCGCTAGTACATGCTGCCGACCGGCGTGACCTAACTTAGTGTGAATGTCTTTTATGATGAGATTAGTAACGTGATTTGAACGAGGAAGAATGATCTGGTGTTTTTGGAGAAAGGGTAAAGATGCCGCTAACTTCAAACGTCCTCCAACGTGCATAAGGCCGTTTTTTATAAAGGGACTGAGTTTGATCAATGAGCTAGAGGTTCGAACAGGCTTTCCTTTACTGAGATCATCTATTTCTTCTTTATGGCATTTGTGTTGAAGATAAGAAATTATCAGCATTTCGGCCTTTGATATTTCCTCTAACGATAGACAGGTTATACGTTTTTGTGACACATGAACTTTGGGTTTGGTTACAGTGGCGGTATACTCGGATTTTGTGGGTGAAACTAGGTTTTTGAAGCGCAAAATCCACGCGCATACCCGTAGTAATCTTTGCCAACTAGAGTAGCGTGATATCAGATCGTCCAGAAAGTGAGGCGATTCGCAAAGTACAGTCAGACAGGAGTGCCTTTGTATGTCGAATTTTTGCTCTGGAAGATTTTCTTGAAGCAAGGTTGGTTGATCTGGCCACTTGTCTTCTGCTTTCCATAGAAAGTCAGGGCCAAGTTTCCACCGATCACGACGAAGGAACTCGTCAATGCTGAGACCACGACTGGGATCATCTGCTGGATTTTGCTCGGAGCTTACGTAACGCCATTGTGATGGGTTGGACGAATTTCGAATCTGCTGAATGCGATTAGATACGAAAGTATGGAAGACTTTAGTTTCATTGTTAATATAACAGAGTACGGTAGTACTATCCGTCCAAAATATTGATGGTTGCAGTTCATGGGGTAGGTGGAGTTCTTTCCGGAGAACGTTGTCGAACTTAACAGAGATGGTGGCTGCGCATAACTCCAGTCGCGGTGTTGTCAAGGGTTTAAGGGGGGTAAGTTTGGTTTTACCAATTAGTAACGCACAGTGACTTTGATTGTTGTCGTTGACTAAGCGTAGATACGATACGTAGCCAAATGATCTTTCGGATGCGTCGGAGAAGTGATGAAGCTGCGCTTTGATAACATTGCCAAAGGTGCTTGGCTTATAGCAGCGAGGAAGCTGGAAGGACGCCAATAGAGGTAGTTGTCGGAGCCATTCCATCCATACCTTTTTGTTTTCGGGTGGAATTTCTTGGTCCCAATCCAGCTTTTTTCTGCAGAGATCTTGCAGCAACGCTTTCATCGGTTGAACGGCGGGTGCCCCAAACCCCAAGGGATCGTAAACTGAGTTTACGACTGATAGAATTACTCTACGGGTGCATTGATTTGGATATACTTTTATTTGCACCTTGAAGCAAAGTGTGTCTGTTTCTGCGTCCCAACACAAGCCGAGCGATCGTTCTTTGGGAAGAGAATCTTTTGTCAGATCTAAATTCTTGAGCTCGTTGGATCGGTCGGAAAGTGGGACTGTTTTGATGACCTCCCGACTGTTGCTAGTCCATTTGGTGATTCTAAAGCCACCTTTGTCTAGAAGTTGGGAGATTTCGCGAAGCAGTGCGGCAGCAGAGTTTGCATTGGGTGCAGATGTCAAGCAGTCGTCGACATAAAAACAGTTTTTTACGGTGTCAATTGCACCGGGACTAAATTCACGTTCGTGGTCTAGGGCTGTTTGCCTGAGAGCGAAATTAGCACAGCTAGGCGAGCTGACCGTTCCGAAAAGATAAACACACATTCTATACGATTCTAAGTCATTGTCTAAAGATCCGTTTTCCCACCACAGAAAACGCAGCAGGTCTCGATCGCTGGTAGGAATTTGGACTTGATGGAACATGCTTTGCACGTCACCTTGGATCGCGATCGGTTCTCTGCGGAAGCGCAGCAGAACCCCAATCAAGCTGTTGGTAATGTCGGGTCCTGGCAGGAGATGATCGTTTAAGCAAACTCCTTTGTACCTTGCAGAGCAATCGAAGACAACCCTTATCTTTCCTGGTTTATTTTTGTGGTAGATTCCGTGGTGAGGAATGTACCATATCCGTCCTTCTTGGCCTTGTTTATCATCGATTTTCTCTGCATAACCTTTGCTAATCGTATCTTCCATGAACTGTTTGTATTCTTCAAAAAAGGGGGGATTTTTTAGAAATTTTTGTTTGAGGTAACGAGCTCTTTGCTCGGCTAGAGCGAGGTTCGCTGGCAGGTTCAAATCGGGACTACGAAGAGGCAAGGCAATTTCGTAGTGTTTGTCTTTTCGGTGATAAATGGATTTTTCGACGTGCTCCATAAATTTGAGTTGTTCCCTTGACATCTCGTTGACGTTATGGAGCGTATCGATCACGTCGGAGCACAACGTGCACATAGGATGTATATATCCAGACTCTGTCTTAGCAAGAAAGTTTTTGCAGCTGGTAGTGGAGCTTCCCCCTTTTGAGCAACTAACTACCCAGCCAACGGCCGTTCTGATCGCGTAATGATCAGACCCTGAGTTTATGATTTCGTGAGGCTTCAAGATGTGCCGATTGTCGTTTCCTATGAGTAAGCCGACGTCGGAATTGACACGTGGGATAAAGATATCGGCAAACTCTGGGGATTCGGATATGTCGTCCTGACTTGGAGCATCATTGATTGTAGCAGGAAGTCTTTGTATTGATAGAAGTGGTTGGAGGTGCGAGTAAGGGGATGACTCAAAAACGTCGCTAATTTCCAGATCCGAAATAACTTTAGCTTTTCGGGTGTCGGTGCCATGATTTATAGTTACGGTAGTAACTTTAACGACAGGGGATTGGCGTATTCCCAATTTATCAATAAGGTCGTTGGTAATGAATGAACTTGTACTACCTGTATCCAGAAAAGCTTGGGTAATGATTGATTGTTCCGAGTTATTTGTACGGATTCTGACGGGAACAATAGGGAGAGAGCCGCGAGTTTGAGTGGGCACTCCAACGAGTCCGTTACGTACGGCGATGTGAGACAAGGCAGGATCGGCGGGTGAGTCCATCTGGTTGGTAGCAGAAGTCAAAAGAGTACACTTTTCAGGTGGGTGTAAGAGCGTTGTGTGGGAACCGTTGCAATCGGGCCTTTTACAAGGGGATTTTCTGGAGCAGTTTTTTGCAAAATGACCTGGCTCAAGGCAGCTGCGGCATAGCTTGCTTTCGTTAACAAAATTGATTCGGTCTTCGTAAACATAATTGCGAAAGCGCTTACATTGATTCAGGTAGTGAGGGCCTTTGCAAAGTTTACAACATGGCTTAGACGGCGACAAAACGGTCTGGGCAGCAAGCGTGGTTTCTTTTCGGGGTTTATGGAGGTCAGGCTTTCTACTACTTTGGGCCCAATTGCAGTCTAGATTTGTGGTCTGCCTTGTTTTTATTGTTACGTAGGCGGCCAAATTTTCAATGCTGACTTCTTGCCCCTTTTGGTGGATAAGTGAATCGACTTCGGCTTGCCAACCACTCAACCATTGGTGTGGCAACCTTTTGGCAACTTTAGTAATTACATCTAGATTGTCCATTTTGTGGAGATAGTTCATGCCCTTTAGGGTATTCATGCAAGAATTGATATCGGCTGAGAAACTTATAAGGGAGGGCTTGTCGTTTACGTGTAGCATGGGGCCGTTGGTAAGCGAATCAACACAGGCCTTTGCTATTTGGAATTTTTGTCCGAACGTTTGTTGTAAAAGTTTTCTCGCTTTTAGGTATCCTAGAGCATCGTCCATGTATTGACAGCCTTTCACCAATGCGTGTGCCGGACCTTTGGTATAGCTCAATAAGTAGAACAGTTTGCGTTTAGGTTCGGGGACATTGAAGGCAATTAGTGCGTCAAAGGCCTCAATAAAGTTACGGTAACACGCTGGATTGCCATCAAAAACATCGGGCTCTAGTAAAGGAGTGGCAGAGGGCGACATAATTACAGGCGATTGGTAAGCAGCATTTGGGACAGGAAAATTTCGAGAGCTTGTGGACAATTCCTTATTGGACGTTTCAGGCCGGTCTACGTTACTTCTTGAGTAACTACTGGGTTGCTGAGTTGGAACCATGATAGTTTGATTGTAGTCGACAGGTTCCAAGTTTGAACCCCTGGTCGACTGCGCAAAACGGGTTTCGCACGTGGGAGCGTTAGCCCGGGAGTAGTCGAAAGATGGTCGGTTCGAAACGTCTCGCAACTGACCGGACTGATGGTAACACAATTCGTTCAAAGTGCCGGGAACCTGCGTTACGCTATGTTCAAAGGGTGGCTCCGGATTTACGTTTTGCCCAAGGTTGTGGTTTTGGGAAGCACTGCTCGCAAGCTTGGTGTCGGCAATAAACATCGACTTCGTTAAACGATCATCACTAGGATTACATTTATCATACGTAGGATGGGCCGTCAATTCAGACGGGCCATCAATTTTTGTGCCGTTGCTCGCATATTTGTCACAAAACAAGTTACTCACGATATGTTTGTTGTCATGAAAAGGCGGTACATCACTAGAAAGATTGGCTTGTTTGTTGATTTCATGTATGTCCATCACTGCTTGGGCTTCGTCTAGTTCCGCACGAAGTCTGGCTTCTTCGAGTTGCTGTTGGTGCCTTCTTTCTTGTTCGTCTCTCAAACGTGATAAACGAAGGTCTTGTTCTTCTTGAAATCGTTTTTGTTTCAGTTCTTCTTCTTCTTGAGTTCGTTTTTGATCTTCTTGAATTCGTTTTTGGTCTTCTTGAATTCGTTTTTGTTTCAGTTCTTCTTCCCTTTGGAGAAGCTTGTATTTCAACTGCTCTTCTTCAAAATCGAATCTCTCTTTGCTTTGTTGTTGTTTTAGCGATTCGATTTCGTTGTTGGATTTCAGTCGAGCCAAAAGAACAGCTTTTTTCGCTTTGGCACTTGAGTAAGAAGATGAACTGGAACCAGTCGAACCCGATCCACTAGATTTTGTTTTTGTTGAGCTCTTCGACTTTCGAGTTGAGCTCGATTTTGTTTGCGAACCAGGACGAGATTCACCTATGTTCGATCTAACAGCCAATTTCTCTGAAGCTGTTTCGTTTGGTTTATGCTTCATTGCTGATGTAGATCGCCCACTAGCGAGAGATACACCTTTATCTGATTCGCTAGCAGGTTTTGAAGTAAGAAATTCATTGCCTTTTGACATTGATCTAGTTGTAACGCCGATTTTCTGAGAATTCATCGTAAGATTGTTGTAAAATGTTTCTTCGTTGTAAGCCATGCCGAAAACTAATATAGCCGCCGTTTGATTCTTGTTGCGGCTATAGGAATTAGATGTGACTTGTGGAGCCTCACACGGATTTATTGTTGTTCTAATTTTTATTTTGTACGAACTTGCACCGTTTTCTAAAAATAAATACACAATTTTCAGCACAGTTAAATAAATACGATACAATTACGAAGGATATAACGTTGAATTTACTTACCGGCAGTTCCGGCAGTCACTTGGGGAAATTCGCTTTTATTTCGACACACCAGCGTCAACTAACAACCACATAACTTGAATTCGCACTACTTCCAATTGAACGTTGCTCAACTCAATAGATTAAAACCAAACTCATTCGAACAAAGGCCGTTGAAGCAGTTGAAAAAAGGTGCAAACTAAAGCGAGGGAAAACAAAGCGAGCTTATCTTTGGGCAATCGGTTAATTTTACTGCATGGATAGTTTTCGATTTGTTGATACAAGATCTTTGGAAAGGGGTTCGAATTCTGTATAAGCAACTTTTAGTTCAGTTTAATTTTGGCGCTTACAGTGATAGTTTTTCGTGGTGCCACCTTACGGACATTTTTTTCGCTATTCGCGCGGGAGCAAAAGAGTTAACTCTTTTGCTCCCGCGTGAATGACGAAAAATATGTCCGTAAGGTGGTAGAGCAAAAAACTGTCATAATTTGTCATAATCAATCATGATTAATCATTACAAAATACCCCAAGTTTGTTTGTAAATCATTACTCATCTGTTTACTTCTACATCAAGTGTAATCTATATTGCTGGCTATTTATGTTGAAATTTCTATTTCTTAAGATTTTAAATATATAAAATCAAAAAAAAATTTTTTGTTTGAATATGCAAATTTTATGCTAATTATCCCCAATAGGTAATCAGTTGTCTTCGAAGTTAAAGCACCCTTATCTCAGAGATTACTGCAGATTTTATTTTCAACCAATTTTTTTAAAAATGGTCGCTTAATGATGCAAACGAAATAAGCTTTCAAGATACATCAGTCAAAACTTACCAAAAAGCCTAGGTTTTCTACAATTTGCAACTTTCTGAGGCCCGTGACTTTTTTGTTAACCGATACTGACTGGTACCAAATTTTGTTGGTTAAATGTAGTACCTAAAATATGATCAGTCATTATCTGCTGCAGGTTAGCCTAAACCATCTAACATTATGTATTTTTAAAAAGGGAATGTCTTCAAGATTCAGAAAATATCAAGTTTAAATAGAATATGTTGTCACTAGCAATGAAACAGAAGTTTTTTTTACACCCCTCCCATTTGTTGAGAAACAAGGGGTATACAACAAACTTTGATTTACGAAAGCCAAACTTCTGCTAGCTTTTAAACTGATATTTTAGTTTCTGTCTCCTTGGTAACTTGATACAAAATGACGACTTTAGTGGTGAAACATTTGCAATTTATTTTATCGATTTATAGGGTGTAGTGTTTTTAAAAATTATAATTTAGTGAAGGTAAGTCAAAAAATTTTTTTAAGGTTTTGCGCTGACAAGATGTGCAGTACCCATTTTTGATCAGTAAATATCATATACCGCTTAGCCTAGACTATTTAAAGTTGTATATTGCTGGAAAGCAAATTTCCTAAGCTTTCAAATGAGACCGGTATTTAGCAACATATGATATTTTTTGAAAACTAAATCTACTTTTTTTACCTACCATACAAATTTTTTTGGGGTGTTTTGAGACCTCTAAAAAATTTGAAAATTTTAATAGGTGAATTTTATCATTATTGCTTGAAATTTTGTCAAATGATGCCCCAAAAGAGTAGTTTTCAGACTGTATTAATGAAAAAGACTTTGGTGTAGTGGTAAGCATGTAATTTCAATTTGATTTCAGGGTAGTTGGCTCTTGTTAAGAATTTGGCAATTTGCCGGCGAGATGGTGTAGTGCAGTGTTTCTCAACCCCGAGTCCGCGGACTCATTTGAGTCCGCGGAAGGACCTGGATGAGCCCGCGAGCACAGTTGCTTTTACTAGTAGTTAGTTCATATTGTATTACAAATAAAACGTAAAATACTTCTATTTCACCAACTTTATCTTTGTGATGTCATAATAAAGATATTTATTGGGTTCTTCTTATCAGCCTGAGTGTGTTGATCAGTGTACGGTATGGTACGGTAAGTTACAGGGTTAACTTACCGTACTTTGTGCTAGTCAACGAAAGCTCGCAAAGATTGAATAAAATTATTTAGTCTTAAAGGCACCACTGATTTCTTTCAGACATTGATTAGTGTAGTTACATAAAATGGCTAAAAGAAAGCAAGTTTTTGCATATAATGATGAGTACTTAAAGCTTGGATTTACTTCGATTGAGATGAATGGCGAAGTGAGGCCGTAGTGTGTGTTGTGTTTAACAGTCTTAGCTCACAGCTCTTTAAAGGAAACGAAATTTCGTCGGCACCTAGAATCAAACCATGAAAATTTTGTTAACAAATCTCTTGAAGTATTTAAAGAAAAAGACCATCAGGTGAAGCGAAGTCGCATTGATCGCCCAACTGCTTGGGTAGGAATAATATATTCTCACAGCCATGCAGTGCGTGCTTCTTTTGCGGTTGCATGGAAAATCGCTCGTGCAAAAGCATCTCACACAGCTGGAGAAAATTTGATTAAACCAGCATCTGTTGAAATGGCCAGGATAATGTGTGGTGATGCTGTTGCTAACAAATTGGAAATGGTTCCATTGTCAAACGACACCATGAAGCGGCGTATCAAAGAGCTCTCAAGAAATGTTCTGCAACAAACAATCGCTGCCATAAGACACTGTGAAAGATTTAGTTTGCAACTGGATGAGACAACAGATATCGGAAGTGATGCACAGTTCATGGTGTTTGTGCGATATTTTGACACATATGATTTCGTTGAGCAGTTTCTGTTTTGCCGGCCACTTGCTAAAAATACCACAGGAGAAGAAATATTCAAGAAAGTGGATTTCTTCTTTGAAGAACATCAGCTTGAGTGGTCTAATTGCGTGTCTGTTTGTGCTGATGGTGCTCCAGCCATGATAGGAAGTAATAAAGGCTTCATGAGTTTTGTGAAAAGGAAAAACATTAACATTTCGGTTGTTCATTGTCTTCTCCACAGAGAGAATTTGGCAACAAAAGAAATACAAGAAAATCTTGCCATAGTTTTCGAAGAGGTTGTATCTGTGGTAAATTATATTAAATCTAGTCCTTTGAACACTCGCTTATTTCGTGCTTTGTGTCACGAAATGGGAGCGGAACTCAGTGGGCTTCTGTTCCATTCAACTGTTCGTTGGCTGTCACGAGGAAAGGTGCTTGAGAGAGTGGCTACTCTTAGAGAGGAAACCCATGCTTTTTTAAAAGAGCAAAATCATGAACTTGCTGATCGCTTTCGTGATGATGAATGGATTGCGAAGTTGCTATTTTTGGCCGATGTTTTCAGGCATGTAAACCAACTGAATAGTTCTATGCAAGGAAAAGAGAAACTATTTTTTGATGTTTTGGAAAGTATTGATGCATTCAAAGGCAAAATAAAGCTGTGGATGCATCGAATGAAAAGTGGGAGGTTAGCTGCTTTCCCAGGATTGAACTTATTTGTGGAAGAGAAAGATATCAGTTTGGGCGTCATTCTTCCCATCTTTCTTGAGCACCTCAACACATATCTTTCTAAATTGGATCGTTATATTCCTTTCAATAATTACTGCAGGATCTTTAATTGGGTTCGGAATCCTTTTCAGGTGTCAGCGCTAGACGTTTATTCAGATATGGACTGCATTGCTGAAGAGTTGCTTGAATTGCAAAGTCGACAGATGTGGAAAGACAAGTTTGAAAAGGCTTATTTGACTCAATTTTGGGCAAATGTGCAGTCGATGGAGCCTAGTCTTTCAGATCTTTGCAAGCAAGCTGCAACGGCTCTTTTGCTATTTCCAACCACATACCTGTGTGAATCTGGCTTTTCAACACTGACGATGATCAAAACGAAGTATTGCAATAGACTTCAACCGGAAGATGACATCAGATGTGCATTGGCAACCATAATTCCGGAATTCGATAAACTTGTCAAGCAAGTTCAAGGACAAGGCTCTCATTGAGTGTGTGTTGAATGAAAAACAGTGCTTGGTTTTTTTCGTTGATACCGTATTAAACTCTCTTATTTTGAGAAATACTGTGCTTGCGTTTAGGACCTAAACAATTTAAAAAAAACTTCAGGAAAAGCTGTATTCACATTTAGCCTGCTGTATCGAACACGTTAGGAAACAATGCTTTTCCACTGTTAGGATTTCGTCACTCTTCGCCAAGAGGTTTTCCTCTTGGATAGAAATCAAAAAACCTATTTTTCATTAATATATACTAGCTTGAGTCCGCGGATATATAGGCGAGCTTGGGAATGGTCCTTGGGCCAAAAAGGTTGAGAACCACTGGTGTAGTGGTTAGAGCGTCTGCTTCGCAGTCGATAGACCTATGCTTCATTCCACTTGTCGAGTCATACCAAAAGACTTTAAAAAATGGTATCCGCAGCTTCCCTGCTTGGCGCTCGGCATTTATGGGAGGCTGTGGAGAACAAGCCGGCAAGCTCGCTTGTTGTGTCCTTGGGCAAGGCACTCAACGGAACGCCCCCGCCTTTATGCAGAAGACAGGTGGCCCAAACTCCTCGGAAATGGCAACTCCCAAGCGAGTGCGGACGTATCGTCCAAAATATAGCGATACAATTCGCTTTCTCGTAAATGGAGGATAAATATAAAATATCAACAAAATATCAACAATTTTGTCGTTTGCAACTGGTTTCTTGGTCTTTTTAACCTTTTTTCGGTAAGAAAATTTATGTGTTAGAGCACAAATTTTACATCTTCCGATGTGTGAAAAATCAAGCATGATCTTTTGAAAATTTAATGAAAATCAGTTGAGAAATAAAGTCACAAATCCATTTTTCAGTAAACTAATTTTGTAACTTTGGCAGAGAGGTAAAGCATTTTAAAATCCACACTGTTGATATAGCAAGTAACTTTAATAAATTAAAAATCATTTTAATTCGTATAACATCTTAAATTCAAACGTTTTCGACTTTCATAAAGCCCTTTTCAAGAATTAAATCTGTAAATGTGACGTAATAAATTAAAATAATCAACGATAATTTCAAATAATACACATTATGAAGATATAGTACTTCTAATGGCTGTAAAAACGTAGCCAACTTTAAAATAAATAACAGCTGGGAGAGATTGGATGCAAAAACTTTTAAGCTCATCAAAACCAGGATCAAAGTCTTCCAGAAATGGCAAGATTCCCAAAATTAAGCAAAAATCCAATATGGAATGTCATGTTACGATTACGGGCAGTAAGTAAAGTTGTTGTAAAATTCTGCTAATATATGTTTAGCAAAAAAGAAGCTCCACTTGCATAGCATTGTTTATTAAGGCTAGGGCTATGCCGTTTTATAAGCAAAGCTTCATGAATTTTTGCTTCATAATCTGAGTTACATTTTTTCAATATAGTGAAAGAATTAATATTATATTGTAGATTAGAGCAGGTGGGGCATGACAAAATGTGGTCCTTAATTGCGCTTTTTCTTGAATCTGCTAAATTCAGATGCTCCTTCACTCTGGTGATCAAATGTCGGGAAGACATACCAATGTATGTCAAGTTCGTATCACACGAACAAGTAAATTTATAAACGACATTTGAGCATAGAGGCAAAGGCGTCTCTGATTTCAATTGAAAATACTGTCCTACTTTATTTGTGCGATAGAGAGGAAGCAGCCTTACATCAAAATGTTTTGAACATAATCGAGAGAGAGCTTTCACAAAACGGATTGACGCTTCACCAACATACGGAACAAAAATAGGACATAATTCCACGTTATTTACTACACTTAATTCATCAACAGGTATATCGTTAAGTTTGGCTTTAAATTTGTTGTAAATTTTATCAAAAAACCAAGTCGGATAGTTATTATCATAAAATAAGCGCTTCAACTTTCCAATCTCGACTTCAAATAAATGCTGGCTGGAACAAATAGATTTAGCTCGATTAAGTAAGCACAGTACAAGGCTCGACTTCCAAACATTTGGACATATTGCATTAAAGTTCAATAAAATGCCAGTATTAGTCTCTTTTCGCCACACACTTAAATCTAATTCATTTTCTCGAATTTGAACATGAACATCCAGAAACGGGAGTGCCTGCATTGATTTTTCCATGGTAAACTGCATGTTTGAATGCTGTTTATTTAACAGATTCAAAAATTTTTTTATCGATAGATTGTCATCGAAAATTGCAAAAACATCATCCACATATCGTAAATATAATTTAGGGTAAAAGCCATTTGTTTCATTGAGAAGCTTATTTTCTAAATTTGCTAAGAAAAAGTTTGCTAATGTCGGTCCAAGAGGTGACCCCATTGCTACTCCGTCAATCTGTTTAAATAGTTCACCATTGTATAGAAACATTCCCTGAGTTGCCAATTTCATGAGCTTGATGAAAGCATGCTTTTCCATTGGTGGTGTGTTCGGATTGTCTTTGTCAAATAGATAGTTTGCTATAATTTGAGTGGTTTCTTCTAGTGGTACGTTGGTGAAGAGTGAGACTGCATCAAAGCTAACCAGAATTTGATGTGATTGAACTTTAAACTGTTTTAATTTTTCAATAAAGTGATTGGTTGATGACAACATGTATTTATCAGGGATGGAGGGTTTAATAACGGAATCCAAAAATTTTGCAAGTTTATATTCAGGTGTTCCAATCATGCTTACTACGGGCCGTGCTGGATTATTTATTTTATGGACTTTGATTAATCCATACAATTTTCCCGGTTTACTACCTGTGGGTATGAGGCTTTGCATAATGTCCTTGTCGACGTTCTTTAAGTACTTTCGAATAAAATATTCAATTGATTTTTCTTTTGAAATTACTGGATGAAGCTTATTGGGTTTTATCATCACCTTAGAAAATTTTGTTCTATCTGAAATGATTTGCTCTAGCTTTGAATCATAATCGTCACTGTTTAAAATAGCGATTCCGTTTCCTTTGTCATGCTTGCAAACTCTGAGGCTTTTATCCTTTGAAAGGGAGTTCAAACAGCGGTGCAAAGCAATATTGTTTCTAGAGGAACATGTTCGCTTGGCACTGTCAGTAAATTTTGCACATATAAATTTCAAATTATCTTTGAAGTCATCATCAATCACAATAGATTTCTTTCTTTTGATGCTGTTCATACACTTTTCAATACCAACTTTAAATTCATCTATCTTAAATTTTTTTGGCAAAATGTGATGATTCAAACCAAATCGTAAAGCCTCTTTCTGTTTTATATCTAGTTTTTTACTGCTGAGATTAGTGACCGATTCTGGGCATCTTATTCGTTCTTTCTTCCAAAGATTAATCAGTTTTTTGTTATGTATTGCCAAAATTTGCTGTGCAGAAGATTTAAAGAATCTGGTTAATAATGCAATCAAACACTGTTTTTCAATAAAGGTGACTTCGGATAAGATTTGTTGCTTCACACTCCGAAACCTGCTTTCTGCAATTCTAAGTTCTCTATTGGTTTCTTTTAGTTTTTTACTTAAAACGGATTGAAATAAGTAATCTGGTTTTTTATAAACACTTAAATTAGGGGGTTTAAACTTCAAAAAACGCGGGCAAATTTTCAGATCCAAACAAGTTTCAAAATAATTGACGTCCAACTTCAGTTTTACAACCTTCAAACCTAATCGTTCATTCTTCCGAAATAAACTCACCGGAATTCCTCTTTTCTTGCTTATTGAATGATACAACTTTGGCAGAGAGGTAAAGCATTTTAAAATCCACACTGTTGATATAGCAAGTAACTTTAATAAATTAAAAATCATTTTAATTCGTATAACATTTTAAATTCAAACGTTTTCGACTTTCATAAAGCCCTTTTCAAGAATTAAATCTGTAAATGTGACGTAATAAATTAAAATAATCAACGATAATTTCAAATAATACACATTATGAAGATATAGTACTTCTAATGGCTGTAAAAACGTAGCCAACTTTAAAATAAATAACAGCTGGGAGAGATTGGATGCAAAAACTTTTAAGCTCATCAAAACCAGGATCAAAGTCTTCCAGAAATGGCAAGATTCCCAAAATTAAGCAAAAATCCAATATGGAATGTCATGTTACGATTACGGGCAGTAAGTAAAGTTGTTGTAAAATTCTGCTAATATATGTTTAGCAAAAAAGAAGCTCCACTTGCATAGCATTGTTTATTAAGGCTAGGGCTATGCCGTTTTATAAGCAAAGCTTCATGAATTTTTGCTTCATAATCTGAGTTACATTTTTTCAATATAGTGAAAGAATTAATATTATATTGTAGATTAGAGCAGGTGGGGCATGACAAAATGTGGTCCTTAATTGCGCTTTTTCTTGAATCTGCTAAATTCAGATGCTCCTTCACTCTGGTGATCAAATGTCGGGAAGACATACCAATGTATGTCAAGTTCGTATCACACGAACAAGTAAATTTATAAACGACATTTGAGCATAGAGGCAAAGGCGTCTCTGATTTCAATTGAAAATACTGTCCTACTTTATTTGTGCGATAGAGAGGAAGCAGCCTTACATCAAAATGTTTTGAACATAATCGAGAGAGAGCTTTCACAAAACGGATTGACGCTTCACCAACATACGGAACAAAAATAGGA